>OX940915.1:15141231-15741231 GCA_954871355.1 Cabera pusaria | reverse complement strand
TATTAATTGTAACTTACTTGAAATTGGTAGGTTATTTTATTATTTACTGTAGGTACGTATGTAAACGTAACGTATTTTAGTATAACTGTAGTACTTATGTCTTACCTCGACATTG
The DNA here is from genome assembly GCA_954871355.1 of Cabera pusaria. Taxonomy (NCBI): domain Eukaryota; kingdom Metazoa; phylum Arthropoda; class Insecta; order Lepidoptera; family Geometridae; genus Cabera; species Cabera pusaria. Next base: position 15,741,116 of record OX940915.1, on the reverse strand, counting down.
AACTTTAATGTAGCACTTACTATCAGTACCTTAAAGTATTCTTTTACCAATTAAAGGCTTCAATAAGTTTTCTCATAACACTCAACCCTATAGGAGCCCGCGAGTTGACCGAGTTATTCAGACTCTCGCTGTGCGGACTTACGGTGCATTTTACGGTGCGCAACACGAGGTTCATAGTTACTATTAGTTTATACTGTGACGCAAATTCAAAGTCGCATCCGAGGCGTGAAGCGAATTTTGAACGTTACCAGCGTTGTAACTAGGTTTAATCTCGCATTTTTGCACTCGGGGAGTGCAATTTCTGTACTTGTACTATTCATTATTCTGTGACCAGGTGAAGCGACGACATACGCAAAGCGGTGGGCAGTGACTGGAAAAGAAAAACCGAAGATCGGGCTCAGTGGCGCATCTTGGGAGAGTCCTACGTCCAGCAGTCGACTGACACTGGCTGATGATGAATGATGTCTATGAGACTAGGAGAGTGCGAGGTACCTAATTACCGTGATCGCTTCTAGAAGCGTTACACTTACACTTCCGAATGCCCGGTAATATGCTGCCACTAATCGTGTGTTTAACAACCAAAAAATAATGCCTTTTATTTTAACACTGCATAATTTAGACAGGCACTGTGAGAGACAAGACATTTCGATGGATTTGACTGTAAATACTAACGAAATGTATGCTTAAACAACTAATCAACGATTTGTAATTTTTGCTGAACTTACGTATTCAATCTGAAAGCAGTACCGGAAGGAGCACAACAATGTAATACAAGTCGCGTACTGGCACCAGTCACTGCAGTCTACAGTCACGACGGCGTGTTCTAACAACACCACCTCCCGGAAGAGCTTCTAGATAGACACGCCACCGAGCTATGTCACATTTATTGAGGAGGGTTTTATTACAGAACATGGCACAAATAATTAAAAACACACTAAATATACAACATTTTATTTAAGAAATATTACACTGCGTTTTATCCAGCATAAAAAAATGATAAAGTGACATTATGTACGATAAGAAATGCTTAATCTAAAATGTATAATTATAATATTGAATATCGGTATAAAACTAAAGTTAAGAATCACTTATATGACAGAAAGTAACGAATATAATAGACATGATTATGTGTAAGTGTGATATAATATAACTGGATGTCAGCTGTTGTGTAGTCCGCTCCTGTAACATTAACAATAGTTATTGTAAACACTTTAACTGGACAAATACAAGTGAGAGTGTGGGAGTAACTACAAATAAATAAAATATAAATACAAATAATTTTATTGACATTATTTAGTGTACATTCAAATTTTAATATTTCATTAGAATAACTGTGTTTCAGGAGCCAGTGGCTTTTCCCATTATACTTATCTAACTTATTTAAATGATGTCAATAAATGACTGAAAACCTTCAAGCAATAGTAATTAGTAGATATTACTGTAAGTACTACTAAGTATAATTGTGTGTTTTTGTATGGGTGTGTGAAATGTTTGTTTGTGTGGGAGATGATAAATGAATGTAGGGGGGGTGTTACTGTGTGTTTGTGTTAGGTGTATGTATGATTATGTGTTAAAATGTTGAGTGTTGTATGTGTGTGTAGTCCAAACTACTACGTTACATATAAGACCGCGTCATCAGCTCACATTGTCACAAACACACCCATTATTATATAGATTAAACTAGCATCTGCCCGCGGCTTCGCTCGCGTGGCCTAATTTTTTAAGAATTTTTATGACCTAAAAAGTCACTATAGATGACTCTAAGGTCGAGCTCAATATCCTCTGTTGTTAAAGACTATTAAGTATTCTGTGGTTAAAGTCAATAATCAGTATGGTAAGGTAGACCAAGTTGTACTATTTAAATGTTTGAGTCAGTCTGATGCATGAGGCTGTTAAAGCAAAAAAAAAAGAAATATTTCCTACAAAGACGATAAGGCGAATGGTTGCGCGAGAGCAACCAGTGCTATAATTGCGTGAGCGAAGCGAGCGCGAACGTTTTTACGACTTTTTATGACCTCGACAGTTTTATGACCTCATAACCTTTAATAAGTCACTATAGAGGACTCCAAGGTCGAACTCGATATCCTCTATTGTAAAAGTCATAAACCATCACGGTTAGGTATACCAAGTTGAGTAGTAGACATATTTAAAACTTTTTATGCCCCTTTCTGTTGTATTACCTAACAATCAAGTCACTTTAGATGACTCTACGATCAAACTCGATATCCTCTGTTGTTAAAGTCATTAATCAGTATGGTTAGATTTACCAGGTGGTGCTCTTTAAATGTTTGACTCAGTCTGATGCATGCTGCTGCTGAAACACAAAAATGTATGAAATATTTCCTACAAAGACAAGGCGATGATCGCGAAATTTTTTTATGATTTTATATGACTCCGACAGTTTTATGACAATTAACCTTTCATGGAGTCACTATAGAGAACTTCAAAGTCGAACTCGATATTCTCTATTGTTAAAGTCATTAATAATTATGGTTACGTATACCAAGTTGACAGTGCTGTTTGAATGCGAGCGAAGCGACCACGAAATTTTTTTATGACTTTTTATGGCCCTGACAGTTTTATGACCTAATAATCAAGTCACTATAGATGACTCTGAGGTCGAACTCGATATCTTCTGTTGTTAAAGTCATTATTCACTATGGTTACGTATACAAAACAGTGTTATTTAAATGTATGACTCAGTCTGATACATGAGGCTGTTAAAACACACAAGTTTATTAAACATTTCTTGCATAGTAGATAAGGCGAACAGTTGCGTGAGCAAAGCAAGCGTGACATATTTTAAGACCCTGAAAATGTTAAGACCTAATAATCAAGTCACTTTAGGTGACTCTGAAGTTGAACTCGATATCTTTTGTTGTTAAATCATTAATCATTATGGTTAAGTATACAAAAATGTGCGATTTAAAAGCACGACTCAGTCTGATGCATGAAACGGTTAAAACAAACGTTCCTGAAATATTTCCTAAAAATTAGATAAGGAGAACGGTTGCGCGAGCGCTTTTTCTGCACGAGATGCCTATCTTCGAGTAATCGGTAAACATACATAAAGGTTCCGTCCGACGAATTTGGGAACCTCCTCCTTTTTTGTGGAGTCGGTTAAAATGAACTGACTTCAAATGTTGCCATCACAAATTATGAAGATCCAAATTGAAACATAATATATGAAAAGTACACATTTTTACATTATAATCCGTGTTATGATTTTTAATATTATTTACTATGTAATGATATTGACACGTTAAACAAGACGCTTGCCTAATATTTATAGCTGCCGTCTGCCTACAAATGTCACGCAACACTCTGGATCACCAGAATGTGCGCGATACTAAGCGTGCGCAGCCTCTGTTGCACTGAGACAGTAAGGCTGAGCCCGCACAGCGTTGCGGTGCGTTTACTCTACCGCACGATAGAATAAACTATATACAAAAAAATAATGCAATGCGCGCACTTCTATCACACTCCATACTTCACAGAGTATGCGTGCGGTAGAATAAACGGACCACAACCGCTGTGCGCGCTAGGCCTTAGATGTTGAATCCAACGTGCCTGACATTTTCCTGGACAGTTTGCCCTTTTTATATAGTTTCTGTGATTGTACCGCCCCAGGCAGACTATCAGAAGTCTTGCCATTAAATAATATTGCTACCTCTTATGATCTACAGCTGATAATCCACGAGATATACAGACGGCGGTCACATTACCTCACTGTTTGGCACAGTCGTACACAGCCTCGCCTGCCGCCTTGAACCCCCGCCTGTAACTGAAGTACCGGAGTTTCCTCAGTTTAATACTGGTGTATTTCAGCAATGCAGGCTCTCCTCTCCTCCCCACCCTCAGTGTGTCTGAAATTATAATAAAATCACGTTATATCCAGATTTTTTTTGAGGTTACTGTCTTTTCTTGCGTCTGTAGGATACTCTTCACGTGATCCCCGGGTGGTGCTACATTGGTGTATATTGGTGGTTAACTACGGCTTTAGCTCAAATCACCAATCGAATAAAATCATGTTGCCAATCGACATGATGTAATGATCATAATGTCCGGTGCCAGCCGGTGTAGGAAACAAGGTTGTAATAGACGCTAACTGGATTTTACTAAAGCCAGTTGTCCAGCGCCTGGTCTCACTGTGGTCTTGCAATATAGACGAGCACGATACAATCTTAGATCGTAACTTCATTTACCATCATGTGAGACAGTGGTCATGCGCTTGTCTGTCCGATATAAAAAAACATAACGTAGATTTTTGTCTAAATGTGTTTTAGATCCCGATGGAAAGTGATGTACGATACTGTGTACGATGCGGTCTCATATATAGTTCAACCGCGCTTGTATCACTGCTATTAATCTGCACGATATTTTTTTTAATATAAAATTTATACATACTCAAATATCAATTTTAATCGCTTTAAGTTCAAAACATAAGAACTTTCATGCAAAAATGTTCACACCATATTACCCTTTTCGGGGTAGAATTTCCAAAAATCCGTTCTTAGTACACCACTACGTGCTAAGACAAACGTTCCCTCCAAATTTCAAGTCTCTACGATCAGCGTTTAGGCTGTGCGTTGTCTGTCAGTCAGTATGTCAGGACAAATATTCTTATAGTATTAGATTAGGTATACATATAAACTTTATATAAACATGCCGTATACAGCAGCACGAGAGTGGGTTCATATGAGTGCTAGTCTCCCTGGCCCTATATTGTCTCTGGCTCCCGTGACCCTGGTAACAATAACCACTTACCGCCGGATATACTCAAGTAGTAGAACGTGTAGTGTTTGCGAGACATGATGTTGGTCCTGTGGACATCTTGAACTATCTTCTCAGAGTCGCTCGACAGATGCTCCACCATAAAGATGTACCCCTTGCCGTGGATCACTGGTACAAGTAACATGAATTTTAATTCATATATTATTATGAATGATGAGATGCGAGCAGTACTCCAAGTGTTGAAAGGAATACCCTGAACTTTGGAGGTACATTGAATTGACTATTTTTTGTGGTACATGCGATATCTGGCGTTTTTGTGGAGTTGAATTTCACAAGATTTTGTGATCCCCAGCTTGATGCTCTGTCGAGAGAGCACTCATCCTGTGCAACGAGCTCTGTTCTCCTATCTTCGACTTCCAACCTAGGAGCGAAGATGGGTAGCGCTCACTTGATGTTAAGTGATGATGCAGTCGATGATGCCTCTTGGGAATATGGTGGACATGGGCTACCTACCAAAAAGATGGCACGACGCCTTCGTCATAGGAAATGGAGAATAACAAAATTAAGATAGGAGACAATTATGTCTCTATTATGCCCATAGCCGCTGCGAAACACGAGTAGCGATACTGCTGGATGAATTCCGCCGCGGTCAAGTGTCATTTGAGCTGCGGAACTGCAGCGGAACCAGTATCGTATGGGCGTCTTGTCTGGCTCTGGTATACTCAAGGCAAATAGCCCCCTGATTCTCAATCAATTGAAAACCTATTCGAATTCGGAAGCTTCATTTAAAATTTTGAATATCGATAAATCCGTGTGCTTTTTGTCGCGGAAACCTTTTCGATTAGAATATCTGATTTTTTTAATTGAAATATCATAAGTAACCGATCGTAGCATTATAAATTGCAAAGATGTGCCAAGTGCGTGCAACATGCGCGGTGCGACGGGGCGCGTAGAGCAGCATGCTATCTCTCTCTAGAATGTAGAGGTGCTCGCTCTGTTCCTCAGGCACAGCTACCGCGGTCGGACTATAGCCACGAGTGTATTATAGTATATTGAAGAACTCGTACTTACTTATTCTATAATAGAGATCATCCTCGTCGACAGGTGACGTCGGTGACAGCTGCAGGTATACCCAGTGTCCTCTCACCGCGAAGTACATGGTGTACTGCTGCAGGCCGGCGCTGGTCATGTTCACCGCCGTGTGGCGCCCTCTCGCGGACATATCTATGTATTGTTTATATTCGTGAGTTACAATAGCGGCAGTACAGCCCTCTTCTTGCTGACTGTGGTCAGACTTGCTGGGACCTGGAAACACAATACATCAATAACAATATTATAAATCAGTTCATGTATACAAAACATAAAGAAACAAATAAATACGTTTCTTTGTTTGTTCGTTTGACTATGAAGAGGTAAGACTTTTCGCGGTCAAACGTTAACGGACGTTTAAAGACTTAGCTGAAGCGTTGTACTGGAATAGCCATATGGGGAATCAGAAGAAATAGTGAAACTTATATCGACTATTAAGTTGACCATTTGTTGCATTGATCGTGGTCACGAGACGACTGAATGTTGTGAGTGTCCGCACTACTATATATAGGAGGGTTCGTTGGAAACTACCCTCAATTTAATTTTAATTTTTAACGACACGTCGAGTTAAATAAAATTAATGTTTTAGGCGCGATAAGTCCCGTATTTTCATATGTATAACTATAATTACAAACCGTTTAAAGACATAATGTTTAACGTTTTGGAGAAAATTGGCAACATGGATTTGCACACACAAATGTTTACTGCTTACCTGGCGAGTTTTCACTGTAACATCTATCTAAGAACATGCACCTATCAAACCCGAACCCATAACTAAAAACTGCATCAAAATCGGACTAGTCGTTTTGAAGAAAAATGGCAACTTTGAATTGCACAAACAAATGTTTACTGCAGCGCCCCCTGGTGAGATGTCACCGTAACACCTATCTAAAAACATGCACCAATTGCACCCAAGCCGATAACTGAAAACTGCATCAAAATCGGACTGGTAGTTTTGGAGAAAAATGGCAACATGGATTTGCACACACAAACAAACCAACCTCTCATCCGAAACGCATGTACAGTCTCCGGTCCGTCGCGGGTCAAAATTAAATGCGCAGTGTAGGGTGCCGTAGTAGCCCGTTATTCAATGCAAAAGCAACTAGGTACTTCGTCTTTGTCACTTTAAAGGATTTATTCTAAGGATTTTGTATTTGGTACAAAATTACCCAACACCCAAGTTCAACGACTATTATTGCCAAAGTAATAAGGTTATCTTAACCGCTATAGTTTAAGTTCATGAAATGCTCTATTATCACGAATTTTTCTAAACTTTTCAAGCCCGCAGTTTAGCTTTTAGAGGGGGGGGGGAGGGGTTTATTCGCATCGAAAGCGTCCAGAGTTGTCCTTAAACATATCAGTGAAGATACAAAGGATGTCGTCAGCGTATCCACGGACGATACAAAGGATGTCGTCAGCGTATCCACGGACGTTTCAGTCGGCGTTTGAATTACGCACTAGAATGAATATTTTTCCGCAAGCTGTTTGCAAGCAACAATCTGAGCTCCCTCCAGAAGCGCTTACCTACAAACAGTTCGATTAAAAGAGAGTTCAATGGATTAGAAACCTACCGTGAGGAAACAAACTAGGTTAACTACCGATTAGTTTAAAAAACTAAATCCCATCTTATTTGGAGATCCCGAAGGTGGGGCCTTTCTTCCTGAAAACCTCATATGTATGGAAAGTACGAGCTAGGCTAATGAGTACAAAGTCTAGCGCGAAATAGAAAACAAACTTTCACAGTAAAGATACGTAAATCAGCTTGAGAATGTTCGCTTCAGTGGGTGAAACATAAAAATGTTGTACCATCCGATTGATATATCTGCTTTTGTAAGGCCTCTCAGACGACTTGATGCTTATTTATATTAGTAGTTATAGATATAGCCAGTATAGGAGATGTCCTAAACTGGCTATCCCATGGGATACATTATAATGTAGACGAGGCCGCGGGACGCCACTAGTGACGACATACGTGTGAAACTTACCGGGGTTATTGACTTCCGTAGTAATGTTTAATGCTGCTGATATATTATGACCTTGCTCCGTAATTGAATTTACAAGATCATTTGGTTTAGAAATATTTATCTTAAGATCCGGTACAACAAGATCAGCTCGGCCAGTTAGGTGCAGCATAGTATCGTTCATTTTATGTGACGTATCAGATATGTTGGAAGTTCTTACATTGAGGTCGTCTTTTCTTGTTGTTATATTTTTTACCAATCCAGCAGTCTCTGAGCTAACATGGCAACTAGTCGTGTAGTTTATATGCAAAGTTTCAGTCACGTCTTTGAGTGCCACTTGTAATGCATCCACCTTACCGTTAATGCGCGAGTTGAGCTCTGATAGTAAGTTTTCTATTTTAGTAATTTTGGAGTTACTTGTTTCAATTTTCTTATCCAACAAGTTAATCTTGTTACTCATCTTTTCCACGGTTTCTAACAACTTGTGATGTCTAAACTCCATATCTAGAGCCATCTTGTCTAATTTACCATCGTCGTCTAATTTACCAAGTGGTCTCTGTGAGGTCTGCACTGTCGGTAATGTTGTCCCTCTCTCTCCGGAACTTCTTCTGTGCTGGTCCTCGTCAGAAAGCACCATTTGCGCGAGGATAGAGCTGGAAATGTAGAAATACCATACATAATTCTGAAGTGAAAACTTCTTAGCGGCGTTGTGAACTTTTTTGGGATGGGTAAAAAGTGTTAAACTCGCGTCAGGACACGTGACCTGATCGAACATTCGTAAGACGGAGGGAGGGTAGACAAAATGCACAACGTTAATGTTCTAGTTTTCACTTCTGCCGGCACTCTCGGAGTGCAACCCGTTGTATTTTTTATAGTAGACTAGCAGCCCGCCCCGGCTTCGCACAGGTGAAATTGATACATAATATTGGACGGCCCGTTGGAGTAAAGGATAGTTACCTTGACTTTTAACCCGACGGATCCTGGTAATAGTCCGAGCCATATTGATTTTCTCAAGTTTTTATGTGCACTCATGAATCATGGGTAGTGCGATCATTAAATCAATGTTCTGCCTCACTTGCTACCAATAAGTAGCTTACCACCATCAAGGAATAAGTCTACCGCCATAACCTTACGGTGTTCCGGAAACACAGCTCTCGGGAGTCATTACATTCTAGGCATAGCGTGTTCACCATGCGAAGATGCGAAAGTCAATTTGTGTATTTGTTTGTTTAGGACTCCTTCACGGTCAAACGGCTGGACCGATTCAGCTGAAATTTTGCACAGGGATAATCAGTACTTCTTTATGGATAAGGCCATAGGATACTTTTTATTATGCGGGCGAAACCGCGGGGCACAGCTTATCAGTGGATCGAACTGTATTGACATAAAATTGATTTATATCGGTTGTAATCTACAGAAATAGCGAATCTAATAATGTTTACGTAGAAACTATTGTCTAATCTTTGGTTTCGCTGCAACTATTTTGATGCGCATAATTTTAAATCTCTGATATCTTCTAAAGTTTTCAAATAAATTATAAACTTTAAAAGAACAACTTTAATGTATAATATGTGACCAAGGTAATTAACGTAATTATTCTGATAAGGATTAATACTTTACAGTAGAATGCTGCCTTGGAAGTTAAGTAATGTTTTTTTATTAAAAAATTAAAGATTTAAACGATTGCCGTGAGTCAACCTTAAGAGTTAGACATATACCATCGTGAACTTTTCTGTAGAGCTTCATAAGTTGTACAATACTGTAGTACATTATTTTGATCTATCTCGTAGGGTTCAGCCAGCGTTTGCAATGTAAGCGCAAAAAAGTGTTTATTTACGACATCACATTAGAAACCTCTAAAATTCTCAGTGTTTCTCTACTATATTATGCATGTTTTATACATATAAAATTTCCTATTGAATCACGCTATCTTTTAAAAAAATCGCTTTAAAATCCGTTGCGCAGTTTTAAAGATGTAAGCATACATAGGGACGGACAGACAGCGACAGCGACTGTGTTTTATACCATGTAGTGTGCACCATGTAGCAAGTGTTGGACCTCTATCTCACCTGATGTTAATGTGGGTTTTATTAACATGTGGGTTGGGACCTTAAAACGAGTCGCCTGAATTTGAGGATTCTGCTGCTGTGGGAGGGTCAAGGGGGTTGGCATTGATCCTCCTAAATAGATTTTAGCTGCCGGAGTTAAGTCAAAATATTTGAAATTAATATTTTTCTTTTTGTGAATTCGCGTGAAAAACTTGCTAATGCGTGAAATGGAACGTAAATATTAGGTAAAGTCATAGTCTGACACTAAGGCAACACACTAGAGAACAGTGACCACCGCGTGACGTGCGCCGACGAGCGTATCGAGGAGGGGAGCCTTGGTAGCGGCCACGCGTCACCAGAACCGACGCTATAGCGTTTAAATCAAGGTGCAGAAAACGTATCTGAAAAGTGTCCGTCTAATTTGATTTAATGAAAAGTCAATTAATTTTCATTAAAAAAAATCTTTATTTTTTCTCGTCAACTATGTGTCCGCGTTTTTTCGCACATAGGGGAGTGGTCCATTTCCAACCCTCTCCAACTTAAACTAATTATTTATCTTTTTTTTAGTACTTGAACTCAAAATATTAAAATGTTCATATCTCCTAAAAGAGGGGGTTTCACAACTTTTCCTTCAAGGAGGGGGTTCTAATCCTCTCCCTTTCCCTCCCTCCCCTACTCTCCCTCCCTAAATCGACGGTGTTTCAATGGAGTAGCGTTAATTAACTTTGATATTAAATTTAAAATAAACTATGCATTTCCGGCGGGAGCAAATGGTGCGGAGGTTCCTCATGTCTCCCCCTCCCACCTCCCCCCCTCCACTTCCCTAAATTCAGGCGACTCAATTTAAGATTTTACCCAAGATGTGATCACCGATGTAGCACAATTGCCTACAAGATACCTGTTCAGACCCCAAGATTGTACTTATTAACAGGAAATACAGATTCTGGCATTCCACCCCTTTGCGTATGATGAATGTGGATGCAAAGTGCTTGTGACAGAATAATAAATATATTATGTCTTGCAGTCAGGCGCTATCTAAAGAAACATTATGTGTGTTTACACATTATTTTTAAGATTTTTTTTTCATATGAAGTTTTTGAGAATAGCACATTTTCAAAACTGCTATACTTTGTTATTCATATAAAAACAATGTAAATATTTTGCTGGCTAAAAATGATAGTGGTATTTTTTGCTCGATCTTATAAAATATTATAGTGTGGTACGGAACCCTACGAATGCGAGTCCGACTTGCACTTGGCCAGTCTTTTGTTTGTTATTAAACTACATAATTAATTTTAAGATTTTTGCTACGTGACTGCTGCTACTTCTTGGCAAATTTCATGTTTCTAGGTACGGGAAATATTTTACGACTGGTGAGGGAATGAAAACCTAGGGAGGTTTGGATTCCCTCATCAAATCGCAAAATATGCGAAAACATGCGACATAAATGGTCATATCTTTAATTGCATTGACTTGCAAGTTTATCTTTTTTACAGCTGAAAGATACCGTAGAGTATTTGATATAAGTTTCAACTTGATATCTTTACGCGTTCTTGAGAAAAAGGGTCTTGACGGGCGGACGGACGGACACCAAAGTGATCCTATAAGGGTTCTTTTTTCTTTTTGAGGTACGGAACCATAATAAATAAATCGGTTTACAATTGGCGGCGAAATCAAATAGATACAAATTACAAAACACGACGAATTTGAGCAGCTCCTCCGTCATTTATTTATTAAAAGCACAAAACAGATCACAATCAAAACATTATAAAATGAAGGAACAGTTGTTTTTAAAGCTGGATAGTGATCCAACAGCATGTGCTTACAACTATACAAAGTATATACAAATCATACGTGTGTGCTCGTCTATACTAATATTATAAAGAGAGAACATTTGTATTTTTGTATGTTTGTGATGATTTGGTTCAAAAAATACTGGACCGATTTACATTCGTAGAGACCTAATTTTCAACCTAAGTCGACAAAAAAACGGTCGAAAAAACACGTTTCTTACGAACGCTGCTCAATTGAAAACAGATGGAAGAATATTTTCTATGGAAGAGTTGTACAACTTAATAAGACCTACAAAAAAGTCCGGGACACCATATGTCTATCTCTTAAGGTTGACTCACAGTAACCATTTTAATCTTTAATTTTTAACCGACTTCACAAAAAAGGAGGAGGTTCTCAATTCGTCTGTATGTTTTTTTTTTTTTGTGTGTATGTTACGCGATTTCTCCGTCAATTGTGAACGGATTCAAATGATTCTTTTTTTAATAGGTAGGATACGTTTCCGAGGTGGTCCCATTTTAATTTTATCGAGATCTAATAAGTATCTCCAGAGATATGGAGATAAATACCTCAAACATAGGAGAATGTACTGGTTTTAGTAGAAGAGTCCCAAGAAGATTATACAGAATGGAGGTTGCTATTGCATACATTTTTGAAGACTAAAAAATATGACCTTGAATAATGTTTTTACATCTTTCTTCTCGTTGATTTTGGTTTTTGACAGATATTCTTACGGTAACTGTGAGCGAGATAGAAATAAAGGTGGGGATAATTAATATTTTTTATTTTTTTTTATATCTTATAGGCTAGCGTTTGACCACTATCTCACCTGTTGCTAAGTGATGCTGCGGTCGAAGATAGAGAAGTGGACTAGAATGGGAACTGGCTCTCAAGGATAACTGCTTGAACACATTAGATGTTTGGCGACAGATTTTCTAACTTGAGGGTGGTAGCTGGCCAGGCGGACACTAGATATGTCCTACCACCATGCGGGGGTTGTTGGTTTCTTCACCGGAGGGCAACTGTGAGAAGCGCACATATATTTTTCGATAGAAAAATTCATTGGTGCACGGCGGTTTGAACTCGGTACCACGGCATCAAAGCCGACTGTTCTCCCTATTACACCACCGGGCCCTCAATAAATAATTATATATTAATAATTATATTAAATAATTATATATAAATATAAATAATTTGTCTTCACAGGAATGTTCTACCGGGCAAAGTCTTGTTAGGGTGCAAACTTTTTTAAACATACCTAAGATTTTTTGACATGACATGACGTTTGGCGAAGATGGCGGCCATTTCAGTCCCGCGACACTGAATACATTATTAAATAACTCAGAATTATGAACGTACTTTGTACCAACCAACACTGCAAAAAAATAATGTATAAGCATAATACCACAGATTATATAATAGTTACTACGTAAATAATACTTTCCGTTGTTAGGTTGGCTACACAGTGCTTTCATAATTTTTCAACAATATAGGGAAGTGCCTCTTATAACGTAGTAGAGTGATTCAGTACTCTGTTGGCCATATGGCGGCAATTAATGTTAATAATCGCAAATAATACTTTTTAATATTCATTTTGGAATACAACTAGTCCGTGTTATAAAAGTATTTGGAATTATTGTAATAAAATAGACAATTAATTATCGTGTGTGTCAGATGCTTTAATTGCACAGGGCCATTTTGAACATTGTCCTTTGATACCTTGATGACATTATTATTACTAGTGAATATTTTCACTTTAGCGCGGCATTTATAGTCAATTTTTTTAGGGTTCCGAACCCAAAGGCTACCAAATGAACACTTTCTGAGAGTTTGTTGTCTGTTTGTCCGTCCGTCCGTCCGTCCGTGTGTCTATATGTGCGCACTTTACAGATCTGTATCTTCTTAACCGTTATAGGTACATACTTGAAATTTTCAAAAAGTATATATCCGTCAGTGTATATCCGTTAGTGCCCAAACACGAAATTTAATAGATGCATGTAATTTAATTAAAACTTGTTTTGCACTAAAAAGGGTAAAATATAGTGTTTAGATTAAAACTGTAAAAGATATCCTCTTCCCCAAACCAACTCGGACGACAGTGGCGCCGTCGCGCCTCGTCTGTCTGAATGACCATATCATTCTAAAATTTTAAGGTTTTTCTTTCCGTATAATTTTATTAGCTACTAGCAGCCCGCCCCGGCTTCGCACGGGTAGAACATATATGTCTACAAAATTTGCATCAGTTTGTTGCATCGAATATAAAATATTAACATATTTAACAATCATCGTCATATGTCAACCAATTTACACAAAACCTTAACGAATTATGCACCTAAGACCTAAACCTTCCTCATAAACACTTTGGCTATTGGTGAAAACCGCACGATAATCCGTTTAGAAGCTATTGAGATTATTGCGAACAAACAGACAGACGCAGTGATGGACATTGTTTTATAACACTTACGTAGTGATATTGGACGGCCCTTTGGCATAAAGGATAGTTACCCTGATTCTGACCCGAGGGTCGTTGGTTCTAATCCTAGCTATATACCTACCAATGAAAGTTTTATGTGCATTCATGAATCATGGGTTTTCGTGGGATCATTAAATCTACCAATAATTAAGATAGTTTAAAAACACAACTGACTTCCATGCCCCGCGAGTCAATTTCAGTAGCAAGTTTGACACGTTTATCATCATATCTCTGAAGGTACTTACCACATCTCAATGAATTATAATGAGACCACCTCGGAAACGTACCCTACCGATTACAAAAATAATCATTCGAATCGGTTCACAATTGACGGAGTAATCGCGTAACATACACACACTAAATAAGAAAGAAAAAAAATATATATACGGTCGAAACCTCCTCCTTTTTTTTAAGTCGGTTAAAAAAGAAACATACAGACGAATTGAGAACCTCCTTCTTTTTGTAAGTCAGTGGAAAAGTAGGTTACCACCAGGCGAACATCTGCCGCCGTAACCTTACGGTACGGCGTTCCCCGACGCCAAAAGGAGGGGTATTATACATTTAACGTGTGTATCTGTGTGTCTGTCTGTAGCATCTGAGCAGGCAACCGGATGAACCGATTTTGATTTTATTATTGATAGTTTTTTTTTATAGATGTCTTCATCGAGAGTGTTCTTAGCTTTGATTTATGAAAATTCGTTCAATCGTTATAAAACTATGAGCTTTAATCAACTTTCATAGGTCTGATCAATTCGAAAATCTTCTTCTTCAACGATATTGTAAGAACATGGAAGCATTGACCTGATGCTGGGACATCTCCTGGACTCTACAGAATGCTCAAATCCTCACCAACTTACAGCTCAGATTTTAAATGTCGTGTTTAGAGTTAGGGGATCTACAGAAAAGCTAACCTTATAATAATATTTTCGTAGTAACTATGACCTATTCTGTGGTTGACTGCAAATATTTTATCAATTTTGCGATGCGTGTATGTGAAATCCGTGATATCTTCTTGAGTTTTCATTAGAATTATATACTGTAAAGGACAATTTTAATCTATAATATGTGGCCAAGCTAATTAACGTAATTATTTGGATAAGGATTTTTTTTTCTTTTAAAAAACAAAAACATATAAGTTATTTTTCAAAAAAAATAAAACCGACTTCATAACCACAAACAGGCACTCAAAAGCGAAAAATAAATTACTTAAAATTATTATAAGCGCTACCCACTTATCTATTTGAAGTCGGTGCCAGCTTAGTCTATTGGATAGTAGCTATCTACTATCTATATACTATGCATGTAGTAGTAGTAAGTAGGTATATGTAGGTTAGTAAGTAGGTAGATACATGTAGGGATTTATCTATCTACTACCTATTAGACTTGGCTGGCACCGACTTCAAATAGATAAGTGGGTAGCGCTTATAATAATTTTAAGTAATTTATTTTTCGCTTTTGAGTGCCTGTTTGTGGTTATGAAGTCGGTTTTATTTTTTTTGAAAAATAACTTATATGTTTTTGTTTTTTAAAAGAAAAAAAAAATCCTTATCCAAATAATTACGTTAATTAGCTTGGCCACATATTATAGATTAAAATTGTCCTTTACAGTATATAATTCTAATGAAAACTCAAGAAGATATCACGGATTTCACATACACGCATCGCAAAATTGATAAAATATTTGCAGTCAACCACAGAATAGGTCATAGTTACTACGAAAATATTATTATAGGGTTAGCTTTTCTGTAGATCCCCTAACTCTAAACACGACATTTAAAATCTGAGCTGTAAGTTGGTGAGGATTTGAGTATTCTGTAGAGTCCAGGAGATGTCCCAGCATCAGGTCAATGCTTCCATGTTCTTACAATATCGTTGAAGAAGAAGATTTTCGAATTGATCAGACCTATGAAAGTTGATTAAAGCTCATAGTTTTATAACGATTGAACGAATTTTCATAAATCAAAGCTAAGAACACTCTCGATGAAGACATCTATCAAAAAAAAAACTATCAATAATAAAATCAAAATCGGTTCATCCGGTTGGCTGCTCAGATGCTACAGACAGACACACAGATACACACGTTAAACGTATAATACCCCTCCTTTTGGCGTCGGGGAACGCCGTACCTTAAGGTTACGGCGGCAGATGTTCGCCTGGTGGTAACCTACTTTTCCACTGACTTACAAAAAGAAGGAGGTTCTCAATTCGTCTGTATGTTTCTTTTTTAACCGACTTAAAAAAAAGGAGGAGGTTTCGACCGTATATATATTTTTTTTCTTTCTTATTTAGTGTGTGTATGTTACGCGATTACTCCGTCAATTGTGAACCGATTCGAATGATTATTTTTGTAATCGGTAGGGTACGTTTCCGAGGTGGTCTCATTATAATTCATTGAGATGTGGTAAGTACCTTCAGAGATATGATGATAAACGTGTCAAACTTGCTACTGAAATTGACTCGCGGGGCATGGAAGTCAGTTGTGTTTTTAAACTATCTTAATTATTGGTAGATTTAATGATCCCACGAAAACCCATGATTCATGAATGCACATAAAACTTTCATTGGTAGGTATATAGCTAGGATTAGAACCAACGACCCTCGGGTCAGAATCAGGGTAACTATCCTTTATGCCAAAGGGCCGTCCAATATCACTACGTAAGTGTTATAAAACAATGTCCATCACTGCGTCTGTCTGTTTGTTCGCAATAATCTCAATAGCTTCTAAACGGATTATCATGCGGTTTTCACCAATAGCCAAAGTGTTTATGAGGAAGGTTTAGGTCTTAGGTGCATAATTCGTTAAGGTTTTGTGTAAATTGGTTGACATATGACGATGATGTTAAATATGTTAATATTTTATATTCGATGCAACAAACTGATGCAAATTTTGTAGACATATATGTTCTACCCGTGCGAAGCCGGGGCGGGCTGCTAGTAGCTAATAAAATTATACGGAAAGAAAAACCTTAAAATAACAGACGCTTAAATGATATGGTCATTCAGACAGACGAGGCGCGACGGCGCCACTGTCGTCCGAGTTGGTTTGGGGAAGAGGATATCTTTTACAGTTTTAATCTAAACACTATATTTTGGATAAAATATGTCAAGCTCAGGATATTTTACAGAATTTTCGTTATACTGGCGGGCCATACGGACCAGGAGATTAAAGTAGGAAATGTTGTTTCTGTGAGTATTAAGAACAAACAAGGATGTATTATTAGATCTGCGTGCACTGTATTTAATGTTAAGGGTTAAGTTTGATAGTAAATTGGGGGTATCTGTGATGGAGTGACCCATCTTATAAGGATAAATAAAATCAAAGTAAGTTATTGAAAGTCAGTTAAATATACACTCGGAACATAACATCAGCATGTACAAAACAGACTCACCCGCTGAAGATCACCAGCACAGCTAGCAGTGACGTTCTCACGGAGGTCATGGTGGTACAATGTGTGTCTCCTGTCTCCGCAACAGTCACGTACTGATGTATGTGGGTGACTCTCGCTCGCTATATATACTGATCCTGGCGTTATCTTACTTACACCTCGCTTGTTTATACATACCTACTGGTGAGGCTTATTTTTAAGGTTCCGTGCCCAAAGGGTACCAACGGGACCCTCATACTGAGAATCCGCTGTCCGTCCGTCCGTCTGTCACAGGGCTGTATCCTCTGAACCGTACTAGAAACTTAAAATGTTTACAATATGAGTATTAACTGTGGCTGCAACAACAATTAGTTAATACAAAATATAGTAGAAAATTAATAAAATGGCTAAGTGCGAGTCAAGCTCGCACACACATAGGATTCCTATTGAACAACATTGGCCGGAAAAATTAGTTTCTTGCTTGAGGACACCCTTTCATTTATAATTTTATTCCATGGTATTTGTTCATAAAGTGCACATACGCACACACAAAGTGCACACGGACGGACGGACGGACGGACATAATCAGTAATAGGGTTCTGTTCCGATGGTACCCTTTGGGTTTAGAACCCTTAAAAGGATCCCCATACAATGACGTGTATTTTTCAGCATTTCTCGCTCGTTGTAAGGCGGTACGGAATCCTTCATGTGCGAGTACGACTCACACTTGGCTAGTTTATTACTTTAATTTATGATTGACCCACATTTTAACTTGTACAAATAAAACTCAACATACATATTTTATACTACCTGCGCCCCACGGCTTTGCCCGCGTTAAATCCTGGTTATAAACCTTTCTCTTGAACCACTCTATCTCACCGACTACTAAATAAAGTTTAGGTGCTCTATCTATTGCTCAAAACCTCATTAAAATCAGTTGCGTTATTTAAAAGATGTAAGCGTACAGACGGCGGGAAGCCACTTTATTTTATACTGAAGACCCAGAGGTGTAGTGGGATGATGATCGGCTTTGACGCCAGAGGTACCGAGTTCAATCCCCGCCGTGCACCAATGAATTGGATGGAAAAAACAACGGCTTACACTCCGGGAGTGCCGGCGGAAGTGACAACTTGAACCTTAACGTTGTGAATTGTTACACACAAACCAACATTTCATAGTATCAATTTACAAACATATATAGTGTGTACCACTTCAAGAAACATAATATTTGATTAACGTTATGCTTTCAGTCTACCCTCCCTCCGTCTTACAAATTTTCGATCAGGTCACATGTCCTGACGCGAGTTAAACATTTTTCACCCATCCCAAAAAAGTTCTCAAAGCCGCTAAAGAAGTTTTCATTAAAAAAAAATCACAGTCCAATTAAAATTAGGATCGTGTCACAGAGTACAGTATTCATCAACATATTTAACCGACTTCACAAATAATTTAAGATCGTTTACATAAGGAAAAAAAACCGACTTCACATGCCGCCATAGTCAAAGTACCCAGTAGTTATAAACATGTCATCATAGTATACAAATTTGCTTATATTGTGTATCTCCTTATCTCTGGAGATAATTGTTAGATCTCGATAAAATTTAAATGGGCCCAAACGGGATGCCTCCCGTTTCCCTCCCATTCAAATTTTATTGAGATCTGATAATAATCTCCGGAGATATGAGGATAAAAAATATAAACAAATTTGATACCTCGATGACATGATTATGGCTAGTGGATATTTTCAGTACCGCGGCATGTGAAGGCTGTTTCGTTTTGTACGATCATAAGTTATTAAAATGTTCCATGGTACATACATCGAAGCATTATGTCGATGCTCCGCCTGAATTGCTACCATAAAGTAGCTTACCACCAAGGAGAATATCTGCCGCCATAACCTTACGGTGTTCCGGCAGTACAGCCCTTGATCATTGCTAGGCCTAGCGTGTTCACCATCTTCGACCGCATCATGGCTTACCATCAGGTGGTATAGCAGTCAGCAGCTAGCCTATCATATATACACAAACAACAGGTCCGCGTCCCTTCTCGTATCAGTAGTTTATTGTGTGGAGTCCTCACAGCAGTCACAGGTCAAGGAATAAGATATCATGTTGTTGACGAGTTTTTACTTTCATATCAGGTAGGTAATACCGTTGTTTTGGAAACTATTGATGCAGCCAAGTGCGAGTTAGACCTTTAATTCCGTACAAATTTGTCAAACTAGGTTAAAGGACAAACTTAACTTTGTAATCCAATCCATAGAACATGTATTGCACCAACTACAAATTGATGAAATAAAGAACACTTCGAAGATTTGATAAAGATTTAATGATAGTTTTCATTTAATAATATTTTACAATAGACGTGTGTGTGATATGTAGCGTTGACATTACAAGAGAGCGGTACAGATCAGGTAAGTAGATATTTTACCTTGGAGTTTTCAGGTAGTAAACTTTCCATAACGTTAAGGGACAGGGATTTACATCTTATATCGGGCGGTGTACAACATAAATTATTTTCTTCATGACTATTACTTGTAGACATTTTAATTAATAAATAACTATAATTTCATCAGTGAAAACGAGTTGTGAAAAATTTTTCGTAATGGCGCGAAAATTCATTAGTTTTCCTATGGGCGCGCATCTTATCTTACAATGGCGATCGGCCATACTCGTATATATCGGCAACTCAACCAATAACATTTAAAAAAATATCTTTAATTCACTTGTGAATAATAGTAATGAAAAAGTCACAGTTTGATAACTGGTGTCATTATGGGCCTGATTGCAGTGAAATAAGAGCCACTTTATGAGCAAGTGTGTTCAAAAAAAATACTGTTATGAGTCGCTATAATATATTGAGCAGGTGTTTGCGTTCTATATTCCAACACAAATAATAAGCTTGTACCTTGTAAATGCACCTTTTTTGTTATTGAACTACATATTTACGGTTTTCAGATTATTTATTTATTTCTTTTTTTTATGTTATGGTTGGCAAACAAGCAGACTTCCCAGTATAAAAAGTTACTCTATGGTAGCAGCGACAGTTGTTGACGCGAAGGCGGAGGACGAGCTCGGGGGACTTGAGTACGAGCCTTCAAGTAGAGTGGACGTGTGCGCCACAGTGGTGCGCGTGGTTAAGAAACCTGTATCCAGGCCGAGCAAGGCGCTGGACAAAGCTGGAGGAGAACGATCCTGTCGAGAAGGCTCTGGACAAAGCTGGAGGAGTACATTCCTGTCACCGAGGCACGTAAGAATTGCGTAGGTAGGGAAGTTAGTTTAGGTCCTATTAAGCTCAGGTATCTTATTTAAATTTGGTTAATAAAATTATCTTATACTTAAGTGTCTTATTGTCGAGGGATCTTCCTTAGGGTGTTAACCTCTTTTGTCAACTCCACACCACTCTATGGCCGTCCGGCAGGCCACGCTGAACACCACGGCCGAACCCACGCCCTGTTGTTCCAATGCTCTGCCGGGGGTCCTAGTAGTGGACTTGGGCTAGGTATTTTTAAGTATTTAAGGTACGGGTTCGAATCCCGTTCAGTGCGACATAAAAGAGTTAATATGTATAGTAAGTGCGGGCGCTACTACTGCTCTTCAATCTTGTATGTAGCAACACAGTTAGTTAGAAACAAACGTTTTTGATACTTGTATTATATTTTGCAAATATAAGATTTGCAAGACATGATTTTTTATTTAAATGGAAACAGAATCTATATAAATTTTATAGTATCTATATAAGTTTTATATATACATTATTTCTATACAAATTCTTCTTTATTTGTTTATATGCTTATTTCTTACTTGCATTATTCAATGAGTAAAAACAAGTATCAAAATTCAGTAATCGCGCAATAAATACAAATTTTTTGGTGTTGCCTGTAAGAGTGATATGTTGCACTGTACCTGTTTGGTGTCGACGACGACACGGTTAGGGCCTAAATTCAATCAGGGCAATTAAAATTCAGGGCATTTAGTGAGCCGATTGTTTAGAGTATAGAAAGTACTACCTACTAATTCATAAAGGAAAAAGTTTATGTGTATGTTTGTTACTTTTTATTAAAACTACCGATTCTACCGATTGTCGCGGTGGGTGCGAGGTTGCAGTGAAAGAAGTTGTTAATGTTGAGATAGTTCTGATTTAATACGCTAATTACAGACTATGTTAAATGTTGGGAAATGTTAGAAAATGTTAAATGTTGGTGAATGCACCCGAATCGCGCGGATATCAACGATGCACTGAAGTCGCGAGGCGCATTAACTAGTGACCTAGTCCTAGATACGTCAAGCGGCCAGAATTGCTGACTTAGGTGTTCGGTTGTTTCACCGAACACCGATTAAGCTGACATTTGGTATGAATCTAGCCTGGAATAATCCATTGAGTATTTTTTATTCCGATATTCCCACGGTAAAGTATCTATACGAGTAAAACCGCGGGGCACAGCTATTAGAATATAATTGCATCTAACAATGATTCCTTCAAGTAACTTACTACGTAACTACTCTTTTATTGTTGTACATCAGATCTCACATAGATTCCTGCTCTAACCGATGAGACGTTTCTACAAAGTTGTACATCAGATCTCACATTTGTAGGGTGTGACTACATGTCTAGGTGATAAACATGTAATACGAAAGAATGTGACATTTTGATGTAGCACGTACTATGTGATAATGTTAGTATATAAGATAAGTATCTTTAAGTATTTGGGTTAATCAATATAGAGCTATCATTATGTAAAGAGTATACGTTGTTTCTCTTACCCTGGTCCCCCAGTAGTAGACCACACTACATGGCGACCTTGCCAGGATTCTTTTTCTTTTATTAACATATTTTTCTTTTATCGGGACGCCACTTCATCGAGCTGAGGTACGGCATGGCAGCAACGACTGGCGCTGCACGACACGAGAAGATGGCGGCAACCCCGGATATTCTGACGACCCTGGATGTGATCTACACCCAACCGACGGAGCAGACTGTCCACTCGGCATCAGCGTAATACACCATGGCACATAAAGGCACCAGGAAGAGACAACGTGAGAGTTTTTTATTTTTATTCGTTGCAACATGGGGTGTCCATATTACCACACGTCAACTATTAAGAAGAAGTGATAATTGCTGAAGTCCTCTCAATATCACCAGTATATTTATAACATGCTGTTTTGTCGAAATCCATATTTGGAAAATAATGTATTTTCACGGCATTGCCACAAGGCATGGATCAGGGACGAGTTTCGGAAGTTAGGCGAGTTGTTAACACCGTAAGAAATATAAATAATTAATGTCGACGTAATTTTTGTTGTACCATGTTTTAATGTACAATGTCCTAGAGACACATTGTAATTACTTAATAATATTAATTGAGATGTATTTTTGGTCATTTTTGCATTTCCGTATTATAAAATTAATGTACTTACAATTGAAATTGATAAAAGACCAAATTGTTAAATTAAGGCCTAACTGGCGTTAAGAGGATCATTTTGAATCTAATGTGCAAATGCATTTATTAGACGTGAGGTTAATGAAAAAAAAAAACTGTTAATGAATGTTTTCTAACGATCGCAATTAAACCGCTTAAGGTCGATGCCAATAAAGCGCGAAAGTATGCACTTATGCAGTTTCGAGGGCATAATAGTAATGTTTACAGATCGGCACGTGGTAATTACATAATAAAATAACAGACGTGTCTAATATGTGGTTTACACATTCAAAGTTGAATGAGTCGGAATGCGATGAGTAAGGATTTTTCGATTCGTGACGAATTAGCAGTTTCTCACAATGATAGTTTTATTTAGTCAATTTGAGTATAGATTATACGGAAGGTAATTTTTTTTGGATACAGGGGTCTCAATGGGTGTTAAAATGTAATTTCTTGGTAATGCATACATTTTATGCTTTTGATAAGTAGTTTACTTTGCAAATCTATGGTCAAGATGTTTTTTTTTACATGTGAATTAGTGTGTGAATTAGTAAATCGGGCACAAAAGTGTTCCCAATCATTGCCTATTCGTACTACGTGTCAATAGTACCGTGGTGTGAAGTAGTTAAAATATATACCCATTAGTATGAATAAAGAATGTGTAGTTATGCATGATATAACAATGTGTAGATGGGGTAGATAGAGTTCGAAGAGTTATTGAAAAAATAAATTAAAGGGCATCCGCTAAATATAATAAAGGTTGCATATTATATTTGCCAGAAAAATCTACTACGTAGTTATGCTCACTATAAATCCTGATCAGCATTATCGCGAGACGAACTGTTGAGGGAAGTAGCTTTATGTAGGAGAGTGGAGTATAGATATGCTCACTATAATTCCTGATTAGCAAAATCGCGAGACGAATTGCTTAAGGAAATAGTAATGTTACGCAAAGAAATGGAGTTTTAATGAATGGGTGAATAATTCATTAGTAAGAATATTTGCAGCATATTAGAAGAATAACCATGCTATAGATTTTCATGTGAATGTATAAAAAGGGGTTCAGGCAATACAAAAAGATGATGCTAGGAAAATGAAACGCGTAACACCACATATGAGTTGGTGTTTAGGTAGGTAGGATACCTTCGAATTTTGACGGTTCACAAATTGATCCGCTCTATAATTTTTTATCAAATTATGTAAAACGCAAGAGGATATGCGTTAAAATGTTGAGTTGCGAAATTAGCACAAGCCCAAGCAAGGGAAAATGTATAAAAAAAAGGTCTAAAGAAAAAGAAAGTTGACATAAAATGTAACATTATTACTTAAAAGAAGAATGATTTGTTATTAGTGTTGAATAACTTTAGAAGTAAATTAGATACGTGGTATCTAAGACCTTATAAAATAATTAAAGACTTAGGATCTAATGTAAAAGTAATGTGAATGTTTAGACAATAGTTACAGTTATATTTGTATTAAGTTGTTTTATTAGTAGGAATATAGGAATATAAGATGTTTATTGTGATTGAAACATAGTACTTAGTTAGTAAAGGGTTAAATCTCTAATGTTGTTGTTTATTGTGTATTTTTTTTCTTCTTAATCTTTAATTTTAGATTATTACAGTAGGACAAAGCAGTAAGCAGTAAATTATGTAATAATATCTAATACCTACTTTTATTTATGTAAACAAACAAATGATGTCAAAGAAGCAAATTAGTCGTGCTCAGAATGCTGACTTGAAATATTTGCAAAGGTGCACGCGACATGCACCTTTTATGAATGAACTTAGCATTATGTTCATATTGTGATAATGAGAATTTGTAAAATTAATTATTATTGTTGTATTGTATAATTTTTTTAAAAGCTAGTTTTAAAAAAATATTTTTAGAAAAGCCGGTGATGTAGGGTGTGACTACATGTCTAGGTGATAAACATGTAATACGAAAGAATGTGACATTTTGATGTAGCACGTGCTATGTGATAATGTTAGTATATAAGATAAGTATCTTTAAGTATTTGGGTTAATCAATATAGAGCTATCATTATGTAAAGAGTATACGTTGTTTCTCTTACCCTGGTCCCCCAGTAGTAGACCACACTACACATTGTTGTACATCAGTTCTCCCATAGATTCCTGTTCTAACCGATGAGACGTTTCTACAAAGTTGTACATCAGATCTCACATTGTTGTACATCAGATCTCACATAGATTCCTGCTCTAACCGATGAGACGTTTCTACAAAGTTGTACATCAGATCTCACATTGTTGTACATCAGATCTCACATAGATTCCTGCTCTAACCGATGAGACGTTTCTACAAAGTTGTACATCAGATCTCACATTGTTGTACATCGGATCTCACATAGATTCCTGCTCTAACCGATGAGACGATTCTACAAAGTTGTACATCAGATCTCACATTGTTGTACATCAGATCTCACATAGATTCCTGCTCTAACCGATGAGACGTTTCTACAAAGTTGTACATCAGATCTCACATTGTTGTACATCAGATCTCACATAGATTCCTGCTCTAACCGATGAGACGTTTCTACAAAGAACAACACATCTTAGCGCTGATAACTATTGAAAACAGTGCTTACTCAGGTTGTCAGGTTGTAAACAACAGCCTCCAGAGACATGAGCAACGCCGCACACTCGTTACCTTTTCTTTACTCATGTGCTCGTATCTACATTGTCTGTCAACTTTCTATCTGATACAGAAAGATTAACGTTCCTACACATATATCTCTATTTCTACAATATCCTTTGTGAATATATTTGCTTCACTAGGTATTGTGACTGATAAATTTTGCTAGCTGGTTAAAGCCAAGCATAGGAAAACCTTGATTTGTGCAATCTTGTAGACTTTAATCCGCGAGTTAGTAGTGAGGTAGTGTTTAACTTATATTAGATTATTTAGTGTTTTATCAAAATATACATATAATCCCTGCTTTTAACGCCTGTGCTGATTGCGATATCAAAACATCGTGGCACTACTCGCGCGAAATGAATAGCAAAAGGCTTTAAGAAAGCCTTCGTCGTTTCGCTTAATCATCATCATCATTTCATCATTATCAGCCGGTATCAGTCCACTGCTGGACATAGGCCTCCCACAAGACACGCCACTGAGCCCGGTCTTCGACTGTTTGCTTCCAGTCACTGCCCACCGCTTTGCGAATGTCGTCGCTCCACCTAGTCACAGGGCGTCCTACTCTACGTTTGCCGATTCGCGGTCTTCACTCTAAAACCAGTCTGCCCCAACGGTTATCGGTCCTGCGGCAGATATGACCAGCCCACTGCCTCTTCAGCTTGCTAATCCGTTGAGCTATGTCGATCACTTTAGTTCTCTGGCGAATTACTTCGTTCCGGATTCGATCCCGCAGAGAAACGCACAAGCTCTCTCCAAGCTTTGAACTAGTGGACCAGTCGAACCGTGAGTGTCCATGTCTCGGCTCCGTATGTCATGACAGGTCATGACGCTCTGATTAAAATCGCTTAATCAGTTTGAGTGAATTTGAAATCTAAACTTTAGACAATTTCAACCATCACAATGGAGACTTAGAGACTTAGAGACACTCTTTAGACACTAGGCCTAGCGTGTTTACCATCTTCGACAACATCATTGCTTACTTAAGGTGAGATAATGATCAAATGCTATGCTATCTCATATTAAAAAAAAAATAACATCGTTCGCTAAAAGGCGCGCTAATTATGGTGGATGCCGCCAAAGGATGTAAAATAACCGAAATCATTTGAAAGATTTATTTCATTAAAAAAGTATAAGGTTAATATTAAAATAAACTCAAACGACTGTCTTCGAACGATGCGTGTTCCGAAGTGCGGGCCGATACGCGGGGCCGAGGCGCCACGAGGCAAAAGTGCAGCGCTTGCGTTTCCGCCGGTCACGTTGACGTCATTGGCGTAAACTGCAGCGTCAGTGGAAAATTCTTCGTAAGTGTAAAGTGCAGCGCTTGAGGAATAGGTATAGGCAGGTTTCGTAACACCTCTCCCCTCAGATCAGCAACTATTTGAGCACTCTAAGCGAAAATTTTGCTGACTTCGAATGGTATCCTTTGGCTTTTTCAGGATCTTCATAAGGATGATTTTCAGGTGCTGTGCTGGCGTCTTTGTGTTGATTTTGTCTCGTGCAAATATTGTATTCAATTCAATTCATTTATTTTTAGTTATTACAAAGTTATTACAAAATAGGTACTTAGTCTAATCAACGCCAATATTATAAATGCGAAAGTCAGTTTGTTTATTTGTTTGTTTGTTTGGGACTTCTTCACGGTCAAACGGCTGGACCGATTTTATTGAAATTTTGCACAGGAATAGCCAGTATTATGGATTAAGCTATAGGATACTTTTTAACGCGAGCGAAGCCGCGGGGCACAGCTAGTGCTCAGATAAAGGACACTATCTTGTGAGAGACTGGTGCCTGAAGTAGGTTAAAAAAAAACTATAATTACAGGTACAGGGGGAGTGCTGGTGCCTCCCCCTGACAATGATCTTATTTTCAAGTTCCGTGTAATTAGACTAATGTAATGTATGTAAGTAATTAATAACTGCGACAAGTAATAACAAATCGTAAGAATATAACAAAAGAAATAAAAGTTTACTATTAGGTATGACTGAATGCATGTACGTGAGAGGTTTAATATTACTTATACATTTGTGTTATTTTTGAGGTGAAGGTAGAGTAGTAGGTAGTAGAGTAGTAGGTAGGTGTAGATGTGTGTGCGTAGTGTGGTCTGTTCTGTTTGAGTAGGTACTGTCTTTGTCTATGTGTGTGTGTTTGTGTGTGTGAAAGAACGTTTGTTGTTTGTTGAAGGATCATAGTAGGTTTATGAGCCAGTAATTGGTAAGTCAGTTTAGGAAGTATGTTATTTTCTATTGGGGTAGATGAGATTAGGCCAGGGATTTAACTAAAAGTGCCGCGTCTTGTTTTATGTTTGCAGATATTTAATGACAGATTGTTTGCAACGATAGGTGGGAAGAGGGTATATTGAAAGATTTGTGTTTAACTTATTATAGAGGAAAGGTCCAGGAAAAGTGAAGAATTTTCGGGAGAACTCTGTATTTCGGGGTATAGTTTCGCAAACTGTTCCTTTTAAGTGCTTTTCTCCTCCTGTTTAGAGTAAGGTTAGGATTGAAAGGTAGCTCGGAATGTTTTTTTAAGACAGTATTTAAAATAATTATCTGTCTTATCTGTTAGTACCTCCCAAATTTTATATAAATCTACTGTGGGGAATGTGAAGGGTAGGTAGCCTTTTAAAATTGCACGCTGTGGCCTTCGAATCGATCTTCGATCGTATTGTAGACTTTGACGTCACTTTTTGATCTGACCGAATAGCGTGCGTTTCAACTACCATGAATAGCCTGCAAATTTTTGGCATTATTCAACTGACTTCATAAAAAGGAGGAGGTTCTCAAATCGTCGGAATCGTTTAATTTATTATTTTATTTTTACGTAGGTTCAACGATTACTCGAAGATGCCTAGACTGATTTGGAAAATTCTTTTTTTGTTTCAAAGGATAACCTTTCCAGGTGGTCCCATTTAAATTTTAACGAAATCGGTTGAGCCGTTTTTAATACGATGCATTTACGAGTAAATACCTCGATGACATGCTATTTTCTGCAGGCTACTTTGACTAATGACGTTTGAAGTCGGTTCTTTTAGTTTTTTAAACGATCTTAAATTATTAATAACTAGCAGCCCGCCCCGGCTTCGCACGGGTAGAACATATATGCCTACAAAATTTGCATCAGTTTGTTGCATCGAATATAAAATATAAACATATTTAACAATAATCGTCATATTTCATCCAATTTACACAAAACCTTAACGAATTATGCACCTAAACCTCCCTCATAAACACTCTGGCTATTGGTGAAAACAGCATGATAATCCGTTCAGTAGCTATTGAGATTATTGCGAACAGACAGACAGACGCAGTGATGGAATTTGTTTTATAATACTTACGTAGTAGTATTGGACGGCCCTTTAGCGTAAAGGATAGTTACCCTGATTCTGACCCGACGGTCGTTGGTTCTAATCCTAGCTATATACCAATGAAAGTTTTATGTGCATTCATGAATCATGAGTATTCGTACAGTGGTAGTGGGATCATTAAATCTACCAAAAAGTAGCTTACTACCAAGGAGCCCGAGCCCGGTGGCGTAATCGGGAGAACGGTCGGCTTTGATGCCGTGGTACCGAGTTCAAACCTTACCGTGCACCAATGGATTTTTCCATCGAAAAATTTATGTGCGCTTCTCACAGTGGCCCTCCGGTGAATGAAAACATCGTTAAGAAACCAACAACCCCCGCATGGTGGTAGGACACTATCTAGTGTCCGCCTGGCCAGCTACCACCCTCAAGTTAGAAAATCTGTCGCCAAAAACATCTAATGTGTTCCGGCAGCTATCCTTGAGAGTCCGTTCACCAGTCTAGGCCTAGCGTGCTTACCATCTTCGACCGCATCATCACTTACCAACAGGTGAGATAGTGGTCAAACGCTAGCCTATAAGATATAAAAAAAAAAAGGTGAACATCTGCCGCCGTAACCTTACGCGTTCCCCGACGCAAAATGTAGGGGTAATATACGTTTAACATGTGTATCTGTGTGTCTGTCTGTAGCATCTTAGCACCTAACCGGATGAACCGATTTTGTTTTTATTATTGATAGTTTTTTTTTTGTTTGATAGATGTCTTCATCGAGAGTTTTCTTAGCTTTGATTCATGAAAGTTCGTTCAATCGTTATAAAACTATGAGCTTTTTTCCAGTTAATTGCGCTATGAAATCAACTTTCATAGGTCTGATCAATTCGAAAATCTTCTTCTTCAACGATATTGTAAGAACATGGAAGCATTGACCTGATGCTGGGACATCTAGACTCTACAGAATACTCAAATCCTCACCAACTTACAGCTCAGATTTTAAATGTCGTGTTTAGAGTCATTGGAATGCTTTTAATTAAAAGATTATACATAGATCAGTCGGGGTGGTTTAAAATATTATATTATTATATATATACATGAATATTATTTTTACAATAGATCATATTATTATAATATATTGACTTCAAATTGATTGTGATCGGTGGGGATCTACAGCATAGCTAAGCTTATAATAATATTTTCGTAGTAACTATGACCTAATCTGTGGTTTCACTGCAAATATTTTATTAATTTTGCGATACGTTTATGTGAAATTCGTGATATCTTCTAGAGTTTTCATTTGAATTATATACTGTAAAGGACAATTTTAATCAATAATATGTGGCCAAGCTAATTAACGTAATTATTTGGATAAGGATTAATACTATATACTTGAAAATAGCCTTGGAAATTATGTAATATTTTTTAACAAAAATTTTAAGATTAAAATGGTTACTGTGAGTCAACCTTAAGAGATAGACATATGCTGTTGCAGATTTTTTTGTAGGTCTAATTAAGTTGTACAACTCTTCCATAGAAAATATTCTTCTATCTATTATCAATTGAGCAGCGTTCGTAAGAAACGTGTTTTTTCGACCGTTTTTTTGCCGACTTAGGTTGCAAATTAGGTCTCCACGAATGTACCTTTGATTTAAACGGGATCATATATAGCTTATTTTCATTCCGAAAGTCTATTCTATGTATCAGTGAAAGAATTTTTTAAATCGATTCAGTAGTTTTTGAGCCAAATCATTACAAACATACAAAAATACAAAAATACAAAAATACAAAAATACAAATGTTCTCTCTTTATAATATTATTAGTATTAGTATATTAGTATTAGTATAGTTAATTTTCTTATCCAAATAGAAGCAATTTAAGAAATGATATGCAAGTCATTCTGAAGCAATAAACTGTAGAAAAATACATATTTGACGCATATTTATATCAGACGCATATTCCCTATTGATGTTTGTAATGTTCACGTGTTTGTCACGGGGCTGACACAGACGTGGCAGTTTCTAGCCAAAACTACAGTTAAATATATAATAATACTAGCTATGCCCGCGACTTCGTCCGCGTGGAATAGTATCTATGGGTAGCATTAACTAATAAGACACATACGTATCCCAAATACACCGCACCGCACCACGCCACGCTAATCCTCCTTCCCCCTCCCTTCACATACCCTCCCCTCCCCTTTACCTCCCCTCCCCCATCCCCTCACTTGCACTTCCCCTCCCCTCCCCTTTACCTCCCCCCCTTCCCCTCACTTGCACTTCCCCTCCACTCCACTTTACCTCCCCTCCGCTCCCCTTTACCTCCCCCCTTCCCCTCACTTGCACTTCCCCTCCACTCCCCTTTACCTCCCCTCCCCCTTCCCCTCACTTGCACTTCTTCTCCCCTCCCCTTAACCTCCCCTGCCCCTTCCCCTCACTTGCACTTCCCCTCCCCTCCCTCTCCCCCTTCCTCTCACTTCCGCATCCCCTCACAAACTTTGAATGTCATATTATCCTCCCCTCCCCTCCTCTCCCCCTTCCTCTCACTTCCACATCCCTTCCACCTCCCCATCCCCTTCCCCTTCCCTCCAGCACACCTCCCCTCCCCCTACCCTCCCGGAAAGCGGGACAGACAGACAGATACTTTCGCATTTAAAAGTAAGGACAAATACAACCCAGAGATGGCGCTAGAGTAGATTTTAATAGCTTTCCCACAGAATAATGAATAGCTCTCCTTTAAATATTGTCTAAATGCAGGAGATCCTGCATCGCGCAAACAATATTTTCCGCGATATTGAAACTGATGCACTTGCTTCGTGATTAAACATCTCAAAAGTTGAACTCGTTTAAAAATGTTTTCTCTTTATAATATTAGTCTGGATTATTATCTTTAAACTTTAGGTACCCACAATAATCAAGATAGTTTAAAACTAAATCAACCAACTTCAATGCCCCACGAGTCAATTTCAGTAGCAAGTTTTGAGACTACACTGCGCGTGGCCGGTTATTTAATTTGGTTACGCGCGTGTTAGAATATTTTCATAGTACATACCGATACCGAGATACATGATGTATTCACTGATCGAATTTGAAGGTTATATTATAACAATAATGTACGTCTGTAAATTGAAATTAACCCAGATAGACTTGGGACAGTATTTAAAGTAACTGTCGTTGAATTTCATCTGTTGTTGATGTGTAAAGATCAAGTTTGTTTGTTTGAAGTGAGTAAAATCATACGTGAAGCTTTAATGTAAATTCATACGTGAAGTTTTTGTAAAGTTGTTTTTAGTTAAAAATATATTGAGCTGTCTTGTTTAAGCTATAATGCTTTGGTATTGGTAAGAAACTTGGGAAGTATTGAATTACAAAATTTGGAAACTGTTATAGTTGGTTATAATATTTTGATAACTGTTATTAGATGTTATTGTTACGTATTGAATAAGCTCCATTTTTAGAGCTGTTATGTTTTATATATGTAAGTTTTTAAAGATAAGCTTGACTTGAGTTGGACAGAGTACACGTGGTTAAAAATAGTTCAATGCGGGTAGCACAGTTAGTGTCGTATATGTTGAAGTGTTAGTATGATTAAGTAAATTGAATTGAAAGTTGAAAATCTTTGACAATTCGAATTAAATTTGGAGTTAAATTTACTTGAGATTGATATTATTATCCGGTTTTAAGGCACTGGTTTATTTTGTGTATGGGAAAATACAGTATTTTAAATTGGACAGTTTTTATGCAGCTTGCAGCTGGTATATTGATTCGGTTGGAATATTTTTATCTTGTTTATTACAAGGCATTTTTAATTTTTTTGTGGTATTGGAAATATGGATGTACTTGATATGAAAATGGCTAATAACTTTACGGTGGAGTATTATGAACATGATGTTCATAGTATGGAGCTATAACGTGTTATAGTGACAACAAGGATTACAAAAGTATCTTGTTATGTCTAGCTAGATATTAGGGTTTGCGGGGAGCAAATGGCTGGACTAATATGTCATAGTTAGATGGATTCTGAGGAATCGGGGTTTGCTGGTTCGGTCTCTGCCCTGATACATTATCGCAATTCAAAAGTGGCAAACTGATAGATATAGTGTTGTAAAGGCCAGAGGACTATTTTGTTTTCTTGCTGGGCGGTCTGTCTGTCTTGGTACTATACTAATTATTCATGGCAGCAAGTGATAGGTATAGTATGGCTAGGTCAGAGACTAACTGCTGGTCACTGATCTGACATGTAGTCTAGATGTCATACAGCAGATGAAAGGACTAATGTGACGAGATCAGGGGTACTGGTGTTTGTTACTTCGAGAACGAAGTATTATCAGTATGGCCGTGTTAGAATATTTTCATAGTACATACCGATATACGACATATTTCCAATGTTTGATGATGATTTATATTATAAATTATTAATCTTGCCTCAAATAAGGGTGTATACCGTGTTCGATATATTTGAGGGTAGTATAAACCTTACAAGATGTGTCAGAAACGCCATCTTGGTTTTCTGTTTGACTGATGCTTTAAAAGGGCGGTAGAAACGTTTATTGAGACACTTTTGCTCGAGCAGCCTTCGGGCTAACATCGTCACCTTTACTCTGTTGGGAATATCGTTCAGACGACAAAGTGCTGTCCAACTCAATGAAGCTAAGTATTTGTATTACAAAATGTATAGAATAATTATGGCTAGAATGTGGTTTTCTAGGATATGTTTATAGTAATGATGGTTTCACCTAGGAATGGTGATGATAGTGTTTTAGCTTCGTTGAGGGTGGTAAGGAAAGGCTATGAGGGGTGGTGGAGGCCTTTTGGGGGAAACCCCATAATATTTTGTATAAATTGTCTAAATCGGTAGTGATTTTCATGTGTTATGTCTTGTTGAAACTTGTTATAAAGCCTTGTGACTTAACATTAATTACTTATTGGTATATTGCTGTTCTCTTTGTTCTATTGTCTATTATAATGGTCCTGAGTCTCCTGATGGTACATAAACTGTTTTTATAATGATGAAGGTACAAATAAAATGCTTTCTCGGTGATGTCCTGACTTTTATATTTTACTAGCAGCCCGCCCCGGCTTTGCACGGGTAGAACATATATGCCGACAAAATTTGCATCAGTTTGTTGCATCGAATATAAAATATGAACTTATTTAACAACCATCGTCATATTTCATCCAATTTACACAAAACCTTAACGAATTATGCACCTAAACCTTCCTCATAAACACTCTGGCTATTGGTGAAAACCGCATGATAATCCGTTCAGTAGCTATTGAGATTATTGCGAAAAGACAGACAGACGTAGTGATGAACTTTGTTTTATAATACTTACGTATTGATATTGGACGGCCCTTTGGCGTAAAGGATAGTTACCCTGATTCTGACCCGACGGTCGTTGGTTCTAATCCTAGCTATATACCTACCAATGAAAGTTTTATGTGCATTCATGAATCATGAGTTTTCGTACAGTGGTAGTGGAATCATTAAATCCACCAAAAAGTGGACCTCCTGGACTCTACAGAATACTCAAATCCTCACCATTACAGCTCAGATTTTAAATGTCGTGTTTAGAGTCATTGGAAAAAGCTATTATACATAGATCAGTCGGGGTGGTTTAAAATATTATATTATATTATTATATATATAGATGAATATTATTTTATACAATAGATCATATTATTATACTATATTGACTTCAAATTGATAGTGATCGGTGGGGATCTACAGCATAGCTAAGCTTATAATAATATTTTCGTAGTAACTATGACCTAATCTGTGGTTTCACTGCAAATATTTTATTAATTTTGCGATGCGTGTTTGTGAAATTCGTGATATCTTCTAGAGTTTTCATTTGAATTATATACTGTAAAGGACAATTTTAATCTATAATATGTGGCCAAGCTAATTAACGTAATTATTTTGATAAGGATTAATACTATATACTTGAAAATAGCCTTGGAAGTTATGTAATATTTTTTAACAAAAAATAAAGATTAAAATGGTTACTGTGAGTCAACCTTAAGAGATAGTTGTACATATGCTGTCGCGGACTTTTTTGTAGGTCTTATTAAGTTGTACAACTCTTGCATAGAAAATATTCTTCTATCTATTTTCAATTAAGCAGCGTTCGTAAGAAACGTGTTTTTTCGACCGTTTATTTGCCGACTTAGGTTGCAAATTAGGTCTCCACGAATGTACCTTTGATTTAAACGGGATAATATATAACCTATTTTCATTCCGAAAGTCCATTCTATGTATTAGTGAAAGAATTTTTTAAATCGGTTCAGTAGTTTTTGAGCTTACTCATTACAAACATACAAAAATACAAATGTTCTCTCTTTATAATATTAGTATAGATTAATAAGTCCTACCTATTAGCTGAAGTATAGGCAGGTAGTTTTGGAAGTAGTTCCAAGTGAATATTTAGCTCCAGACATATTAAGTTAATGCTAGATTACTAGACTACCGGCTACCACCCCCATCTTGTTATCTATGAGTAATCTAACACGCGCTTTGATTTCGTGTAGAAAATCAAGGATCGATGTTAATTAAATCGAAAAAATACCTCGGCTTCTATTTCATGATTTTCTTCAATAATAGCGAGAGTGAAGGGAAGATGGCGCTCTCGTCGTCCCGCCAAGTTTCCAAGCGTCAAGTTTGAACCTCGGGGCGCCACTATCGCGCCGGCAGTCTCGAGCTACAATCGGTGCAAGAAGTACTGTGATTCGAAATAATTACAAATGATGTAAGTTGTTTTTGTATTAACAGCTGTGCACGTGCACAAGGACTATATATGCACCCGTTTGAAAGCTCTTAAAGGAAAGACACTGCTACGAGACCTGCTGTCGAGCTCTGTGAGTGCCTATGGGGGTGGGGGGAAGGGGTATAGCTCCCCCCTTGAAGGAAAAGCTCGGAGACCCCCCTTTCGGAAATATGTTTTTTTTTTGTTTTGAACATTTAACAATGAAATCACCTAAATAAGTGAAAAATTGGTAGGAATGTTACATTAACTGACATCAATTTTAGGGGGAGAAGGAGGTGGGGGGATGGGTAGAGCCACCTCCTGAAGGGAAAGTTGCAGGAACCCCCCCTTTCGGAGATATGTTTATTTTATTATTTTCTAACCAAACTTTTAAAAATGTTTTTTTTTTTTTAAATAATAATGACAATAAAATATCTTGTTTAGGAATTCTGTTTTATTTTATTACTCTCCATTACCTACTACTCTAGCTGATTATATAATTTCTAAGATAATAGTAAATAACGAAAATCACTCGTATAGGTTTAGGTTTGAACTGCGACAACAACAACAAAATAGGGCAATAAAAACTAAATAGGAACACACTTTAACCAAATTCAATACCTTGAGGTATTGAATTCTGTTGAACTTGCGACTGAAAATGACAAACTTACATTCTCTTGTTATTTTAAGTGTTTGACATAATGCGTACATGACCATTAGTATATGAGCCCATCAACCCACCCTT
This sequence comes from Cabera pusaria, assembly GCA_954871355.1. Classification (NCBI taxonomy): domain Eukaryota; kingdom Metazoa; phylum Arthropoda; class Insecta; order Lepidoptera; family Geometridae; genus Cabera; species Cabera pusaria. The sequence continues at coordinate 15,704,798 of OX940915.1, read as the reverse complement.
TCCATATCCTACTACAGTAAATTTTTAAAAACTTTAAAAAGTTTCGTTCGAAAACAAAAAATCATATCTCCGAAAGAGGGGGTTTCTGCAACTTCCCCTTCAGGGGGTGGCTCTACCCATCCCCCCGCCTCCTTCTCCCCCTAAAATTGATGTCAGTTAATCTAAGATTCCTACTAGTTTTTCACTTATTTAGATGATTTCATTGTTAAATGTTCAAAACAAAAAAAGTCATATCTCCGAAAGGGGGGGTGCGGACAAAAGCTCAGTGAGTGCCTATTTTCATAGCTCTTGTTGATGTCGAATTTTGCGAGAGGCTCAACTTTAGTTCTACTTCAATCAATTTTAGGAGTGGGAGGGGGGTAGGGGGGCAGGAGTAGAGCTCCCCCCTTGAAGGAAAAGTTGCGGAGACTCCCCCATTCGGAGATATGTTTTTTTTTGTTTTGAACATTTAACAATGAAATCACCTAAATAAGTGAAAAATTGGTAGGCTCCGCAACTTTTCCTTCAAGGGGGGGTCTTTTACCCCTTCACTGAAAAGCTGTTATAGTTTGTAAATAACAATTTACGCGATGTTGATAATAATATAGTGATCGACAACTGTTACTGCTTCATCCGGGCGACTTCTTCAGAATCATGGGCGTGGAAACCATTATAGTTTAAAATGAAGGCGAGCTTAGTTATTTATCAAATATTCTCATTATTGGAATAGTAAACACTATTCACAATCTAGTAAATATGGAAGAAACGTTAGGTAAGTTAAAGTTTTACATTATTATATTATCAGAAACAAAGTTATGTCATTATAATTAAAATGGTGTTAGTAGGTGGTTATTGGGTGTTCTACTCCACCCACAGGGTGGTGGGTGGAGTAGAACACCCAATAACCACAAATTGATTATCTCTCGCCATTTGTGTTTTAGAACTCTCAACGACCCTGGTAAGAACAGGCAAAAAACAGATACAGAAATAGAAATAAAATAACAGAAACGAGCAAACGCAGTTGAGTATATAATTTTGATCAACATGTTTTAGAACTCTCGAAGCCTCCGGTGTAATAATTTTAATAAACATGTTTTAGAATTCTCAAAGCCTCCGGTAAGATCAGGCAAAAAACAGAAACAGATACAGAAATAAAAACAGAAACAGCAACGAGCGAACGCAATTACTAGTTTGCTTATTTGGTAACCAAAAAAACTCAACCGTTCCGCTCATAAGGTATATCGTTCGATCAACTGATGTGTTGTGGAACCCTCAATATATTTAAATTGGTCTGTTATAGATAGAAAATAACGGAGAAAAAACTGAATTGGTGTTAAAATAACAGAAACGAGCGAACGCAGTTGGGTATATAATTTGATCAACATGTTTTAGAACTCTCAAAGCCTCCGGTGTAATAATTTTGATCAACGTGTTTTAGAACTCTCAATGACCCTGGAGTAATAATTTTGATCAACGTGTTTTAGAACTTTCAAAGCCTCCGGTGAGAACAAGCAAAAAACAGAAACAGATACAGAAATAGAAACAGAAACAGAAACGAGCGAACGCAATTACTAATTTGCTTTTTTGGTAACCAAAATCCCAACTGTTCCGCTCATCAGGTATATCGTTTGATCAATTGGTGTGTTGTGCACCCTCAATATATTTAAATTGGTCTGTTATACATAGGAAAGAACGGAGAAAAAACTGAGTCAGTGTTAAAATAACAAAAAACGAGCGAACGCAGTTGGGTATATCGTTTTTAATACACTTGCTCATGAAGTGGCTCTTATTTCACTGCAATCAGGCACACAATGACGCCTGTTATCAAACTGTGACTTTTTAATTACTATTATTCGCAAGTGAGTTATAGATATTTTTTTTTAATTTTATTGGTTGAGTTGCTTTGTTCTTAAAAAAGTTTCGATACAAAAAAGATCGTGTGCAATAGCACAAATAAATTAATATACCTATTGCTTGCTCATTTTAAACAACTTCGTGTTTAAATAGATAATTTTAACGTGTACGTGTTTAATAAACAAAACTTTTATTTAATTATAACTTTTGTTTTGTCTGTAAAAACTATAATTCCCCATTCTGTACGTGGCCAAAACGCTAACCGCGTCAAACAAAAAAATAAATAAATAAATAAACCTCATTCTTTTAGTCTATGGCCGATCGCCATTGTTAGATGCGCGCGCATTGGAAAACTAATGAATTTTTTCCCACCATTGCGAAACATTTTTCACAACTCGTTTTCGCTGATGAAATTATAGTTATTTATTAATTGAAATGTCTAAAAGTACTAGTTATAAAGAAAATGATTTATGTTGTACAACGCCCAATATAAGATGTGAAGCCCTTTGAACGTTATGGAAAGTTTACTACCTGAAAACTCCAAGGTAAAATATCTATAATTGTCTACTATATAACATGATTTTTTTGTATTATTTTCTTCACAAGTGTGTTAAAAAACGTCGTATGATACACGTGTGTATTGATGAATACCGTCCTCGGCTCTCTTAAGACCTTCACCTAACGGCTCGGATCTCAATGGCGCCTCAGCGGTAATCACCAACATTACACACTTGTACCGTAATGTACTATTAATCAACTCTTTTTTATTATAAAAACTCACGTTCATTTTAAACTTATAGATTTAAAAACGGGAATTTAACGTGACTTACGCGATGTCGATATAGCGATCGACATATGTTTCGGCCTCATCCGGAGGCCTTCTTCAGGATCTTGAGTGCGGGGCGCTCGTCGACGCGTCGCACCTCGCACTGCGGGCCGCTGCTCGTGCAGCGCGGGCGGACGGAGCGGGCGGCGGCGGCGGCGGTGGTGGTGTTGGTGGGGGGTAATGATGCGGTGTACATAGTGGAGGCGCGGGATTAGGTTGGAGGGCTTCGTCTTCATCACTGCTGTTTACTTCAGACGAGACCTCATCCAACCGGCAGACGGAACTCACGGTGTCCTCCTCACTGTTGCCACTGGTGACGTGCTTTCCATGAAGAACGGTTTTCCACGTATTTGACAGGTACCACCCTCTGTCTCTGTTGAAGTTACGACGACGACTGATCTCAATGGCTTCTCGGATTTTGCGGGGTACAAAGTACTTTTCACGCGCCAAAATCCGTGCCTTGTCAAATCTGATGTAGTGCGTCGTCCCAGATGTGAGAGCGTGCTCTGTAACCGCCGAGCTACCGCTGTCCACGTTCTTCATGGAAGCAATGTGTTCTTTGAGTCTTGTGGACACGTTTCTTCTGGTCTCGCCTACGTAGCTTGCACCACAGTCGCAAGGAACGACGTAGACCCCAGGAGCTCCTAGGGGATCCTTATCCTTTGGAGAGCGCAACAATTGCCTGACACGTGAGGGGGGGCGGAATATCGTCTTGATGCTATATCTTCGGCGTAACAAGTGTCCAATTTTGTCCGTGACCCCCTTGACGTATGGTAGGTACGTTGCTGCTCTCTCAACCGATGTTATTCGGCACTTTGTGGAGTTGTTCGCAATCCGATTACTCTGCTTCCAGCTGTATCCGTTTGCCTCTAACACCGCCTTCACATGCGCGAGTTCCGTGTCTACATGTTGTGGGTCACATAATCTCAGCGCTCTGTTGATAAGTGTCCGAGGCAACGACGCTAGATGGGCGGGATGGTGATGGGAGTCAGCTCTCAAGTACCGGTCTGTATGCGTACTCTTGCGGTACACTGTGTGTGAGAGATGTCCATTCTGTTGTCGCTTGAGTAACACGTCAAGAAACGGCAACGCGCCCTCTATTTCTCGTTCGACAGTGAAAGTGATCGTCGGATGTTTGCTATTTAGATGTTCTAATAAGGGTGTTACATGGTCCTTATGTAAAATAGCAAACACGTCATCCACATATCGCCACCAGTATCTCGGTCTAAAGGATATGTCGTGTAGTGCCGATGTCTCGAACCACTCCATAAAAATATTCGCAACTACTGGAGCTATAGGAGAACCCATGGCCACACCTTCCGTCTGAATATAAAATTCACCGCGCCACTTAAAGGCCTCCGGATGAGGCCGAAACATATGTCGATCGCTATATCGACATCGCGTAAGTCACGTTAAATTCCCGTTTTTAAATCTATAAGATTAATCAACTCGTTTGTTATATCATTTTATCTTAAAATTGATTATATCTCATGTGGTGCCTAAACACAATCGGCTGAGTGGTCCATGGTAAGTCTCACTCTGGAAGTCTGAGGTTAGATTATCTTCCACCAACTATGTTTCTAACACAAATGTTTTTTTTTTTTTTTTTTTTTTTTTCGTCGGAGGGGGAAATCCTCATTGGATGCCGTTGAGCACAGACTCTTCGGTTATGTCAGACTCCTACTGACTAAAACCCCCTCCCTTATGTCATCCTGAGAGTCCAAGGCAGGATTATCTCTCGCCGCATGCGATGTATAAACACAATCGGCTGAGTGAGCAATATAAGTATAAACTGAGAGTCCAAGGCGGGATTATCTCTCGCTGTATATGATTAACTCACTCTGGAAGCCTGAGGTAAGATTATCTCCCACCAACTGTGTTCATAAAACATACGGTTGGATGAATTGTGTAAGTGTCATTCTGAGAGCCCATGGTAAGATTATCTCTCGATGCTCAAACACATACGGTTGGATGAACCATGGTAGGTATCATCCTGAGAGTCCGAGGTAGGATTATCTCTCGTCGTATGTGATGAACTCACTCTAGGAGCCTGAGGTAAGATTATCTCCCACCAACTGTGTTCATAACACACAGGGTTTGATGAATTGTGGCAAGTGTGATTCTGAGAGTCCAAGGTAGGATTATCTCTCATTGCCTAAACACATACGGTTGGATGAACCATGGTAAGTTCATTCTGAGAGTCCAAGGTAGGATTACCTCTCGCCGAATGTGACGGTTTACCAATTGTTCCACGGTTTTATAGCACATATTTTTATGTGTCAGCAAATAATATTCCAATCTAAAAGGTATTAAGTACTGATATTTTAACAAAACAAACGAAGTCTCGAGTTACGGCTTCATCGACATTAAAAGCTAAGGGTTTGTACATACGTTTTAACTCTACGATTAAAGTTTTCAATATATACATGAACTATCCAATGCTATTTTAATTAAAAACATTTAGTTAAAACGCGCAGCTAAAACTCTAGGTGAATATATAGATAGTTGAAAATGAATAGGCTGTAACGACATCATTTATGGGTACAGGAACGTTAAATCTTTGATCTAGCCGCTCCCAGAAGATGGTCTACTCATTAGTAAAATAAGTACTTACAAATCCAAAAAATACAACGTGAAAAAAAGCCTATACATTCACATTCAATATGAATAAACGAAAACTTTCAAACTAAAATTAAATCGTAGAGTTAAAACGTATGTACAACACCCTTAGCCTTCAATGTTGTCGAAGCTGTAACTCAAAACCTTTTATCAACCGTGTGAAGAAATAAACTGGCCAAGTGCAAGTTGGACTAACACTTTACCATGGTTCCGTACCATCGAGCAAAAATACTGAATGAAAAATCGAGTTTTTTGTATACGCTCCCTAACTTAAACTTACTAGTTACTTAACTGAAAATATGATCAGTGATTCTGAATTAGTGATCAGCATTTTTAATTAAACAAGTAAGTAGTAACACACTTAATTTGTTTATATTGTTTATGTGAAATAAGTCTAAATTATAGTAAGTAATTTGTATTAAACATGAAAATATAGTACAGACCTATTGTTTTATTTATTATAGTTACATAAGCAAATAAACACTTTTTTCCTACAAAACATTCTATAACTTTTAATGTTTTAAAAATTTGGCAGACCTACATTTTAACACTTGAGCTATTAAATCTTTACCATAGACTAGATATATACTTCAAGTACTGCACAATCAAAGGTATTTTTGTACCAAAACCACAGAATAAGTAAAACAGGTGATTTTTGTCTGTGTCGCGGACTGGTTGTATTCGACAGTGGTGCTTCAAGACGTTTTTTCCTACAAACCATTGTATATTATAATAACTAAAACAAAATCACAATAAAATATATAATACTAAAAATATATTATTATAACTTTTAATGTTTAAAAAATGTAAAAGTATGTTTATATGTTATTTATCCTTTCACGTCAAAACAGCTCAACAGATTTATGTGAATTTTGTATAAAGTTGGTCAGAGGACTTCGAGAGTGACATAGGCTGCAGTTTATCCCCATAGCATGTTACAATAATATTTTCTTAAAATGTTATTTGTACTTTAATTTTTATTTATCGATATTTTATTGATAAATGTCATGGAACGCACAAGGTAACCGAACTATAAACCGGTTACATGAAGATTTGTACGCCAAGTCGATTGCAGTGTCTTGTCTTTTTCTATTGAACTAATAAGTAATATTTGATGAAAGAGTGCGTACTACATACAAAACGATCAATGTAATGGTCGTCCCCCAGGCTTGCTACTAGCTCCGAAGATTGCGTTGACTCAAATGACATGAGAGAACCCTATTATTTTATCCGTCTCAGTAGAATACCTATTTGTCAGCAAATAATATTCCAATCTAATAGGTATTAAGTACTGATATTTTAACAAAACAAACGAAGTCTCGAGTTACGGCTTCATCGACATTAAAAGCTAAGGGTTTGTACATACGTTTTAAATCTAAGATTAAACTGTCATGTAGAGATAAATCATGTTCTTATAGTTTATTCATTTTCAAATATCTATAAACTCAAGTTTTCAATATATACATGAACTATCGAATGCTATTTTAATTAAAAACATTTAGTTAAAACGCGCAGCTAAAATTCTAGGTGAATATATAGATAGTTGAAAATGAATAGGCTGTAAGGACATGATTTATGGGTACAGGAACGTTAAATCTTTGATCTAGCTACTCCCAGAAGATGGTCTACTCATTCGTAAAATAAGTACTTACAAATCCAAAAAATACAACGCAAAAAAAGCCTACATGTTCACATTCAATATGAATATATATAATGCATTTTTTTAAATTTTTTTTTCTTACCTGTTGTTATTGATGATGTGATCCAAATAATTATATATCACGGTTGAAATTGAATAATAAAAAAATCTTCATTAAGATATACCGGATATATAAAGGTTTTGGTAAGAGGAAGGAACGATCTAAATCTATATATCCGCTTAGAGATACATAATTGAAGATATAGGTCAGTTTATTTCCCTACACTGTTGATAAAAGGTGACTGGGTATCGACTTACGGCTACGTCGACATTCTATAATTAAGGCTTGATTTATGCTGTAGAGACAAATATTACATTTTAACCGACTTCAATATATGGAGATACGTTCTCGATTTGATTTTATGATTTTTTGTTTGTTGCCTCATAACTCCAGGTATGTTTCCAGATATGTTCCAGAGACAAAGATTACTTTTTAACCAACTTCAATAAACAGAGATACGTACTCCATATGTATGTACGATTAACTCATACCTAACTGTTGTTTATGAACCAAATACTTCCTGTGTGCATTATTAGGCCTGCTTACATCATTACCTAACCACATATAAGTGTTTGCAATTAACAAACGCTGTTTCATAAAATCTTCGACCACGAAACGAAACATCAGGTGAGATAGTGAATAATGAAGACTGTTTTCAAATGTTAGATTTGATGATTAATTGACTTTTTTACTTGTTGTATATTTGTATATTTTTTTTATTATTAGTGTGTGTAATATTTTATACAATCACTTTTAATTCTATCGTAGTCGGGTAACAGAAAAGGTTTTTCTCATGTTATTTGAGTGCGACCAGTAGGTAGCTTTATGCTATAGATTAAGTTCAAATGTGTTTATTTTAATAAAATACGAATACTTATTGCAATTAAAACTCCATGTGTGTAGAGGCCTTCGGCAAAGATTACTATTTAACCGACTTCAATAAACAAGATACGTCGTACTCGATTTGTATGTATGATGTTTTTGATTGTTAACTCATATTTAACTGCTGTTTATGAACCGATTAGGTTTTTTTTTTGGTAAATTTCTTTTTTATTACTCCCTAAAATCCACTACAAATAAATAAATTTGAAAGCGCATAATAATAATACAATAATTTTAATCTGTCGGCACTATTACAAGTTAGGGTCTTATAAATTTATAAGACTGAACTGACTGAAGAAGAATTAAAAAAATATTCAATGATAACATACTTATTGTAATAGTTACGTCGTTTCTCAAAGAGGGCGCAAATCTTTAGCTAATTAATTAATGATATAATTATAAATTAATAATAGCTAATTTTTCATGTAACTGGGATTTGCAATGGTTTAAAATCTGCTCACAGACAGTTAATCATGAATATATTTAAGAAATTTATTATATAATCGTATACATTAACATCGTTGTTTTGAATTATTTCATTTATTAACACTTCCTAAAATCTTACCAACAAATCTAGCATAAAACTAATAAAAGTACCATAATTTAAATAATCCAATACATCCTTTTATACTAGTCCCACCATCTAACGGGAACACTAATAAACTCACCAATAACTAAATACTATAAATATATCTAAATAATTGCTCTCCAATAGGTAACTCAATAAATAAATTCAATCTAAATAACTCGATCAATGGATCCAATAAACTCCTCGTATATAATAATCAATATCGAACGGCTTCCTTATTTAAATTTCACGCTATCTGTCGAAATCATTACAAAGTTTTGGTCTAATCAAAAATTGATAAAATCTTACGGTAAATACTCAATGATAACCTACTTATCGTAGTAGTTACGTAGTTTCTCCATAGAGGACGCTAATGAATTAAAAATATACAGTGGTCGTCTCGCGACATTGCATACATTATTAAATAACCCATAATTATGAACGTACTTTGTACCAACTAACCCTGCAAAAAAAGTTTCTATGAAATTTATAAGCAATACTTTCCGTTAAGTTAGGTTGGCTATAAAGTACGTTCATAAATCGGGTATCAACAATGTAGAGAAGTGCCTACTCTTATAACGTAGTAGGGTGATTCAGTATCAGATCAGTACTCTGGGATCGCCGCGCTCGCCGTGTACGGACGTCTCTCCACTGCAAGTCGCCTACCGCTGTGTCTTCGTTATTTCCTGAGCAAATAATCGTCGACGGCACCCGGAGCTCCGTGCTTCGGAGGGGAAAATCTGCGCCTACGATAGCCGGAGGGGTCGGTATGCCGGGGGTGTAGTAACCACACCACCTAGTACTGGCCTCTTCTCGCGTCACGCGGAAGCTAACAGAGGATCTCAACCGAAGCCATGGACCCGCCTCCGGGCTCGTCTAAAGGCCCTTTTCAGGGCCAACCGCTACCTAGCTCCGGCGCCCCGGCGTCGGAAACTAGAAAAGCACCCACTAGTGTGGAAACCAACGTAACCATACAAGTAACCGGAGTAACCACCGGTAGTGAGCCCGGCCCTTTTCAGGGCCCTACTGTAACCCCGCCGGCACCGATAGACCTGTCGTCACCGGTGTCTCACCTGCCAAAGGGCTCGATACCGGCGTCATTCTGGCTGACGCTCTCTCCGAGGGGGCTTTACGAGCGTGATATGCTCACGCTTGCCCGTCTTATACAAGCCGGGGCCCTCTCGGAAGGGATGCTACGCTGGATGGCGTTGTTCCTGCGCCTGGAGGAAGCTGAGATGGAAGGGAAGGAGCTGTCCAACGATGATCAGGTCGCCCTGCAATTCGCGCAGAAGGCACTGATCACGTTGCCGCCCGCGCCCGAGTTGAAAATACGTGGGGACATCCCACCGCCGCCGCCCCGCACCGCCGAGAGGGGAAAACGCCGCCGTGCTCGATCGGCGTCGCCTAGCCCTCCGACGACGCGTACGAGGTGCAGGACACCTAGCCCGATGCCCGGACCGTCCGGGGCTTCGATGCTAGACGTGGCACCGCTGCCACAGCGCCCGAGTTTCGCAGAAAAACTGCGCAAATCCGGGCGCGAGAAAGAGACGGCACGCGCCGCGCAGACCGTCACCAACATACGTCATCGTGACGTAGGCCGCTCGGCGGCCCCCGCTCCCTCCACCCGCGCGGCTACCGTCGACGCCCGTCCGGGTGACGTAGGTCGAGCGCCCGATCGCGCGCCCGCGACCCGCGCCGACACCCGCGCACCGGCCTACGCCGCCGCTGTACGGGCCGGGCCGACCGCGCGCGCGCCGCCCGCCGGGCCCGCTCGCCCGACCGCCGTCGAGGCTCGAGCTACCGTCGCGCCCGCCGCCGCGAAAGCCGGCCGCGCCCCCGCTGCGCCTGCCGCCGGGTCCGTCGCGCCCGCCGCCGCGAAAGCCGGCCGCGCCCCCGCTGCGCCTGCCGCCGGGTCCGCTGCACCCGCCGCCGCAACCGCCGCGCCCGCGCCCGCTCCCGCGAAACCGCGCTATCCGCCGCTTATCGTCGAGAAAATTGATAACTGGACGAGGCACTTCAGGCTACTCGGCGACAAGCTCGGGAGACCGCCGAACGGACGCCCCTATGGGCAAGGAATCCGCTTTAGCCCCGAGGATGAAAACGAATATAGAATCATCCAGGCCTACCTCACCGCATTAGAAAAAGAAGAACACATAAATTGGTTCTGCTACTCGCTGCCGGCCGAGCGAAGTCTCAAGGTGGCGATCCGCGGTCTCCCTGCGGATACGAACACGGACGAGATAATTGAAGATTTAAAGGAAAAGGGATTCGAGGCAGAATACGTGAAGGCCATTCACGGGCGGCAAGGACGACCGGGATGCGTATTTTACGTAATGCTGAAGAAAGCCCCTGGACTGCTACCAGCTATTTACGACGTATCCGAAATACTCATGATGCCTGGCGTAAGAATTGAGGCGTGGCGCGCCAAGAAAGGCCCCGCACAGTGCCACCGATGTCAAAAGTTCCGCCACAGCTCACACAATTGCCACCGTGAGCAAGCCTGTGTACGCTGTGGCGAGGAGCACGCGGCAAAGGAATGCCCGCGCCCCAGAGAGGAAGCCGCCACCTGCGCCAACTGCGCCGGTACCCACCCAGCGAATTACGGCGCATGTCCTGTATACCGCAAAGAGGCGAGGAACAAGAGAGCAGGGACAACAGCGCAGACTCTGCCAGGCAGGCGCGGGCAGGCCCCGGTCGTCCCGTCTACCGTAGAGGAGTCCGCAGCGGCGTCTCTAATGGCCCCGGCTAACATGCCCAACACTCAAAACGCCAAGAGGAAAAGAGCAAAGAGAAAACCCGCACCGAAAAATGAGCCCGAAAAACAGACGGCAACAAAGCCCACTGAGCGCAGAGACTCCCTCGGTCAGACCATCGGCGTCCTTAAGGAGATACTGGAGGCGGTACAGTCCGGCACGGACGCCGAGACCGCAACCCTAATGGGCCTTATGCGAATTTTAAACAAGGATGGGAGACACTAGGATTGTTTTCTGGAATGCCCAGACGCTCACGGGGAAGATAAGAATGCTGACCGACTTCCTCCGTGAGCAAAACGTCGACATGATGCTGGTCAGCGAGACGCATTTACACAAAAATACGAAGCTCAAGGTACCCAACTACCACATCTACAGGCAGGACGAAGTCACCCCAGCCGGGGTGCCATACAGAGGACTGGCGGTCATGGTCCACCGAAGGATCATTCACCAACCTATCCCTGCTGTGCAGTTTCAATCTCTACAAGCCCTCGGCGTGCTCATCCAGGTCGCCGGCAGAAACAGAAGAATATTCGCAGTCTACAAACCTCCGAACCTGACGCTAGACACATGCGAGCTACGAAAAATGCTAGACTCAGAGACGCCAACCATTATAGCCGGCGACCTAAACAGCAAGCACACATATTGGAACTCCAGCAGGGTGTGCCCCAACGGAAAGAAGCTGTACCAGGACTCGGTGGACCATGACTACGCAGTAGCAGGCCCAACGACGTGGACACACCACGACAGACAAGGAGGCGATGTCTTAGATGTGGCAGTCTACCAAGGTCTCAACTCACCACCGACGCTCACCACGCTGCCTGATCTCCCATCCGACCATAGGCCCGTCATGATGACGATCCAGGAACCTCCCAGCAGAATAGCGGCGCCAGAAAGGAGACGGAAAATCTGTTGGGAAACCTACAGGCGTGAAACTGAGGAGAGACTGATCACACGGCCCATAAGCACGGCCGAAGACGTCGAAGTCGCCACAGAGAGCTTAACCACTGCGATCCAGGAATCCCTCACAGCTGCCACCATCACCACCTCCACCTCGGGACAGAGACTGGACCCCCTGCCCAGGTGGATTAGGGACCTCATTAAAGAAAAGAGGGATACCAGAAAAATTTGGCAAGAAACAAGATGCCCAACCACCAAACACGAGCTAAATAAACTTGTGGACAAAGTCAAAGCCGCCCTAAACGACCACGCAGCCACAGGATGGGCAAACCATATAGCCGAGATAACCGACGATATGCCGTCGGTACATCGACTGTGCCGACAGCTATCAAACGCCAAACCGGCAACCCATCCCATGATCGGGAGTGACGGCCAGCTCAGGTTTACTGCGGTGGACAGAGCCGAGATATTTGCAGACCACCTGAAAACGCAGTTCACACTTAACCCGACTACTGACACTGAACAAACCAAAACGGTAGAAGACTTCAACAGAGTATACTTCAACCCTGAATACATACCAAGAAGTCAAACAAGCGACCTAAGCAACAAGGACGAAGATGAAGAAAACATATTCCTCACTCCGGGCAGCATCCAGCGACTCATCTCAAAACTGCCTAGAAAGAAAGCTCCAGGATTAGATGGAATATCGAACGAAGCTCTCCGAAACCTACCGTATAAGTCCATCGCCGCCATAACAAGGGTGTACAACGGCATACTTCGCTCTGGCCATTTCCCAAAGAATTGGAAAATAGGCAAGGTGGTAATGATCCCGAAACCCGGAAAAGACATCAGGAAGCCGGACGGCTACAGACCCATCACGCTCCTCAACACACTTTCTAAACTGTTTGAGAGAGCGCTGATGCCTCTGTTGACACCACATTTAAGGCCAAGGAAGGAACAGTTCGGGTTTCGGGCCGAGCACTCCACCACCTTGCAGATCACCAGGATAGTAAACGAAATGGCCATGAACCATAATAAAAAGGAAACCGTTGTGACCGTCATGCTTGACATGGAAAAGGCGTTTGACCGAGTCTGGCATGACGGTCTGATTTACAAAATCGCCAAATCACCAACACCGAAGAAAATAGTCTGCGTGTTAAGAAGCTACCTGACAGATAGAGAGATCTTCGTTCAAGTAGAAGACAAGACGTCAGCAAGGGTACCAGTGAGAGCAGGAGTACCCCAAGGAAGCTGCATCGCCCCCGTGTGCTACGCCTGGTATACCGACGACATCCCAGTCGTCGGGCAGACGCAGCTGGCTCTATACGCGGACGATGCAGCCTACTTCGCGTCCTCATTTAAGCCCGCCCAAGCCGTCAAGAAGCTGCAAGACACCCTGGACGCCCTGCCAGCGTGGCTCCAGAAGTGGAGACTGAAAGTCAACGTGGGAAAGACGCAAGCCCTCGTCTCAGGACGGATAAGACTCCCGCCGCCACTGAAGCTCATGGGGCAAGAGATTCAGTGGCAGAAGAAGGTCAAATACCTAGGAGTGGACCTGGATCGAAACCTAAATTTCCAAAATCACGTCAACGCCGCTGTGGCTAAAGCCAAGAACGCACGGACGTTACTGATTCCTGTCTTTAGGTCAAACCTACCAACGCGCACCAAACTGATGATTTACAAGACTTATGTACGGACCCGCCTAACGTACGCGGCTCCAGCGTGGTATCCGTACATAAGTCTAAGAAACAGAAACCGCATTCAAGCCCAAGAAAACCTGTCGCTAAGGACGATACTGGGAGCACCACGGTACGTCAGAAATGACGTAATACGCCGAGACGTCAAAATGGAAAGCATTGAAGAGTTCGTCAAGTCCCTGACCACGAAGATGTTCCGCACAGCGGACCACTCCAGCTTCCAGCATATACGTGGCATAGCGCCGCTACACGCAAGACCGCCCGATAACGACGAGAGACGGGGTAGAAAACACAAGCCGTTCTCCAGAGACCTCATTGGAAAAAATGAAAATGAATCCGCTGAAGAGGACGAAGAGGAGAAGAAGGAAGAAGAGGAGACGCTGCAACCATCGGTGGCCACTGCTGCGCGCGCTGACGGGTTAGCTGGGCTTCCCCGAACGGGGTCTCACCTGGCTCGGCCCTGTCGCCCCAGCACATAGTGGCTACCATGGTTTCAGCAACGAATCCAATATACATCCGAAGACACGCTCATTGTCATGAGCGGAGTAGAAGCTAGGGGCAGAGGGCAAGGCCCTGACCCCCTTTCCCCGCACCCCAATCGGGTGTGAGAAGACGACTTACACGATCAGTACTCTGTGCACTGTGCAGTGGTCAATGGCACGCCTTGACATCCATTTTGTTTTTTTGTTCAAAGTTTTGAGGGACACTGAAACTGTGAGTTATCATATTTAACTTGTTATGCACGAAGTGTCCAAATTATATCGATGTTATATTCCCATGCGGCCTTGTGCTCTTTCTCGTGGCAAAGCTAGATCTCTGTCTAACGCCGAGATACAGGTATAATTTCATTGAAATCAATCCACCTTTCCATGCGAATCCGTCTAACAAGATGGGCGCATAAATTGTACATTTCATCCAAAATCTTGTTGTGTAGTGTTATATTTCTTACCTAAAAACCTTCCTTTACACCTAACGGTCATGTACGTGGCATATTTATTAACATATAATAATACCATATATATTATAAACTTAAAAGCAGTGAGATAGCGACTATAACTTCCACTTTTCTACTCTCAAATCTTTCCCTAATATTATTAGTAAGGGTCAGGAAAGGCTTCTCTTAAAATGCTCAAACTTGTCCCCCGCGAACATACCCTTTAAATAATCTAATGATTACCATACATTGTAACATGTTGTGGTGTTTACCAGGTGGAATGAGGGGGCAGAGTAGCCCTAAGGCTGCACCAGGCCGGGTGTAAGACCCAGGCATCTAAGGTCTTAAGAACATGCATGCTGCAAACTCCGCCTAAAACGCCTCACTCACAGGCTTTCTTCCCCTATTTATTCTCCTAAGTATTCTAGTATCCGGTAATACTTCTATCTCATATAATAAACCTTGCCCCATAAACGGCAACGGTGTGCTTCTTTCTACCATATCATCGTGAACAGCGAAGAAGATGTTCCTCGCTTACTACAATTTAAATTTCAATTCTACATCCTTGCTTAAATATGCTAAACTGAAACATCTCTAATTACTAATATTACCTAGATACATAATCATGTAATGTAGAAGAATGGTACGGTAGTCAATTTTTTATCATATGGTTCTGCGTTCGTTACCCCACTAGAATTCCATTAGAATAAAACATTAAGCAGCTTTACATGCAAACGCAAACCTATTCTAGACGTCAAATAAAGTAATTTATCATGGCTGAAGTAAGCCTACTATAGTGTGCAAGAATATTAATTGACAAATTTAAAATTTTAACTATTATAACTAATATAAATTATAACATTAACTATTACCTTTCAAATAATTTAATTTTAAAATTAATGTCAAGTTGTATATGGCTGAGTACAGAGGGCTTTGTTAATCATTATAAAACGAACATTTTTTATTGGTATACCTATATTCTTAATAAATAAATTAATTGATTGATTGTTTTTCATTATAAAACCCCACAACAGGCACTCACATTATTAAAGTTTATTTTGATATACTCTTTGGTTGATCAACATTAATAATCTAATTAGGTAGGGTAAACCTACATTTACGGAATATTAAACTAAATCAAAGTCCGAGACGCCTTAGAAATAAAATATAAACGTTAGATTGAAACCTATAGTTTGGTTCGTTAACTTCATAGCAGCGAAGTATCATATCCTTAAGTGTATGTTTGTATACTGGAAAAGACCATTCAATTAATTCGAAAGTAATACTGAACTTTGGTGCAGTTTATTAGTTCGTGAGTGTATATTCTGTCAGATGATATTAAAGGGCAACATGCATTTACCAAAAATACTACGCCGCCACGACTTGGTAGTGAGCGACGCGCCTTATATTTTCTCTATTTTAACTCTATTTTAGCTCAATTTAAACGAACATTCTGATCAGCTACATTTCATTATTTAGCATTACAATACATCCTGTATACTACTATTAAAGCACCTAATCATGCAACAGCATGATTATTTTGAAAAAAATTAACATCATCGGTTCTGGCAACGGATTTGGTAAATAGGTAGGGGGCCCGGTTGTCCGGATTGCCTTTCATGTTTTACGTAAAATTAAAAGTCAGTGCATAAAATATTGCAATCATATTTTATGTGTTTAGATAATAAGACGGTATCTAATTATTTGAACTGTACAATACACCACACGGAAAGTATTACTATTTACATTTTTACATAATTTAAGATCGTTCACAAAACAAAAAGCCGACTTCACATGCTGCGCAAGTCATTTTCAGTACTAAATTTGAGGTCTTTATCTCCATATCTCTGGAGATACTTATCAGATCTTGATAAAATTAAAATGGAACTACACTGTAAACATATTCTATTTATAAAAAATAAAAACATTCTCCAAATCCACACACAGTTAATTAGTGATGAAGTTCTGAGGTAACAAAAAAATACAATTATACAGACGAATTGAGTACATCCTCCTTTATGTGAAGTCGGTAAAAAGAAAAAAACAAATCAGTTCATAAATGATTGATATAACAAACAAAAAAGTAATTCGTACAAACGCTATCTGTTAAGTCTGTTTAAAAATAATTTGTCGTAAGGCCGCTACACACCTTGAGTTTTAACTGCTCGTTTTCACTAAATAGTTTTGACTATACATATGAATGATAGTTTAACTGAATGGTTATAATTATAATTTAAAATCGTTAATAAACTAAAAGAACTAACTTCAAATGTCACGCTAGTCATGTGCCAAGTTTGATGTGTTTGTCTCCTGATATCTCTCAAGTTGTGTGAGGTTCCCACACGAAAGTAATAAGCTCCCATATTTTTACATTTTTAAAAATCGAAAAATGGCTCAAAAGGCCCCGGAACCTAGTATTCGCGATGTTTTTAAAGTAGTGCGTGATCTATCCACTAAAGTTTGCACTTTAGAAGCAATGATAAAAGAACAAACAACAATAATATCGAAGCAAAATGACGACATCAAATTGTTGAAAGATACACTAATTGAGGGTAAGTCCCAAATAACATCGCCGGCACAACGAGAGACCGAGAGCGAAGATACTCCACCCCTGGTGACAAAACGTCCCGTGCGTCGCGCGCGTGCTAATGCATCCGCCGCCGTCGTAACTGCAACATCTGGTAAAGTGAACACTGTGTCAACACAGAAAGTAGCTGGAAAACCGAGAAACTCTCTAGCAGGACACACGACAACACCCGACATTGCACGAGCTGAGCCGAACGTAATGCCGCCCGCTGATACTGTACTGATGACGGTTCCATTGAGCTCCGTTGAGGCCACTAAACTTGAGAAAGATGAAGACGTCGTTGATTTGACTGCGAACAAAACTGAAAGTGCTGGATGGAAAAAAGTGTCAAGAAAGACCCGGCAGAACAAAAGAGTAATAAGTGGCACAGGAAAGGCCGACAATGAACTGCAAACTGTCGATAGGCTAAAGTATATGCAAGCGTGGCAACTCAAACCCGACACTACCAAAGAAAATATAATAAAGTACCTCAATAAGATCGCAAAATGTGAAGAATATTACGTCGAGAAACGTCAAACAAAATCTACTTGGCATGCAGTTTTCACCATTGGAGTACCGGAACGCCTATATAAGCAAATAAGCTCACCGACTTCGTGGCCCAACGGCGTCCGAGTTAGTGACTGGATTTTTCGGGCGCAAGCCTCAACCGGCGCTCGCGCACGGTAACCGCGTCTGACCGAAATAAAATAATTAATGAATTGCAGCGAGAATCCACTACTCAACAGAACCTACGGATGGGGACGGAAGTCAAACATGCAGCTCCGTCGAAATATAGAAACTCGCGAGTGGTTCGTGAATCGATTATTTTATGCCACCAAAATATAGCGTCATTAGACAAGAAAACTCATAAATTAGAAGTGCTTTTAGACAGTGATTTGAAATGTGACATATTAGGATTAACGGAGCATTGGTTATCCAATGATAAATTGATTAGTGTTGAACTAGCCGGTTTTAAGTTAGTATCGAGATACTGTAGGACATTATTACAACACGGAGGATCCTGCATTTATGTGAGTAATGGTACTAAATGCACGGAAAATCAAGACTTAGTATCACTTTCGGTGGAACAAGTCTTAGAAATATCTGCTGTGGATATGATAGAATATGATATTACTATAATATGCATATATAGGACTAATTTAATAAGCGCTAGCGCATTTCTTGACAATTTGGAACGTCTGCTAGATAAGATCTGTGAACTAGATAGGAACTGTATAATTTTAGGTGACATGAATATTAATACTATGGATGAGTCCAATAACGACTATAAATGCCTATGTGATCTGTTATCATCCCATAACATGAGAAACGAGGTCTATTTCCCGACTCGGATAACCGAAACGTCGTCTACAAGTCTGGACCACGTATATTCGAACCTGGGTAGGGGCTCGGTGAGCGCGGCGCCCGTCACCACCAACCTGAGTGACCACCTCGCGGTGCGAGCCGAGCTGGTGTGTGAGAGTAGCGCGCCGAGGACTCATACCGCGCGGCTTACGCGGACGTTCTCGCGAGCTAATAATTTAAATTTTGTAGCATCGATAAATAGTGTCGACTGGAATGATATGTTTGCTAGCAACATAAAAGCGGCAGACCAAGCTAGGGTCGTTACTAATATTATTAGTGGCAAATTTGAAATATGTTTTCCATTGAAAAAGACACATTTCAATAAAAAGCCTGACTCTAATTGGATAACTTCAGATATAAAAAATTATAAGTCCTTATTATTTGACATTGTTAACATTATTAAATTATTTCCTGACATAGATAAAATTAATAACATCGTTTCAAATATGAATCAATATTATGACATGTTAATTGTAAAGAGCAAAGCAAATTTTTATTCCAATATAATCAATACTAATAGTAACGCATCTAAAGCGATGTGGAATGTTGTCAATAGGGAGAGGGGAAAAAATAACTCGCCTCATATTGATTTCTCTGAGGTCCTTAAGTCTGCGGATGGGGTTGCGTTTCTGGATAAGAAGTGTGCTGTTGATGCGATGAATTCTCGGTTCTTGAGCGCTGCGGCCGCGTGCGGTGCGCCGCGCGCTGATGTCGCTCGGTCGCGAGCTGCGCTGTGCTCGGCGCGCGCGCCTGCGGACCGCTCGCTCCGACTGTTGAGGTTCAGCGCTGAAGAAGTGTGTCGCATTATTTTGACTCGCATCCCTCCGAAGACCTCGAAAGACATATACGGCATAACAATGAAGCTGTTGAGGATGGCAGTATTACCACTCGCCCCCGTGCTGGCAAGTCTGTTCAACACCTGCCTGGTTGAGGGATCTTTTCCAACAGCGATGAAAATAAGTAAAGTCTCCCCTTTATATAAAGGTAAAGGCAAGCGCGATTCAATCGACAACTACCGGCCCGTTTCAATAATTCCAGCAGTAGCGAAAATTTTTGAAAACGGACTGAGCAGCCGCCTGGTGGACTTCCTGGCACATACGGATGCCCTAACTGACAGACAGTATGCCTACAGACAAGGCCGGTCGACAACGTCCCTCACTAGGGAGGTAGTACGGTGCATCATGGCAGCTAGGGAAACCAAAAAACAGGTTTCTATCCTCTGTTGCGATTTGTCAAAGGCGTTCGACGTCGCCGATCATGCTGTACTTGCCGACAAGCTGCGGCGGTACGGTGTGGTCGGCCCTTCGTACGCCCTCCTTACTGATCTGATGCGAGATAGGTCGCAAGTAGTCGTGGGCGGTGGTGGTGATATAAAGTCAGACCCACTGACATCTACCATGGGAGTTGCTCAAGGGTCTTCGATTTCGAACATCCTGTTCTCACTGCTCCTCAATGATCTACCAGCGGCTGTTACTGCGGCTGAAATATTCATGTATGCTGATGACGTGGCGGCAGTCGTGACAGCGCCCTCGGTGGATCTTCTGGAGCAGCAGCTGAACGCCACCACATCGCAATTGTCAGAGTGGTTCCAATTCAATGGTCTGGCATTAAATTTGACGAAGACGCACTTCATTCATTTTAATCTGTCCGGACGCCCAGCCCGATCAATGACCGTTCTCTTAGATGAAGTAAAGATAACACAAACTCCCTCGACCACGTTCTTGGGATTTGAATTGGATGCTGGGCTAAAATGGGCAGGACATATTAAAAAAGTGTGTGGAAAAATGGGAAGTGCATGCTTTGCACTTCGCAGGGTGTCTCGAGTGGTGTCTGCGAGTGTGGCTCGTGCCTGCTACTTCGCGACCGTGCACTCTCTCCTGCAGTATGGTGCCGAAATATGGGGGCGTTCTGCGGACTGGCTGCGGGCATTCAGAATGCAGAAACGCGCCGTGCGAGCAATCGCTAAAATTCCGCAGAACGTCTCTGCACGGCCATATTTTAAGAGTCTAGGTATTCTGACGCTGCCTGCACTTGTTATATTTCAAGTCGCAGTGTACGCTAGAATGAACCTGGACTCTTACACAAAAGGAAGTAGCGTGCACGATCACCACACCCGTGGTAGGGACAAGTTACGGGCAGAGACTCGGTCACTCACCAAGACTTCCAAGATAACTCATGTTATGGGACCGACAGTATATAATAAGTTGCCTGAACCTGTCATCTCAGCGCCCAATTTGACTAGTTTCAAACGGCAGCTGAAGCACTGGCTTATCGAGCAGACGTTCTACAGCTACGATGAATTTGCTCTCAGCAAAACATAATATTATATACATTTTTAATTTATTTGTACACTTTATTTTAATTATTTAATATTAATGACTGTAATGAAAATGAATGACTTGTAATGAAAATTATTAATAAATATATGAATATGAATATGAATGAATATGAATATGAGATAGTCATCAGATCTCGATGAAATTTAAATGAAATTACTTGGAAAGTGTGTCCTTTCAAACAATATAAAAAATATTCTAAATCGGTACGGCCATCTTTGAGTAATCGAGAAGCATACATAAAAAAAGATTCCGACGAATTCAGAACCTACTCCTTGGTTAGGTGTCGGTTAAAATAGCATTCAATTAACTGTACAGTGCAAACTTAATGGTATAAACATTTACAGGTTATAGGGACATGATTTATCTGTACCTACAGAACAATTCAATCGCAGAGTTAAAAACGAACGTGTATGCGAACCCTTAAAAGAAATGCTTACGATGTACATGTAACTCAATCCATCCTTCGTACGTTTGTACCTACTATCGAGCGTGTGAACAAGACCATTCATTCTATACTAATTAACTATTTGGAATTAACAAGTAAGTACCTAGCTTTTATTGTATAATACTTTGCAACGTAAACTTTTTTGATTGATTCGAAAATAAAATTACAAACAAAGTTTCTGTCGTATTATATAATAAAGATTTTCTCAATAACTAGAAATCGAAAAAATAAAAAAATAAAATAGGTCTTCATACGACAAAAAGCCCTACTAACCGACTTAAAAAAAAGGAGGATGTTCTATGTTTCACTGTGAAATATTTATTATTTTTGTTCTCTGTCAATTGTGGTCCGATTTTTTAAATTATATATTTATGTCAAAGATTATACTTTTGTAGTGGTTCCCATTGTAAATTTATCAAGATCTAATGAGTATCTCCAGAGATATGGAGATAATAACCGCAAACTTGCTACTCAAATTAATTACAGTGGCATTTGAAGTCGGTTTTTTAAACGATCCTAATTATTTTGAACATGTTATGTAAATGTTAGGTAAAGAAAATAATATTAAAAAATTACATAAAAATGATTATTTTTCGATTGCTATTTATATTAACTACACACTGATTTAATGTTTAGTTATTTCCAAGTTTAATTTGATTTATTCTGAGTAATATGGAGATAATAACCGCAAACTTGCTACTCAAATTTATTATAGTGACAGTTGAAGTCGGTTTTTTAAACGATCCTAATTATTTTGAACATGTTATGTAAATGTTAGGTAAAGAAAATAATATTAAAAAATTACATAAAAATGATTATTTTTCGATTGCTATTTATATTAACTACACACTGATTTAATGTTTAGTTATTTCCAAGTTTAATTTGATTTATTCTGAGTAAAGATTTTTAAAAATAAAATTGTGTATTCTTAGTTTTAAACTAATGTGTACCAATTTCTATTTTACAGGAGCGACAAGCAGCAGGAACAATGAGATCTTCATGAATTTAATAAATTAAAATCCTTTAGATGAAAATGGTGAGTGACTACGCTTGAATTTTAATTTACGTATATACACACATTTCTTTAAAGCACAGAAAATATAAAAGTTGGTGCTTTAGGGGTAGCAGATTTTAATTTTGTAATATTTTTTATATTGTTTCAGATTTCCAGTATGAACACCTACGCTCTGGAATTATACAAATGTATCTTGTTTGATCTAATAAATATTTCGTCATACAAAATTAGTTTGTAAGATTTAAGTAAGTAAATTTTCAGTTACTACTAGTGAAAAACACCAGACGATATACCTGATGAGCGGAACAGTTGGGTTTTTTGGTTACCAAAAAAGCAAATTAGTAATTGCGTTCGCTCGTTTCTGTTTCTGTTTCTATTTCTGTATATGTTTCTGTTTTTTGCTTGTTCTTACCGGAGGCTTTGAGAGTTCTAAAACACGTTGATCAAAATTATTACACCGGAGGCTTTGAGAGTTCTAAAACATGTTGATCAAATTATATACCCAACTGCGTTCGCTCGTTTCTGTTATTTTAACACCAATTCAGTTTTTTCTCCGTTCTTTTCTATCTATAACAGACCAATTTAAATATATTGAGGGTTCCACAACACATCAGTTGATCAAACGATATACCTTATGAAAGGACGGTTGAGTTTTTTTGGTTACCAAATAAGCAAACTAGTAATTGCGTTCGCTCGTTTCTGTTTCTGTTTTTATTTCTGTATCTGTTTCTGTTTTTTGCCTGATCTTACCGGAGGCTTTGAGAATTCTAAAACATGTTTATTAAAATTATTACACCGGAGGCTTCGAGAGTTCTAAAACATGTTGATCAAAATTATATACTCAACTGCGTTTGCTCGTTTCTGTTATTTTATTTCTATTTCTGTATCTGTTTTTTGCCTGTTCTTACCAGGGTCGTTGAGAGTTCTAAAACACAAATGGCGAGAGATAATCAATTTGTGGTTATTGGGTGTTCTACTCCACCTACCACCCTGTGGGTGGAGTAGAACACCCAATAACCACCTACTGACGTGATGGTCAGTTTTGATGTCGAATCACTCTTCACTAACGTCCCGAACCTTGATTGTTTGGAAGTCATCAGGAGAAAAATTCAAGACAAAGACATTCCTTTGGAGTATGCCAACCTGGTCGAACATTGTTTATGTACAAACTTCTTTGTATACAAAGGCGAATACTACCTCCAATTAGACGGTGTGGCGATGGGCAGCCCAGTGGCTCCGGTTGTTGCCAATATATGGATGGAGTATTTTGAACAAGAAGCCATTACGACCGCACCATGTTCCATGATACTGTGGAAAAGGTACGTGGACGACATATTTGCTATACTTAGGGGTGATGAAACTATTGTACAAACCTATGTGAAACATCTGAACAGCATCCATGGAAAAATGAATTTTACCTATGAAATGGAAAAAGAGAGGAGTATAGCTTTTCTGGACGTAAAGATTGGAGTTCGAGAAGACGGTTCCTTCAGTCACTCACTGGAAGTCAACTCACACTGACCGCTGCGTGCGTGGAAACTCACACCACCACCCTCGTCACGTGCACTCTGTGGTGACCGTCCTCACTGACCGCGCATATAGTCTATACGACGAGGCACATTTGTAAGACGAATTAAAGTATGTGAGTGGAGTACTACAGAGGAATGGATACAAGGGTCGAATACCACCACCCAGACGCACACAAAAACGTGACCTACACTACCAGGTTGAACGTCAACCAGCTTACTTGCCGTACGTGAAAGGAGTAACAGACAAAGTGGCCAACATATTGAATAAATATTCAGTCAAAACTGTTTTCACTCCCTTAAAGAAGGTTTCACAATTTTTACGTACGCCAAAGGACAGATTCCCATTGGAAAACCCTGGAGTGTACAAATTGACTGTAGCTGTGGAAGCTCTAATATTGGTCAGACAAAACGCACAGTGGCGTGTCGCGTTAAGGAGCATATCAAAGCAGTCAAAAATAACGATCCACAGAAATCTTCTTACGCTAAGCACCTGTTGGAGTCTGGAACAAACCACTGGATTGAGTTACATAACCCTCGGATACTGTCGACTGAACGCCACTATATACCAAGATTGGTTAGGGAAGCGATTGAAATTAATAAATTTCAAAACTTCAATCTTGAGGACGGGTTCAAACTGTCGAGTATTTGGTATCCAGTGGTAGGTTTATGTAAATCCCGAAAAAGCCCGCGGAGTGATAAAAAACAGGAAGATACTGTGAGTGTTGTGTATCGCGATCGTGATCCAATGAAAACCAGTGGTAGTGGTTCCGAGCGTTTAAAACGAGAACGAAAGAGGGTAGCCCGTTTCGTTTGCTCGTAAACATTACTTCGACCCGCAATCTACAATTTATCCGTGATCATGGCGCTTGCAACAGAGCCGAAATATCGGAAACTCATAATTAATAAAAAACATGTTAAATATCCCGTGAGTAGTGTCTGCGCCAATAATTCAAAACTCACACTCAACTTTATATTTTTATGAACGCACCCAAAACACTTCCACACGCACACATACGCACTCTCACACATAGACAATCCGCTCCCTCTACTCTTCCCTTCGCGCTCGCACGCAGCACACACTCGTCTCAAAACCACCGCGCAGAGCACAGCCGTCGCCGCACGCTCTAATCTTCTCCCTCGCTGAGGAGACGCGATCGACAGCGCTGTCGGACGGGCCGCCTCCCGTCCTCCGTGTTCTTCTTCATCAAGGATTCCATACGATCGCTGGAGGGAAACGACACAAAAGACCGGCGCAGTAAGTCCCATTCCTTTTTTTAACCCTCCAAGTCCTGGTCCTTACGATCCCGGATATCCTTCGCACGCTTCGCATTACTCAGTACTCAACAATAATATACGCATTTAAACTCATATTTATTTAAATTTATTATCTCACAACATACGCTATCTTTATTCATCTACCCTACGTACACGCATTAAAACGCTAATATCTCATCAATCTCTGTATATTTTTCAACGCAAATACACTCCTTTTAATATATATTATATATACTACGCATATTGTATATTATTTTTTAAATAAATATAATATTTATATATATTTCATATTTTTCACATTGGCATACCCACCTCTCACCGCGTCTAGATCGTTCCTCATAGAAGTTAATTTTTCCTTCCGTTAATTTATTATATTTTGTGGTAATTACTCGTTTCATTTAATTATTACAACATGTCTAAGCAAAAACCTGTAGTCGATGATGATCCTATTAACATCAAGGTTAAATTAATGGAAGCGAAAAAGGAACGGTTATTTGAAACCACGCAAGATTTGTATAATCTAAGCTTAAAGATTTCGCAACCTGTTTATAAATCTCAATTTATGGCTCGAGTTCAATTATTAGAACGAACACGTACAGATTTCATTGAGACAGTAGATAACTTAATGCTCGCTTATCTACAAGACGACCCTACTGTGAAACCTAGTTACGGTTGTCTGACCGCTTTCGATGAACTGTACTGTTATATTTTTTTTTTTTTTTTTTTTTTTATACGTTATAGGCTAGCGTTTGACCACTATCTCACCTGTTGGTAAGTGATGATGCGGTCGAAGATGGTAAGCACGCTAGGCCTAGAATGGGAACTGGCTCTCAAGGATAGCTGCCGGAACACATTAGATGTTTTGGTGACAGATTTTCTAACTTGAGGGTGGTAGCTGGCCAGGCGGACACTAGATAGTGTCCTACCACCATGCGGGGGTTGTTGGTTTCTTAACGATGTTTTCCTTCATCGGAGGGCCACTGTGAGAAGCGCACATAAATTTTTCGATAGAAAAATCCATTGGTGCACGGCGGTTTGAACTCGGTACCACGGCATCAAAGCCGAACGTTCTCCCGATTACGCCACCGGGCCCTATATTAAAAGTACAGAAAACGCTATTATAAGTGAAAACAAAAATAACTCTGCTTTACATAAACCTAAACTCCCCGCACTCGCTTTAGTTTCATTTGATGG
This sequence comes from Cabera pusaria, assembly GCA_954871355.1. Taxonomy (NCBI): domain Eukaryota; kingdom Metazoa; phylum Arthropoda; class Insecta; order Lepidoptera; family Geometridae; genus Cabera; species Cabera pusaria. The sequence goes on along the minus strand of OX940915.1, from coordinate 15,678,361 downwards.
GACTCCCTGTAAATGGCCTATCTTTTATGAAAATTTTAAAAGCATTATTCACGATAACTTACAATTATCTAACACTGAAAAGGTGCAATATTTAATCGGTCAACTCAGTGGAAGGGCGTTAACCGTTTGCTCTGGTATACCCCCTATTTCTACTAATTATGAAATCATTTGGCAAGCGCTTATCTCTAAATACCAAGATACTCGAGTTCAAGCTTCGCTTTATTTGGATAAAATGTTAAATTTTAAATCCAATCAAAATATCGACACATTTATTGAACATTTCTGTACGTCTGAAAGTGCCCTAAAACAATTAAAAATTGATGATCTCTCAGATTATATTATTACTCACATCGCTTTATCTAAGCTCGATAAACAATTGGTCGACTTATTCGAACAAACGCATCGGCACTTAGAAATACCTACATTTAAACATGTATCGCAATTTCTTTCCGAACAAAGCAAGATACATATGCTACGTTCGGCTCCGCGACCGACTAATAACGCCTTTAAAGATAAGGAAATTAGGTCACGGTCAACCCGTGCATTTGTCATTAATAGTGAAAATGATGAGGGTAATAACCAACCAAAGACTTTGTGTGTTCTTTGTAACAATCCTGTCCACCCGCTATTTAAATGCTCTGTTTTTATACAGTTAAATGTGCCTCGAAGAAATGATGTTGTAAGTAGGAATCGCTATTGTAAAAATTGTCTAGGTTTTCACGATATTAACGAATGTAAGTCTAAAAATAGATGCTTTGTTTGTCAACAAAAACACCACAGTTTACTTCACATAGATGCTTTAAATACCGCGCATCCGTCTGGCCGTGAATCACGACCGGCCTCCGCCGCGCGCGCACCGCCCGCTCAGCCAGCTAGCTCGGCAGCAGCGGTTCGGTCGCATTCGAGCGGGTTAGTTCTGCACGCTAATACGCAAAATACGCAATCCTCTTCCGTGCTTTTACCTACCGCTTTGGTACAAGTAATCGGTAAAAATAATACGCGCTCGAATCTTCGAGCTTTGATCGACACCGGTTCGATGAGTCATTTCATAACTAAGGAATGTTGTGATCGACTACAACTCGCAATTAAACCTAATATCTCGCCGATACTAGGCATAGGACAAACCGAGAGCGCCTCGCTAGGTTTTGCCTCGTTTAAAATTCACTCACGTTTCGATAATAATATTAGCTATAATATTACCGCGCGAGTAATTAATACAATTACGGACAAATTACCAAACGCATATATCGATACGGCGCAACTCAAATACTTTGACGATTTACCGTTAGCCGATGACTGTTACGATGTTCCCGGTGAAATTGACTGTTTACTCGGCAGTGAATTACTACCTGAAATATTTTGTGGTGACAAGGTTTCATCGCCCCTCTCGCCTATTGTCGCGATTAAAACTACTTTAGGTTACATCGTAATGGGTCGGGCGGCTTGTAAGTCCGCGGACAGTTCTTTGCAGGATAACTCGTGCGAGTCGGACACTGATAAGAACTTCTTCTGTTCGGTTGATGACTCGCCATCGCTCTCGCGTCTTACGGAACGGTTTTGGGAACTGGAAAGTGTTCCTAATAAAGTTCACATGAGTGCGGATGATGAAGCCTGTGAACGATGTTTTACGAATACCTACTCACGCGATTCTACCGGTAGGTTCATTGTAGAATTGCCATTTAAAAATGAACCTTCCGAGTTAGGTGATTCGTACTCGATTGCCAAACGCCGATTACTCACTTTAGAAAAGAAACTCGACGCTTGCCCGGATTTGCGCGTGAATTATAATGATACGATTCGGGACTATATTGAAAAAGGTTATTTAACTGAAGTCGATGATTTTAAACAATGTCATGAATGTTACTACATGCCGCATAGAGCAGTTTATCGTCCTGAAAAATCTAGCTCGAAAACACGGATAATTGTGGACGCTAGTTGTCCGACGACAAGTGGAAAGTCGTTGAATGATTTACTCTATAAAGGCCCGAATCTTCAAAATAATATTTTTGAACTTTTAATTAATTTACGTATGTTTTCAACCGCTCTCAACGCTGACATTGAAAAAATGTATTTTCAAATTTTATTAAAACCGGAACATCACTCTTTACAACGCATTCTCTATAGGTTTCGCCCCGATTCTAAAATACGTATTTTTCAATTCAATAGGGTTTCTTTCGGAGTTACCAGCTCGCCATACTAAGCGATGCGGTCGGTACGCCAGCTTGCTACCGACAGTAGTACAAGCTTTCCTCTCGCTGCGTACGAAACAAATAACCATTTTTATATGGACGACTATTTTAACTCCGTAGACGGACATGAAAAGGCAGAACAAATCTACGACGAAATGGTGGAGATGTTCAAGGCCGGCGGTTTCAACCTCACAAAGTGGATTTCCAATGACCTTGAACTTTTGAACAAAATACCGTCATCTCAGAAAAACCCGCAAATAATTGATTTTGATTCAGACAATCCTTCCGCCGCTAACACGAAAATAGTCGGTATGCAGTGGCAACCCGTAGATGACTATTTTCAGTTTAAAATCAACTCTGACGTTCCCGAGTGTTCGAAACGCACGATTCTCTCAGTTACCGCACGCTTGTTCGACCCGCTAGGTTTGCTCTGTCCTGTCACCGCTTTCATGAAGCTTCTCGTTCAAGATTGTTGGAAATCTGATCTCGGTTGGGACGATCCCGCACCCATTTCAGTCCACAACAAATGGATAAAGTTTCGTGATGAACTACCCTCATTAGAAATGATAAAAATACCTAGGCATATAGGTATTTACTTAAACTCGCACATAACTATAATCGGTTTCTCGGACGCAAGTGAATTATGTTATGGAGCTAATGTGTACGTCCGTGTTAGCTCTGACCGGAACACGGCTGGTTCAGTCAATTTATTAACCGCAAAATCTAAGGTAGCCTCTCTTCAAAAAATGACACTCGCGCGTTTAGAGCTATGTGCCGCCCTGCTGCTAGCAAATCTCATCAGCGTTGTACGTGAAACGTTAAACCAACGCTGTCATATAGATGACATTTTCGCTTTTTGTGACTCAACTGTCACACTCACGTGGATTCATTCGCCGTCGTACAAATTTCACACGTTTGTTGCGAATCGCATCACGGAAATAAACTCAAAACTACCTGCTATTCACTGGTATCATGTCAGAACTCATGATAACGCGGCTGACATCATTTCTAGGCCAGTCACTCCTAGCGCACTCTTAGACTGTGATATGTGGTTCCACGGTCCTTGTTGGCTCCGTGACCCTGTCGCAGAATGGCCTGTTAAACCGTTTCAAATTAATTCTAACGTAAACGAATTACTAGAATCGTAACCGGTCGCTCTAGTCTCAAATGCATCGGACTCGCCTCTAAACGAAACGGACATAGTGCAGGGCATTTCAGAACGCGTTTCGAGTTGGACAAAAATGCTACGTGTTGTTGTCTTTGTCCTTCGATTTATGAAACTACTTCCAAAGAATGACGTTATTACCGTCATTGATTTAGAATTCGCGGAAAACTATATTTTACGCTATGTTCAAAAGAAGCATTTTGCCGCAGATCTTGTCGCTATAAAAGGTAATAAATTATGTAGTAAACGCATCATTAAACTCAGTCCCTTTATTGACGAAAACGATCAGATTTTGAGAGCCGGTGGTAGGCTCAAACACTCAGACTTAAGTTTCGGGCAGAAGCATCCAATACTACTTCCTGCTAAAGAACGCATCACTCAGCTCATTGTCGATCATTTTCACGTTACCAATCTTCACACTGGACCCGCGTTACTGCTCCCACTACTTCGTCAAAGGTATTGGATTCTTTCGGCTCGCAATTTGGTCCGTCAGCGAGTTCATGCCTGTAACGTCTGTTTTCGGCTGAACCCAAAGTACTCTGCTCCGCAAATGGGAGATCTGCCCGCGTTCCGGGTCTCGGAGGCGAAGCCGTTCGTAAAAACTTCGGTAGACTACGGAGGGCCTTATTATGTTACGCACATAAGGCATAGAGGTGTAAAAAGCCACAAAGCTTTTATATGTCTGTTCGTCTGCCTCACTACAAAGGCGTTGCACCTAGAACTAGTATCAGATTTGAGCGCTGAACTATTTTTAGCTGCATTCAAACGCTTTATAAGTCGCAGAGGCCCCGTCGCGCTTCTTTATTCCGACGGTGCGACGTGTTTCTCCGGCGCACGCACGCAATTAAATGAAATTTATCAATTTATACAGTCCACTTCTTACAATAATTATTTGAATAAAGAGTTATTGAATCATCGCATACAATTCAAACGTAGTCCTCCATACGGTCCACATTTCAATGGCCTATGTGAAATAAATATTCGCTGTGTCAAAACGCATTTAGCAAAGGCCATAGGAACCCGTGTTTTGACGTATGAGGAATTTTCTACGGTCCTTACGCAAATTGAAGGACTGTTGAACAGTCGTCCTCTTTGCACTCGCCCGTCGTCTTCTGATACTTCAGAGATTGCCGCGCTCACTCCAAATCATTTCTTAAATGTAACTCCACTTAAATTTTTACCTGCTGAGGACCTAACTGAATTACCAGACAATCGATTATCGCGCTTCCAGATTGTAAGCAAATTAACGCATATTTTTTGGCGCCGTTGGAGTCAAGAATATCTTTCTTCTCTTCAACAGCGTGAGAAATGGAATACTCCTACTAAGCCGATTAAGTTGGGCTCCGTGGTCGTGATCAAAGATCAAAATGCTCACCCGCTTTCCTGGCCTCTTGGGATAGTGGAAGAAGTATACCCTGGCAAGGATTCGATCATTCGAACTTGCAAGGTTCGCACGGCATCCGGAAGTTACGTTAGACCAGTTATTCGGCTCGCTCCGCTACCTAGCCAATAGTTTAGTATTTAATTATTTGTTACTCAATTTCGCACTGAATTTATTCAATTTATCAATCTAATTTAATGAATTTGTTACTATTTACGCTATTTTATTATTTACTTCATTCTATTTAGAGGAAACCTCTAGGCCGGCGGAGTTGTCTGCGCCAATAATTCAAAACTCACACTCAACTTTATATTTTTATGAACGCACCCAAAACACTTCCACACGCACACATACGCACTCTCACACATAGACAATCCGCTCCCTCTACTCTTCCCTTCGCGCTCGCACGCAGCACACACTCGTCTCAAAACCACCGCGCAGAGCACAGCCGTCGCCGCACGCTCTAATCTTCTCCCTCGCTGAGGAGACGCGATCGACAGCGCTGTCGGACGGGCCGCCTCCCGTCCTCCGTGTTCTTCTTCATCAAGGATTCCATACGATCGCTGGAGGGAAACGACACAAAAGACCGGCGCAGTAAGTCCCATTCCTTTTTTTAACCCTCCAAGTAGTTCTAATAATAAGGTCTCCTTTGTTTAATTCCCCATAATTTTGGCTATTCCTGTACAACATTTCTATTAAATCTTTACCATTAACGTTTGACCTTGAAGAGTCTTACCTCTTCTCAGTCAAACGCAAACGTAAACAAACAAACAAATACAATCAATCAATCAATCAATCAATCAAATCATTTATTGAGAATACAGGTAAGTTATAAAGATGATATTATTATTTAGATAGTTGCTCTCTGTATCCAGCCTTAATGGCATTCAATAATTAATTAATTAATAATGTTAATATCTCAATCATAAATTACATAAACTCACATTGCAAATTGTCAAAAAAATAATAGCAATATAACATAATAATGAATAACCATATAAACCTTGTCGATAATAAATTTTATTGTCAAATTTCAATTGAATACAAGGAAAAATAATAGTATTATGAAAATGTCTATTAATTTTTGTTGATGTCTTGTCTGAATCTTTAATTAAAATAATTCCAATAAGATAATTAATTCATTAAAATTTATCATTAAGATATTCTTGTACACAGTAATAGGCTTTACTGGTCAATAATTGCTTTAACTTATGTCTAAAGATGTTAACATTGGAACAGAGTATGTAATCTTTAGGCAGATGATTAAATATTTTGGGCGCCATACAAAATACACTCTTATCGTATTGTGCAGTTCTACATGGAGGAAAACAGATTTTGACATCGTACAGCCTACTTGTCAGTTGTTCAAATAGTGATTTGTGTGTGTACACAAAATTTGCTATCTCATAAATATATAAACACGGTAATGTCAACAACTTTAAATTTATGAAATGTGGTTTGCAGGAATCTGTAGGCTGAAGTTTGCATATTGCTCTTACGCACCTTTTCTGAGCTATAAATGCGGTTTCTCTATCCACTGAGTTTCCCCAGAAGATAATACCATATCTTAATGTCGACTCCACATAACCATAATACGCAGTAATGAGAGCAGATTGGTTCACAACTTTGCTGAGCGTATAAAGCGCATAAGAAAATTTATTTAATTTGTTACAAACGGTTTCTACTTGTACTCTCCAATCTAGTTACCACTTAGATGATGCAACCCTAAAAACTTCGCATTGTCAACTATATTAATTCTTTTTTCGTTATACTGAATGTCTATGCCTAATTCCTTATTAGATCTATTTCAAAATGTCATAATATTTGTTTTATTTAAATTAATTAATAAATTATTAGATCTAAGCCAGTTTATCACAGTATTGAGAGTACTGTTAATGGTTTGTTCTAAATCAGATGCAGATATACTTTTAAACATGATTGTACTATCGTCTGCAAATAAAACCATTTGTTGATTGATAGCTCTAGGAAGGTCATTCACATATATAAGGAACAAGAGGCCCGAGCACACTACCTTGGGGTACCCCTTGCGAAACATGTCTGAATTCGGAAGAATAAATTGTTTGTTTGAAAGTCTTTTGATTTATTCTAGTGATTTGTGTACATTGTCTTCTGTTACTCAAATAAGATTTTAGAAGTTTGAGAATGTTGCATCTGACTCCATAGCTTTCAAGTTTACCCAACAAAATATCATGATTGACATAATCAAAGGCCTTTGTCAAATCCATATAAAGAGCCGAAACGAATAGTTTTTTATTAAGGTTACTCATTATTGCCTGAAGGAAATTATAACTGCCAAATTTATGGTTTTATTTTTTCGAAAGCATACTTGTTCACTTGCAAACAATTTTTTGGTCTCGAAAAAATTGTACAAACTGTGATAAATAACCTTTTCACCAAATTTTTTGCAAACACCGGTATCAAGGCGATCGGTCTATAACATGACATATAACATGACATGAATAGTGGCTTAATACAAGTTATTTTTAGCTTGTCTGGAAAGATGCCGAATTCAATACATAAATTAATAATATGACTCAATATTGGTGATACAAAAATTGAAACTGCTTTTAATATCTTTGTATTAACTTCGCCATAACCAGTTCTGTTAGTGTTTTTCAAGGAGTGGATAATTTTATTGATGTCATGTGCAGTAGTAGGGGGTAGGGTGCATAAATATTGAGTGAGAAGAATTATTCGAGTTTGAAAATTTTAAATTGTCCGTATTAATTACATCATTACTTTTAGACATATCTGAAAAATAGTTATTAAATGATGTTGCTATGGTTCTCGTATCATCGACAATCTTACCATCAACATTTATTTGTGCAATTTCAACTCTAGGTGCATTCAATTTATTATGATTTATAACCGACCATGTCGCTTTAGACTTGTTTGCGGAAGTTTGTATCATAACATAAACTGACATACATAAACTGCAAAAAACATATTACATAAACTGATTTATATTATTGTGTATGATGTATCGTATTTACAGCTTCCCGCGAGTGTGACCGCAGCCAGCACGAGGAGTGCTGCACTGCAGATGAACAGTACATGGAGATGTCCACAAGAGGGCGCCACACGGTGGTGAACATGACCAGCGCCGGGCTGCAGGAGTACACCATGTACTTCGCTACCCGAGATCGCTGGATGCACTTGCAGCTGTCACCGACGTCTCCTGTGGACGAGGGTGACACGTATTATAATATAGTCGGTATGTACGAGTACTTCGACACTACGATATTCAGATATACGTTAATACACTCGTGGCTATAGTCCGACTGTGGTAGCTGTGCCTGAGGAACAGAGCGAGCACGACTACATGCTAGAGAGAGATAGCATGCTGCTCTACGCTCCCCGTCTCACCGCGCATGTTGCTGAGACACGAACTGTACTACAATACTAACATGTATTAATTGAATATCAACCTAATCCAGTGAAAATAAAGAAATAATAATTGTCTCAGATCTTAAATCGGTGTATCACAGTTTTTCCAAAACACCCCCGACGCGTTTATGTGACTGACTGAATGACTTTCTGATATATCAACGCACTGCCTAAACCGCTCGTCCTAGAGACATGATAATTGGAGGGTATATTCATTGTGAAGTGCAGGTATCCACTAAGGAAGGGTTTTTCGAAGTTACACCCTAAAAGGGTAAAATGAGAGTTTGCTTGATTAATTCGAAAATTGGTAAACATACTCTTAAATTAATATTATAAGATATGTATATCACAGTGTTTCCAAAACCATACACCACACGATTGTCTGACTAAATACTCGTATCAACGCACTGCCACTGGTCCTAGAAACATGAAATTTGGAGAATTTGTTCTTTGCGAAGTATATACTCGTATATCTACAAAGAAAGAGTTTTTCGAAATTCCACCCCAAACGGCGGGTTTAACTTTCGTAAAGGAAAGACATCGTTAAGAAACCAACAACCCCATGGATGGCATGGTGGTAGGACACTATCCAGTGTCCGCCTGGCCAGCTACCACCCTCAAGTTACAAAATCTGTCGCTAAACATCTAATGTGTTCCGGCAGCTATCCTTGAGAGCCAGAGTCCATTCTAGGCCTAGCTTGCTTACCATCTTTGACCGCATCATAACTGACCAACAGGTGAAATAGTGGTCAAACCCAAAATGAAAAAAAAAACGTACAGCCTGATCCGCTTTATAGACATAAAACATTTAGATGGTTTCCACTAAGAAACGGTTTTTCAAAATTCCTCCCCAAGATGGAGAAATGGAAGGTTGAATTTACTAAATTTTTTTTTATTCTCTGTGTCCATTGACTCATGAACATTATATACGCTTCAAATGAAATTATGAGACACGTGTATCACTATGTGTTTTTCCAAAAACATCCCCCACGCAGTTTTCTGACTTATCAACGCACTGCTTAAACAACCCAGCCCTTAAGAAGATAAAACGGAGGGTTAAACTTTCTATGAAACTTTTTATTCCCTGGGTCAATTGTCTCGAAAATTGGTACACATACTCTTTAAATAAAATTATCACATACGTTTTAGTTTGAAAGTTTTCGCGAAAATTATTCATTTTTAACCGACTTCAAAAAAAGGAGGAGGTTTCTCAATTCGACCGTATATATATATTTTTTTATGTTTGTTCGCGGATAACTTCGTCGTTTATGAACCGATTTTGATTATTCTTTTTTTGTTGGAAAGGAGATACCTTAAGTGTTGTACCATGGTAATTTTATCGAGGTCTGATAAGTATCTCCAGAGATATTGAGATAAACACCTCAAATTTTAAACGATATTATTATGTGAACGTACAGGCTTTTGTTTATCAGATACGTGTATCACAGTTTTTTTCAAAATCATCTCCCACCCATTTGTCCGATTAATATATCAACGTACTGCCTAAACCGCTGGTGTTAGTGCAAGCGCGCACTAGAGGCAGGTCGCAGCGGCCAGCGAGATACGCACCTAGCCACGGGCCGCAGGTGCGCGCGCTTCGTGGCGTGGCTTTCATACTAATGTGTGTCCATCGACTAAGTCGATGTGTGTGTCACTGTGCTACACACACACCGGTCTATAACCGGGCGTGCACAAGCGAAACTAGCCCGCGGCCAGGTGCTATCTCGCTGGCCGCTGACACCTGGCCGCTGCGACCTGGTCGCTAGTGCGCACCCGGTATTAAGGTACGGACACACCGCAGCGTCCTGCGTGTGCGATCTAGAAGGCGATCATATAGCGCAGTAGTATTTGTACCGACTGGTGCACACCAAACGCGATCAGAAAACAATTGAAAAGTACTGAGATCGCACCCGCAGGGCGCAGAACGCCGCGGTGTGGCCTTACCCTTAGAATCATGATATTTGGAGTGTGTGTTCTTCGTGAAGCGCAAGTATCCAGTAGATTGAATTTTCTGTCGAACTTTTTATTCCCATGGTCGATTAACTCGAAAACTGGTACACATACTCTTTAATTAATATTTAGAGCCACGTGTATCACAGTTAATGAAATAATGTAACCAACTATTTTTTGACTACACCGACTTTATCGAACTACCCCTTCGAGTTTAAAAGTGTACAGTTTTCCTTCAAAGTCTGCTTTGCCATGATCTTAAATAAATCTCAAAGGGTTTGTGGTCGAAACAATTGGCCCATGGGGTCGAGATGCTGGAGTTGTCCAGTCGTCTAATTGACATCACCCATGACCAAAGAGCTGGCGCTTACCTCGGCCAACGTATTAGTCTAGCTATACAACGAGGTAACGTTGCCAGCCTTTTAGGAACATTACCGGCAGGTAGTGTAGCAGGTAGTAACTTAGGGAATACTGCTTTTCACACGGTCGGTAATATGTGGTCTGGTCCAAAATAAGCTCACAGCGCAGCATTTGTTTGGGATATATTCAGTTTAGGTATATATTCAATAGAGAGAGAGAGAGAGAGAAGAGAGAATGAGAATTCTCACTCCCTGAGAGCACATTATAATATTGGTTTCTGAAGAAAAATATGTAATTTGTTTTCTATAGGAGACGCGAGCGAAGCCGCGGGCAGAATCTAGTTGCATAGTATGAAACAAAGTCGCTCCTACTGTCTGTACGCTTATATCTTTTAAACTACGCAACGGATTTTGATGCGGTTTTCAGCAATAGATAGAGTGATTCAAGAGGAAGGTTTATAACTAGGATTAAACGCGGGCAAAGCCGGGGATCGCAGCTTGTTCATAATAATTCATAATTCATTTTATTTTTACCAGTGATGAACGAACAGGGTAATGTGTACCTCGGGGTGAGTGCGTCGCGCGACTCTACGAGGACAGCGCGAGAGGTCGGCACAAGTGACAACGTCAGCGTCATCTCTCGCGACTACACGTTCTACTACCTGCGTATATCCGGCGGTGAGTGGTCATTGTTACCATCGTCAGAATAGGCGTGACAAAAGATTTCGAAATCCTCTCAATCCTATATTTCGGTAATTAACTCAAGTTTGACGAAGTTTAAAGCTATTTTTCTAATATTTTTACAATAGTGCGCAAAAGCAGCTCACATATTGTGTCATGGCGTCGGCTGTGAAGTCACGCATATGTTAATGACATACTTAACCTAATAACTAATATATAATCTGTGACAATGGATACACATGGGTTTTCCAAAATTTAATAACATTTTCACGAAAACCTCATAAAAGGACGTAGGCGTGACGTCATGCGCTGTGATTGGTGTTTCAATGAAAATGGCCGATTGCAGTATTTTAATGTTTTATTTTATTGAAAATCTTAATAATCTCTATTTTTATATAAAACTAAACAAGTGTTTTAATTTGTTTTATTATGCATTTTCCCCTAAAATCATCAAATCTTCGATTTTTTGATACTGTCTTCATGCCTATTGACATGTTATTGTTCGATGCGTGGTTTGAGCTACGGCCGGCGCTTACCATCAGTGGTCACCAATGTGACCACCACCCAAGGATCCCGTGTAAAGTATCCCACAGACGAAGGCAGTTACAATAACCTACAGATAATAATCTGGATAGAACGTGACGTTAATTGATGTTATTATAATTTCAGACACAATGAAGGTGGGAAGGAGAGGAGAGCCTCCATTGATTACACACAGCAGCACTGAACTGAGGAGACTCAGGTACTTTAGTTTCAGTCGGGGGTACAACACGGCTCTGTACGACTGTGCCGCAGAGTGAGATATTTGACCCGCCGTGTGTGTATCACGTGTATCACGTTATCAGCTGTAGATCTTAGTAGTAGTAAGTAGTAGGTAGTACTATTGTTTAATGGCAAGACTTTTGCTAGTCTGCCTGGGGCGGTACCACAGAAATAATTACTAATAATAAGGTAAGACGGTACCATCACAGAAATTATATAGAAAGGGCAAAGTGTCAAAAGAAATGACAGGCGCGTAAGACTCAACATCTAAGGCCTAGCGCGCACAGCGGTTGCGCTGCGTTTATTCTACGACACGCATACTCTGTGAAGTATGGAGTGGCATAGAAGTGCGCGTATTGCGCACGTCCACCGTCGTCCAAAAATAAGGTTCACAATTCGACTGCATGTTTTTTTTGGTATGTATGTTACGCGATTACTCCGTCAATTTTGAACCGATTTGAATGATTCTATTTTTAATCGGTACCCTACCGACTTTTCCGAGGTAGTTCCATTGTAATTTCATCGAGATTTTATAATTATCTCCAGAGATATGACGATAAACGTCTCAAACTTGCTACTGAAATTGAGTCGCGGGGCATGGAAGTCGGTTGTTTTAGTTTTTAAATTATCTTATTTTGTATACAGTTTATTTTATTGTGCGGTAGAGTAAACGCACCGCAACGCTGTGCGCTCTTAGCCTTACTGTCTCAGTGTAACGGACGCTGCGCACGCGCAGTGTCACGAACATTCTGGTGATCCAGAGTGTTGCGTGACATTTGTAGACAGACAGCAACGATAAGTATCAGGCGAGCGTCTTGTTTGTTGTACCAATATCATAACATAGTAAACAACATCAAAAACCCTAATACGGAGTTTAATGTAAAAATGTGTAATTTTCGTTTATTATGTTTCAATTAGGATCTTCATAATTTGTGATGGCAACATTTGAAATCAGTTCCATTAAAATTTTAAAATGAAAATATATTTTTTTTATTTATTTTTTTATTTATTTAAAATTATAATTGGCTTATTTGTCACAATCTGAGCTGAAGACGCGGTCTTATATAGAACGTAGTTAAGCCCCAGACAGACAACTGCGGTCTGTGGTCTGCGGTCAGCCTGCGGTTAGTTGTGATGTACAGAAAACAATGAGATTGTTCACACTGACTGCAGCTGTTTGTCCGGGGCTTTACTCGCATCGCTTTGACTTGTATATTTTTGTCTGCTGACATCCAGTTATATTATATCACACTTACTTACTATGTTGTCTATTATATCCGTTACTTTCTGTCATTCAAGGGATTCTTAACTTTAATTTTATACCGATATTTAATGTTATGATTGATTATAAATTTTAGTTTAAGTATTTGGTGTCGTACACAATGTCACTTTATATGTTCTTAATGCTGTAATAAAACGCAGTGTCCATATATATATATATATATATATGTACTTATATAATATTTTTTTAAATAAATTTTGCATATTTAAGTGTGTTTTTTGTTATTTGTGTAATTTTCTGTATGTTAATGGCTTAACACTCTAAACATAACAGTGCGCCACTTTGTCAATAGATGGCGCTTTGCTGTGACCTCGAATCTCTAGATCGCGGTGACGAGATTCGCACGCGATACTAATTAAGCTAGCTTTTGTATTTCAATAAATGTGAGGAAATCAGTGATTTCTGTACTCGCTAAAAGGTTGTTTTATCTACACCCACCTAGGGGTTTTTTGGGATCGTCCATGGTCCTTCGTAATGCCGTTTATTATGGCCTAGCGACAAGTGGCACCAGTATATTACCGTGTTCGACCCACTACGTAGCTAATAGCCTAGAAGAGGCTGGAACTAGGATGATGGGTGAGTTGTATTTTGAGACGTGGATAAACTGTGAGTACAATTTGAACCTTATATCTATGAAGAAATTAACTTTAACTCTGAAGAGACAGATTTGAGACTTAGAAAATTTCGAAGTGTTTAGGGTTAGGACTTAGAATAATTTCGCGAAAAGTGTTCAGACGGGGAATCCATGCCCGATTTTGGATTGACGTGAATTAAGTTCAAACACTTAGAAAAATTTCAAGAAAAAATCTTTGTACTTAGAATAATTTGCGAACATTGGTGTACTAGAAGAAATTTATCTATAGTTGTATTTTGTTTGGTGAATTTAAACTTTAATTATTTACGATGGCTGTTAGTTACATAAAACTATAAGCGAACATTGCGGCTCAAATTACAAAATCTAAAGTTAATTTTAAGAAGTGTAATAAAGAGCGGCTAACTTTATCATATGTTTCGGCTCGTTTAGGCATTTTGGAAGAACAATGGAATTCCTTTGTAAACAATCACAAAAAAATTGTTCTTGAGCTTAAGGATGATGAATTTCAGAATTCTGCTTATTATAAATGTGATTTGTACGAGTCTACGGAAGAAACTTATATTGATTTTAAGTCACTATTAAATGATGCTATTGTTAAATTAAAACCTAGTTCCAGTGTTTCTGAGCCCAGTAGTCACCAAAATCTAAGCACTGAATGTGGCGTTAGATTGCCAAAGATTGAAGTACCTAGATTTTCAGGTCAATATTCAGAGTGGCCTAGCTTTAGAGATCTCTTCAAGTCTTTAATTCATAACAATGTCAAAATTGATAATGTACAAAAGCTGCATTATCTGAAGTCATCTGTCACTGGTGAAGCGGAACAATTGTTGCGCCATATTCCGGTTACTGCAGATAATTATAGTTTATGTTGGGCGCAGCTTGAGGGAAGGTATAACAATAAGAAATACTTAAGTAATTGTTTGTTGAAAAAACTAACATCGCAGAAAATTTTAACGACTGTTTCATCAAGTTCAATAAAACAATTGCTAGATACGACTAAGGAATGCCTATATGGTATTGAGAACCTAGGTGTAGACATAAAGTCATGGGATATTATTGTTATATTTCTCATCAGTCAAAAACTGGACTCTGAGTCTAGAAAACTGTGGGAACAGAAGGTTACTGAGTCAGCCCAAGAGTTACCTACCTTGTTGATGTTTAATGAAATTCTTGAAATTCGGTTCAGATCAATTGAGTTTTTGGATACCAAGATCCAAAAACCCGATAGGCCTAATTATAGTCACGTCACTACCACCATTGTTACTTGTATGTTTTGCTCGGATAGTCACAAAATTGGATTATGTAAAAAGTTTGCGAAGGAAACTACCGAAGCGAGACGTAATTTTGCCCAAACTCACCATTTATGCTTCAACTGTTTAAGTACTGAACATACTGTGTATCAGGGTAATTTGTCCACTAGATGTCGCCTATGTAACAAAAAACATCACACGCTTTTGCACCCCAAAAACCCAAAATCTACCAACGGCTCAGCCAAGGTTGATCAGCCTGTGACCAAGAGTATCGTCGCCGCTGTTACAGCACCGGCATCTCAGTCACAAGCCCAAAGCGAGTCATCGGATGTCTCCACGATTACGTCGTGTTTTATGAACTCCCCCAGTCAAGTTTTATTGGCAACCGCCCTAGTTAAGGCCGAGTCGTCCAAAGATAAGACTACTGTGGTGTTAAGGTCTCTGCTCGATCAGGGATCTCAGGCATCCTTTGTCACCGAGTCTGCTGTGCAGATTCTCGGTCTTCAGAAATCTCCTGAAACCGGTTTAGTTTGCGGATTAGGTGGTGACCGGGATACTACGATCTCGTCGAAATCCACTGTTAAAATAAAGCTTCAGTCACGCACTGATCCCAACTTCACCATTACAGTTAAGGCACATGTTTTAACAAAATTAACGTGCCTTTTGCCTAGTTCCGATTTGCGAAATGTGCAAATTTTTCCAGCACTGTCGTCTATGGAACTAGCAGATCCATCGTTTGGTACACCAAACAAGATAGATCTGCTATTGGGGGCAGAGGTGTACAGCCAGATTATTTTGGAAGGGTTAGTCAGGGGTCCGCCGGGATCTGTGATCGCACAGAACTCTAGATTCGGTTGGATCCTCTCTGGTAAGGTACACACGCCCAATGAACTCAACCATAGCGATAAGCGCCGCATCGTCAGTATGCATCTTTGTGAAACAGATAATAATGACTTGTTGAAAAGGTTCTGGGAGATGGAATCGGAACCATCTTCCCTCAAGCATCTGACATTGGAGGAGCAGGAATGTGAGGAGTTGTTTTCGCGAACTACCCAGCGAGATGAGTGTGGAAGGTATGTTGTCAAGCTCCCTTTCAGGACTGATGACCCACCTTGTAAGTATGGAGGTTCAAGAGACATCGCTCGGAAGCGCTTCGTTATGTTGGAGAGACGCTTGATGAAAAATCCTGAACTCAAGGTAGAGTATTCAAAGACAATTGAAGAATACCTTCGTTTAGGTCACATGGAGGTTATCAGTAATCCCGATGACTGTATGATGTATCTGCCACACCATGCTGTAGTAAGGGAAGATAAAAGCACTTCAAAAGTCCGCGTGGTTTTTGACGCATCATGTGTCGGTACTAATGGAGTATCCCTAAACATGGATTTAATGACAGGCCCAACTCTGCAGCCAGAGTTAAGGCACTTAGTAATGCGTTGGCGTTGCTATCCAATTGCACTTGTCGCAGACATTGTTCAAATGTTTAGACAAGTGAAGGTCTCTGATGAGGACGTAGATTATCAGCGCGTCTATTGGCGTGATAATCCAGGTGCTACATTAAAGCATCTTCGCCTGCTAAGGGTAACTTTTGGTACCTCATCTGCGCCCTTCTTGGCTGTCCGTGCTTTACAGCAATTAGCTGTAGATGAAGGCGCTGAATTTCCCCTAGCGTCTAGTCGTGTACAGACCGATTTTTATATGGACGATTTTTTATCCGGTTGTTTCTCTGAAACAGAGGGTATCCAGGTCTATGAACAAATGACTGCTTTACTCAACCGTGGAGGCTTTCCACTCCAGAAGTGGTCGAGTAATAACAGTCATATCATGAATCACATACACGGAGAAACTGCCATATCGGATCAAGACCTGGAACTGAAAACCGATGAGGTCATGAGAATTCTCGGACTTTCCTGGAATAGAGAAGCAGATACCTTTCAATGCACCGTGAATCTTCCTCTGTTAGAAGTTCCTGTAACGAAGAGACGAGTAGTTTCCGACATCGCTCGTTTGTTTGATCCGTTAGGATGGCTGGCTCCAGTTGTCACAACAGCTAAGGTTTTTATACAAAGACTTTGGTTGTCTGGCATTGCATGGGACGATGAACTTCCATCTACATTGCTCAATGATTGGATCAACTTTCGTAGTGATCTTAACAAACTGACGGAAATTCGTATACCCAGATGGATTCAAATAACTCAAGAGGATAAATCTCTTGAGCTCCACGGATTTTCCGACGCTTCATCCGTTGCATTCTCAGGTGTTGTCTATGCGCGAGTTGTAGATTGTAACGGACTGGTACACGTGTCTTTGGTCACTTCCAAGACCAGAGTAGCTCCAATAAAGCAGGTGTCAATACCTCGCTTAGAGTTGTGTGGTGCTTTATTGGTAGCCAAACTCTTGAATGAAGTAGCGGAGACACTTCATGTTCCCAAGCACAATATATATGCTTGGACCGATTCTCGTATAGTCTTGGCTTGGCTGAGTAGCCACCCCAGTTGATGGAAGACCTTCATTGCCAACCGAGTATCTGAAATACTTACCATTTTGGATGCAACCCAGTGGTCCCACGTCATTTCCAAGGAGAATCCTGCTGATTGCGCCTCACGAGGAATCCAGCCCTCAGAATGCGTCGTCAACGATCTCTGGTTTCATGGTCCTCGATGGCTGCATCTGAAACAGATAAAAAATACACAAAGAGATATAGAAGATACTCACCTAGAAGAGAGAAAAATAAAGTATCATACACTTACCTGCAAACCTGAAGGAGATCCATTTCTGGAAAGATTTTCTACCTTGCGAAGACTCGTTCGTGTACTGGCGTGTGCAGAAGACTGTACTTATCTAGTGATGCACCCAAACCATCTTGGTTGACAGCAAATGAGCTGCAATATGTGATGCTTATCTGTATCAAAAGATGTCAGAGTCAGTATTTTTCAGACAAAATCATGAGCAAGAGAGGTAAATTTATTTCCCTCAATCCCTACAAGGATAGCGATGGAGTTTGGCGAGTTGGAGGACGATTACAGACTGCTGATGTACCTGAAAATCAGAAACATCCCATCTTGATCCCACGTCAATCCCATCTAGCTAAGTTGTTGATTGCAGACGCTCATGATAAGACACTTCATGGGGGTCCTCAGATTGTCATCAATTACATCCATACTAGATATTGGATCTTGAATTTACGTAATTTAGTGAAATCTTATATTCACAAGTGTTTAATATGTTTGCGGTATTCGTCGCAGACAGTCCACCCACTGATGGGTCAACTACTATTAGCCAGGGTTACTGCTAGCAGACCTTTTTGTCGGAGCGGTCTTGATTATGCGGGTCCAATTTCAGTGCGAACGACAAAGGGTCGTGGTCATCGTTCCACTAAAGGATATATCTGCCTGTTCATATGCACGGCGACCAGAGCAATCCACTTGGAAGTCGTTAGCGATCTCTCTTCAGAGACGTTCCTTGCGGCTTTCAAACGCTTCGTTGCAAGACGTGGCCAATGTGTAGATCTCTGGAGCAATAACGCAACTACCTTTGTTGGCGCTGATCGCGAACTACAGACTTTGTTAAACGCTGAGAAGTCTACAGTCGCTTTAGAGATAGCCGATTGGCTTTCTACGAATGGCACAACATGGCATAGGATACCACCCTACAGTCCCAATTTCGGTGGATTGTGGGAGAGTGGCATAAAGTCTACCAAAACTCATCTCAAACGAGTAATTGGTGAGACAACCTTGACGTTCGAAGAGCTCACCACAGTTTTGGCTAAAATTGAGGCGTGTCTCAATTCGAGACCAATTTATCGTGTGAATGAGACTTCGGAGGATCCTTATCTATTGACACCCGGACACTTCCTGGTCGGTGAACCATTGGTGCTTGTACCGGACAACAATTATGAAGGTTTGAACATCACTTGTCTGAGACGTTGGCACCTAACTCAACGTATTGTTCAAGAGTTTTGGAAACGTTGGTCTGCAGAATATCTAACACAGTTTCTACAACGACATAAATGGAGAAATTGCACACCAGAACCTGAAATTGGAGATGTTGTCCTAGTAAAGGAAGATGGTCTTCCTCCAGCCAAATGGCTTTATGGAATTATAACGCAGAAACACAGCGGTTTGGACAAAATTACACGCGTTGTTAGTTTGCGTTGCAAGGGTGTTACTATCAAACGCCCCGTATCGAAACTCTGTATTTTGCCCGTAACGGAATGAATTATTTATTACTTGTTTGGAACTTCGGCATATAATTATAGTTATACATTTTTTGTTTACATTTTATAATTTTTTTATATATTCATTGTAGTTATAACTTTGCATGAAATGGAAATTGTTTGTAGTTTTTTGAGTTTGTGTTTACTGCCTTAATAATTAGCTTGTTATTCGAGTCATAATTCAATGTGCAGCTATTCTTTTACACTGTTACTTTACATTTTTTTGCTTTACTTTTAACTTAGAGGTTTATTTTTATATACATGATCTTTGATCTTTGATTCTGTAATCCGCATCCGTATTTTTATATTTTCTACATATTTTCTTACTTGTTATTGTGATGGACAGTTGGTCCATGGCGGGCGGAATGTTAATGGCTTAACACTCTAAACATAAAAGTGCGCCACTTTGTCAATAGATGGCGCTTTGCTGTGACCTCGAATCTCTAGATCGCGGTGACGAGATTCGCACGCGATACTACTTAAGCTAGCTTGTGCATTTCAATAAAAGTGAGGAAATCAGCGATTTCTGTACTCGCTAAAAGGTTGTTTTATTTACACCTACCTAAGGGATTTTTGGGATCGTCCACTGTATTAAAAGCCTAATAGATAATTATCACATAGCTCGGTGGCGTGTCTCTCTGGAAGCTTTCCCGGGAGGTAATATTGTTAGAACACGCCGTGCTGACAGTAGACTACGGTGACTGCTGGCAGTACGCGACTTGTATTACATTATTTTATATTCTCTACCCAACCTTGCTCTTACCCCCGTCCCCACACCCCCGTACCCCCGCCCCTAAAATCAATTGGTGGTAAACTAAAGCCGTACCTCTTAGGCTGAGTCAGCCAGTCAGTAAACAGTCTTAAGACAGTTTTGTCTGGCACAGACAAGTCAGTCTCAAGTCTGTCTCAAGACAGTTTTGTCTATCACGCTGCGCACACTGCGAACAAAACTTTTTTGTCTGCGAGGATGCGACACAGAATAGATACGACGTATAGAATGGACACTTTGATCACTCCACCAATACACGTATTATGTACCTACCTACCATTTGTCTTCTTCAGTTATACAGTAACTAGATATCTACTTAATTTTTTTAGGGTTCCGTATCTTAAAAGGTAAAAAAGGAACTGAGCGCTCATACAATTTAGAGGTCTTAATTGGAACCCACCTTAAAAAATGAAAATAAATAAAATAGTGCTATTGAGTGATTTATTTTCGTCGCGTCGTTCGCGTGTGGTGCGTCCTTGCTCAAGTTAGTTCCTCGACAGCTCAAAATCGGTAGGGAGGTGAGTAAGCCTCGATTGTTGGGGCGAACAGAGTGTCCATTCTATACGTATATCTGTTCTGTGTTGCATCGGTTTTGTTTGTCGGCACCGAGAACAGATAATAATACTACGTAATACAATATTTTCTCGTTCATTTATTTGTCAATTTTTGTCGTCGCCTTGCACGTGTACTTATGTAAAAACAAAGAATGTCGCTCATAAAATGGTAGGTAGGTATAAATCAGATATGTTTCATGTTTCAAGGGAATTCACGTTACGGTCTTTAGGGAATTTTTATCGACATTAGATCTGGCAATATATGTAGGTACGTATGTAAACGTAACGTATTTTAGTATAACTGTAGTACTTTTGTCTTACCTCGACATTGAACATTAATGTAGCACTTACTATCAGTACCTTAAAGTATTCTTTTACCAATTAAAGGCTTCAATAAGTTTTCTCATAACACTCAACCCTATAGGAGCCCGCGAGTTGACCGAGTTATTCAGACTCTCGCTGTGCGGACTTACGGTGCATTTTACGGTGCGCAACACGAGGTTCATAGTTACTATTAGTTTATACTGTGACGCAAATTCAAGGTCGCATCCGAGGCGTGAAGCGAATTTTGAAAGTTACCAGCGTTGTAACTAGGTTTAATCTCGCATTTTTGCAAAGTCAAAGTCAAAGTCAAAGCATTTATTCAGTATATGGGCAAATTAAAAATTAGCACTTACACACGTCAAATAACATTAAATAGATCATATTCAACAAAAAATATAGATATAACAGAAACATAACGCTTTGAATTTACAAAAAAAAAACAAAGGTATTGAGCCATTCAGCTTTCATCTAGACGTCGAACGTCACACTTAAAACACATGTTTAATTCCCCTTATTAATGTAGGGTTGCCAACCGTACCATTACGTGCACCCGCAACCCAGTGCATGTTTCAGTACTTCAGACAATTTTTATCCAAAAAATTGTGAAATAATGAAACATAATAGATAAATAAAACGCAGACTAATTGCAGTACAAATCATGTTCCGAATGGAACTGATTGTCCGACTATCAGCCGCATTCACTCGGGGAGTGCAATTTCTGTACTTGTACTATTCATTATTCTGTGACCAGGTGAAGCGACGACATACGCAAAGCGGTGGGCAGTGACTGGAAAAGAAAAACCGAAGATCGGGCTCAGTGGCGCATCTTGGGAGAGTCCTACGTCCAGCAGTCGACTGACACTGGCTGATGATGAATGATGTCTATGAGACTAGGAGAGTGCGAGGTACCTAATTGCCGTGATCGCTTCTAGAAGCGGTACACTTACACTTCCGAATGCCCGGTAATATGCTGCCACTAATCGTGTGTTTAACAACCAAAAAATAATGCCTTTTATTTTAACACTGCATAATTTAGACAGGCACTGTGAGAGACAAGACATTTCGATGGATTTGACTGTAAATACTAACGAAATGTATGCTTAAACAACTAATCAACGATTTGTAATTTTTGCTGAACTTACGTATTCAATCTGAAAGCAGTACCGGAAGGAGCACAACAATGTAATACAAGTCGCGTACTGGCACCAGTCACTGCAGTCTACAGTCAAGACGGCGTGTTCTAACAACACCACCTCCCGGAAGAGCTTCTAGATAGACACGCCACCGAGCTATGTCACATTTATTGAGGAGGGTTTTATTACAGAACATGGCACAAATAATTAAAAACACACTAAATATACAACATTTTATTTAAGAAATATTACACTGCGTTTTATCCAGCATAAAAAAATGATAAAGTGACATTATGTACGATAAGAAATGCTTAATCTAAAATGTATAATTATAATATTGAATATCGGTATAAAACTAAAGTTAAGAATCACTTATATGACAGAAAGTAACGAATATAATAGACATGATTATGTGTAAGTGTGATATAATATAACTGGATGTCAGCTGTTGTGTAGTCCGCTCCTGTAACATTAACAATAGTTATTGTAAACACTTTAACTGGACAAATACAAGTGAGAGTGTGGGAGTAACTACAAATAAATAAAATATAAATACAAATAATTTTATTGACATTATTTAGTGTACATTCAAATTTTAATATTTCATTAGAATAACTGTGTTTCAGGAGCCAGTGGCTTTTCCCATTATACTTATCTAACTTATTTAAATGATGTCAATAAATGACTGAAAACCTTCAAGCAATAGTAATTAGTAGATATTACTGTAAGTACTACTAAGTATAATTGTGTGTTTTTGTATGGGTGTGTGAAATGTTTGTTTGTGTGGGAGATGATAAATGAATGTAGGGGGTGTGTTACTGTGTGTTTGTGTTAGGTGTATGTATGATTATGTGTTAAAATGTTGAGTGTTGTATGTGTGTGTAGTCCAAACTACTACGTTACATATAAGACCGCGTCATCAGCTCACATTGTCACAAACACACCCATTATTATATAGATTAAACTAGCATCTGCCCGCGGCTTCGCTCGCGTGGCCTAATTTTTTAAGAATTTTTATGACCTAAAAAGTCACTATAGATGACTCTAAGGTCGAGCTCAATATCCTCTGTTGTTAAAGACTATTAAGTATTCTGTGGTTAAAGTCAATAATCAGTATGGTAAGGTAGACCAAGTTGTACTATTTAAATGTTTGAGTCAGTCTGATGCATGAGGCTGTTAAAGCAAAAAAAAAGAAATATTTCCTACAAAGACGATAAGGCGAATGGTTGCGCGAGAGCAACCAGTGCTATAATTGCGTGAGCGAAGCGAGCGCGAACGTTTTTACGACTTTTTATGACCTCGACAGTTTTATGACCTCATAACCTTTAATAAGTCACTATAGAGGACTCCAAGGTCGAACTCGATATCCTCTATTGTAAAAGTCATAAACCATCACGGTTAGGTATACCAAGTTGAGTAGTAGATCAACTTGGTATATCATATTTAAAACTTTTTATGCCCCTTTCTGTTGTATTACCTAACAATCAAATCACTTTAGATGACTCTACGATCAAACTCGATATCCTCTGTTGTTAAAGTCATTAATCAGTATGGTTAGATTTACCAGGTGGTGCTCTTTAAATGTTTGACTCAGTCTGATGCATGCTGCTGCTGAAACACAAAAATGTATGAAATATTTCCTACAAAGACAAGGCGATGATCGCGAAATTTTGTTATGATTTTATATGACTCCGACAGTTTTATGACAATTAACCTTTCATGGAGTCACTATAGAGAACTTCAAAGTCGAACTCGATATTCTCTATTGTTAAAGTCATTAATAATTATGGTTACGTATACCAAGTTGACAGTGCTGTTTGAATGCGAGCGAAGCGACCACGAAATTTTTTTATGACTTTTTATGGCCTTGACAGTTTTATGACCTAATAATCAAGTCACTATAGATGACTCTGAGGTCGAACTCGATATCTTCTGTTGTTAAAGTCATTATTCACTATGGTTACGTATACAAAACAGTGTTATTTAAATGTATGACTCAGTCTGATACATGAGGCTGTTAAAACACACAAGTTTATTAAACATTTCTTGCATAGTAGATAAGGCGAACAGTTGCGTGAGCAAAGCAAGCGTGACATATTTTAAGACCCTGAAAATGTTAAGACCTAATAATCAAGTCACTTTAGGTGACTCTGAAGTTGAACTCGATATCTTTTGTTGTTAAATCATTAATCATTATGGTTAAGTATACAAAAATGTGCTATTTAAAAGCACGACTCAGTCTGATGCATGAAACGGTTAAAACAAACGTTCCTGAAATATTTCCTAAAAATTAGATAAGGAGGACGGTTGCGCGAGCGCTTTTTCTGCACGAGATGCCTATCTTCGAGTAATCGGTAAACATACATAAAGGTTCCGTCCGACGAATTTGGGAACCTCCTCCTTTTTTGTGGAGTCGGTTAAAATGAACTGACTTCAAATGTTGCCATCACAAATTATGAAGATCCAAATTGAAACATAATATATGAAAAGTACACATTTTTACATTATAATCCGTGTTATGGTTTTTAATATTATTTACTATGTAATGATATTGACACGTTAAACAAGACGCTTGCCTAATATTTATAGCTGCCGTCTGCCTACAAATGTCACGCAACACTCTGGATCACCAGAATGTGCGAGATACTAAGCGTGCGCAGCCTCTGTTGCACTGAGACAGTAAGGCTGAGCCCGCACAGCGTTGCGGTGCGTTTACTCTACCGCACGATAGAATAAACTGTATACAAAAAAATAATGCAATGCGCGCACTTCTATCACACTCCATACTTCACAGAGTATGCGTGCGGTAGAATAAACGGACCACAACCGCTGTGCGCGCTAGGCCTTAGATGTTGAATCCAACGTGCCTGACATTTTCCTGGACAGTTTGCCCTTTTTATATAGTTTCTGTGATTGTACCGCCCCAGGCAGACTATCAGAAGTCTTGCCATTAAATAATATTGCTACCTCTTATGATCTACAGCTGATAATCCACGAGATATACAGACGGCGGTCACATTACCTCACTGTTTGGCACAGTCGTACACAGCCTCGCCTGCCGCCTTGAACCCCCGCCTGTAACTGAAGTACCGGAGTTTCCTCAGTTTAATACTGGTGTATTTCAGCAATGCAGGCTCTCCTCTCCTCCCCACCCTCAGTGTGTCTGAAATTATAATAAAATCACGTTATATCCAGATTTTTTTTGAGGTTACTGTCTTTTCTTGCGTCTGTAGGATACTCTTCACGTGATCCCCGGGTGGTGCTACATTGGTGTATATTGGTGGTTAACTACGGCTTTAGCTCAAATCACCAATCGAATAAAATCATGTTGCCAATCGAGATGATGTAATGATCATAATGTCCGGTGCCAGCCGGTGTAGGAGACAAGGTTGTAATAGACGCTAACTGGATTTTACTAAAGCCAGTTGTCCAGCGCCTGGTCTCACTGTGGTCTTGCAATATAGACGAGCACGATACAATCTTAGATCGTAACTTCATTTACCATCATGTGAGACAGTGGTCATGCGCTTGTCTGTCCGATATAAAAAACATAACGTAGATTTTTGTCTAAATGTGTTTTAGAACTGTGTACGATGCGGTCTCATATATAGTTCAACCGTGCTTGTATCACTGCTATTAATCTGCACGATATTTTTTTTAATTTAAAATTTATACATACTCAAATATCAATTTTAATCGCTTTAAGTTCAAAACATAAGAACTTTCATGCAAAAATGTTCACACCATATAACCCTTTTCGGGTAGAATTTCCAAAAATCCGTTCTTAGTACACCACTACGTGCTAAGACAAACGTTCCCTCCAAATTTCAAGTCTCTACGATCAGCGTTTAGGCTGTGCGTTGTCTGTCAGTCAGTATGTCAGGACAAATATTCTTATAGTATTAGATTAGGTATACATATAAACTTTATATAAACATGCCGTATACAGCAGCACGAGAGTGGGTTCATATGAGTGCTAGTCTCCCTGGCCCTATATTGTCTCTGGCTCCCGTGACCCTGGTAACAATAACCACTTACCGCCGGATATACTCAAGTAGTAGAACGTGTAGTGTTTGCGAGACATGATGTTGGTCCTGTGGACATCTTGAACTATCTTCTCAGAGTCGCTCGACAGGTGCTCCACCATAAAGATGTACCCCTTGCCGTGGATCACTGGTACAAGTAACATGAATTTTAATTCATATATTATTATGAATGATGAGATGCGAGTAGTACTCCAAGTGTTGAAAGGAATACCCTGAACTTTGGAGGTACATTGAATTGACTATTTTTTGTGGTACATGCGATATCTGGCGTTTTTGTGGAGTTGAATTTCACAAGATTTTGTGATCCCCAGCTTGATGCTCTGTCGAGAGAGCACTCATCCTGTGCAACGAGCTCTGTCCTCCTATCTTCGACTTCCAGCCTAGGAGCGAAGATGGGTAGCGCTCAATGCGCGCTTGATGTTAAGTGATGATGCAGTCGATGCCTCTTGGGAATATGGTGGACATGGGCTACCTACCAACAAGATGGCACGACGCCTTCGTCATAAGAAATGGAGAATAACAAAATTAAGATAGGAGACAATTATGTCTCTATTATGCCCATAGCCGCTGCGAAACACGAGTAGCGATACTGCTGGATGAATTCCGCCGCGATCAAGTGTCATTTGAGCTGCGGAACTGCAGCGGAACCAGTATCGTATGGGCGTCTTGTCTGGTTATGGTATACTCAAGGCAAATAGCCCCCTGATTCTCAATCAATTGAAAACCTATACGAATTCGGAAGCTTCATTTAAAATTTTGAATATCGATAAATCCGTGTGCTTTTTGTCGCGGAAACCTTTTCGATTAGAATATCTGATTTTTTAAATTGAAATATCATAAGTAACCGATCGTAGCATTATAAATTGCAAAGATGTGCCAAGTGCATGCAACATGCGCGGTGCGACGGGGCGCGTAGAGCAGCATGCTATCTCTCTCTAGAATGTAGAGGTGCTCGCTCTGTTCCTCAGGCACAGCTACCGCGGTCGGACTATAGCCACGAGTGTATTATAGTATATTGAAGTACTCGTACTTACTTATTCTATAATAGAGATCATCCTCGTCGACCGGTGACGTCGGTGACAGCTGCAGGTATACCCAGTGTCCTCTCACCGCGAAGTACATGGTGTACTGCTGCAGGCCGGCGCTGGTCATGTTCACCGCCGTGTGGCGCCCTCTCGCGGACATATCTATGTATTGTTTATATTCGTGAGTTACAATAGCGGCAGTACAGCCCTCTTCTTGCTGACTGTGGTCAGACTTGCTGGGACCTGGAAACACAATACATCAATAACAATATTATAAATCAGTTCATGAATACAAAACATAAAGAAACAAATAAATACGTTTCTTTTTTTGTTCGTTTGACTATGAAGAGGTAAGACTTTTCGCGGTCAAACGTTAACGGACGTTTAAAGACTTAGCTGAAGCGTTGTACAGGAATAGCCATATGGGGAATCAGAAGAAATAGTGAAACTTATATCGACTATTAAGTTGACCATTTGTTGCATTGATCGTGGTCACGAGACGACTGAATGTTGTGAGTGTCCGCACTACTATATATAGGAGGGTTCGTTGGAAACTACCCTCAATTTAATTTTATTTTTAACGACACGTCGAGTTAAATAAAATTAATGTTTTAGGCGCGATAAGTCCCGTATTTTCATATGTATAACTATAATTACAAACCGTTTAAAGACATAATGTTTAACGTTTTGGAGAAAATTGGCAACATGGATTTGCACACACAAATGTTTACTGCTTACCTGGCGAGTTTTCACTGTAACATCTATCTAAGAACATGCACCTATCAAACCCGAACCCATAACTAAAAACTGCATCAAAATCGGACTAGTCGTTTTGAAGAAAAATGGCAACTTTGAATTGCACAAACAAATGTTTACTGCAGCGCCCCCTGGTGAGATGTCACCGTAACACCTATCTAAAAACATGCACCAATTGCACCCAAGCCGATAACTGAAAACTGCATCAAAATCGGACTGGTAGTTTTGGAGAAAAATGGCAACATGGATTTGCACACACAAACAAACCAACCTCTCATCCGAAACGCATGTACAGTCTCCGGTCCGTCGCGGGTCAAAATTAAATGCGCAGTGTAGGGTGCCGTAGTAGCCCGTTATTCAATGCAAAAGCAACTAGGTACTTCGTCTTTGTCACTTTAAAGGATTTATTCTAAGGATTTTGTATTTGGTACAAAATTACCCAACACCCAAGTTCAACGACTATTATTGCCAAAGTAATAAGGTTATCTTAACCGCTATAGTTTAAGTTCATGAAATGCTCTATTATCACGAATTTTTCTAAACTTTTCAAGCCCGCAGTTTAGCTTTTAGAGGGGGGGGGGGAGGGGTTTATTCGCATCGAAAGCGTCCAGAGTTGTCCTTAAACATATCAGTGAAGATACAAAGGATGTCGTCAGCGTATCCACGGACGATACAAAGGATGTCGTCAGCGTATCCACGGACGTTTCAGTCGGCGTTTGAATTACGCACTAGAATGAATATTTTTCCGCAAGCTGTTTGCAAGCAACAATCTGAGCTCCCTCCAGAAGCGCTTACCTACAAACAGTTCGATTAAAAGAGAGTTCAATGGATTAGAAACCTACCGTGAGGAAACAAACTAGGTTAACTACCGATTAGTTTAAAAAACTAAATCCCATCTTATTTGGAGATCCCGAAGGTGGGGCCTTTCTTCCTGAAAACCTCATATGTATGGAAAGTACGAGCTAGGCTAATGAGTACAAAGTCTAGCGCGAAATAGAAAACAAACTTTCACAGTAAAGATACGTAAATCAGCTTGAGAATGTTCGCTTCAGTGGGTGAAACATAAAAATGTTGTACCATCCGATTGATATATCTGCTTTTGTAAGGCCTCTCAGACGACTTGATGCTTATTTATATTAGTAGTTATAGATATAGCCAGTATAGGAGATGTCCTAAACTGGCTATCCCATGGGATACATTATAATGTAGACGAGGCCGCGGGACGCCACTAGTGACGACATACGTGTGAAACTTACCGGGGTTATTGACTTCCGTAGTAATGTTTAATGCTGCTGATATATTATGACCTTGCTCCGTAATTGAATTTACAAGATCATTTGGTTTAGAAATATTTATCTTAAGATCCGGTACAACAAGATCAGCTCGGCCAGTTAGGTGCAGCATAGTATCGTTCATTTTATGTGACGTATCAGATATGTTGGAAGTTCTTACATTGAGGTCGTCTTTTCTTGTTGTTATATTTTTTACCAATCCAGCAGTCTCTGAGCTAACATGGCAACTAGTCGTGTAGTTTATATGCAAAGTTTCAGTCACGTCTTTGAGTGCCACTTGTAATGCATCCACCTTACCGTTAATGCGCGAGTTGAGCTCTGATAGTAAGTTTTCTATTTTAGTAATTTTGGAGTTACTTGTTTCAATTTTCTTATCCAACAAGTTAATCTTGTTACTCATCTTTTCCACGGTTTCTAACAACTTGTGATGTCTAAACTCCATATCTAGAGCCATCTTGTCTAATTTACCATCGTCGTCTAATTTACCAAGTGGTCTCTGTGAGGTCTGCACTGTCGGTAATGTTGTCCCTCTCTCTCCGGAACTTCTTCTGTGCTGGTCCTCGTCAGAAAGCACCATTTGCGCGAGGATAGAGCTGGAAATGTAGAAATACCATACATAATTCTGAAGTGAAAACTTCTTAGCGGCGTTGTGAACTTTTTTGGGATGGGTAAAAAGTGTTAAACTCGCGTCAGGACACGTGACCTGATCGAACATTCGTAAGACGGAGGGAGGGTAGACAAAATGCACAACGTTAATGTTCTAGTTTTCACTTCTGCCGGCACTCTCGGAGTGCAACCCGTTGTATTTTTTATAGTAGACTAGCAGCCCGCCCCGGCTTCGCACAGGTGAAATTGATACATAATATTGGACGGCCCGTTGGAGTAAAGGATAGTTACCTTGACTTTTAACCCGACGGATCCTGGTAATAGTCCGAGCCATATTGATTTTCTCAAGTTTTTATGTGCACTCATGAATCATGGGTAGTGCGATCATTAAATCAATGTTCTGCCTCACTTGCTACCAATAAGTAGCTTACCACCATCAAGGAATAAGTCTACCGCCATAACCTTACGGTGTTCCGGAAACACAGCTCTCGGGAGTCATTACATTCTAGGCATAGCGTGTTCACCATGCGAAGATGCGAAAGTCAATTTGTGTATTTGTTTGTTTAGGACTCCTTCACGGTCAAACGGCTGGACCGATTCAGCTGAAATTTTGCACAGGGATAATCAGTACTTCTTTATGGATAAGGCCATAGGATACTTTTTATTATGCGGGCGAAACCGCGGGGCACAGCTTATCAGTGGATCGAACTGTATTGACATAAAATTGATTTATATCGGTTGTAATCTACAGAAATAGCGAATCTAATAATGTTTACGTAGAAACTATTGTCTAATCTTTGGTTTCGCTGCAACTATTTTGATGCGCATAATTTTAAATCTCTGATATCTTCTAAAGTTTTCAAATAAATTATAAACTTTAAAAGAACAACTTTAATGTATAATATGTGACCAAGGTAATTAACGTAATTATTCTGATAAGGATTAATACTTTACAGTAGAATGCTGCCTTGGAAGTTAAGTAATGTTTTTTTATTAAAAAATTAAAGATTTAAATGATTGCCGTGAGTCAACCTTAAGAGTTAGACATATACCATCGTGAACTTTTCTGTAGAGCTTCATAAGTTGTACAATACTGTAGTACATTATTTTGATCTATCTCGTAGGGTTCAGCCAGCGTTTGCAATGTAAGCGCAAAAAAGTGTTTATTTACGACATCACATTAGAAACCTCTAAAATTCTCAGTGTTTCTCTACTATATTATGCATGTTTTATACATATAAAATTTCCTATTGAATCACGCTATCTTTTAAAAAAATCGCTTTAAAATCCGTTGCGCAGTTTTAAAGATGTAAGCATACATAGGGACGGACAGACAGCGACAGCGACTGTGTTTTATACCATGTAGTGTGCACCATGTAGCAAGTGTTGGACCTCTATCTCACCTGATGTTAATGTGGGTTTTATTAACATGTGGGTTGGGACCTTAAAACGAGTCGCCTGAATTTGAGGATTCTGCTGCTGTGGGAGGGTCAAGGGGGTTGGCATTGATCCTCCTAAATAGATTTTAGCTGCCGGAGTTAAGTCAAAATATTTGAAATTAATATTTTTCTTTATGTGAATTCGCGTGAAAAACTTGCTAATGCGTGAAATGGAACGTAAATATTAGGTAAAGTCATAGTCTGACACTAAGGCAACACACTAGAGAACAGTGACCACCGCGTGACGTGCGCCGACGAGCGTATCGAGGAGGGGAGCCTTGGTAGCGGCCACGCGTCACCAGAACCGACGCTATAGCTTTTAAATCAAGGTGCAGAAAACGTATCTGAAAAGTGTCCGTCTAATTTGATTTAATGAAAAGTCAATTAATTTTCATTAAAAAAAATCTTTATTTTTTCTCGTCAACTATGTGTCCGCGTTTTTTCGCACATAGGGGAGTGGTCCATTTCCAACCCTCTCCAACTTAAACTAATTATTTATCTTTTTTTTAGTACTTGAACTCAAAATATTAAAATGTTCATATCTCCTAAAAGAGGGGGTTTCACAACTTTTCCTTCAAGGAGGGGGTTCTAATCCTCTCCCTTTCCCTCCCTCCCCTACTCTCCCTCCCTAAATCGACGGTGTTTCAATGGAGTAGCGTTAATTAACTTTGATATTAAATTTAAAATAAACTATGCATTTCCGGCGGGAGCAAATGGTGCGGAGGTTCCTCATGTCTCCCCCTCCCACCTCCCCCCCTCCACTTCCCTAAATTCAGGCGACTCAATTTAAGATTTTACCCAAGATGTGATCACCGATGTAGCACAATTGCCTACAAGATACCTGTTCAGACCCCAAGATTGTACTTATTAACAGGAAATACAGATTCTGGCATTCCACCCCTTTGCGTATGATGAATGTGGATGCAAAGTGCTTGTGACAGAATAATAAATATATTATGTCTTGCAGTCAGGCGCTATCTAAAGAAACATTATGTGTGTTTACACATTATTTTTAAGATTTTTTTTTCATATGAAGTTTTTGAGAATAGCACATTTTCAAAACTGCTATACTTTGTTATTCATATAAAAACAATGTAAATATTTTGCTGGCTAAAAATGATAGTGGTATTTTTTGCTCGATCTTATAAAATATTATAGTGTGGTACGGAACCCTACGAATGCGAGTCCGACTTGCACTTGGCCAGTCTTTTGTTTGTTATTAAACTACATAATTAATTTTAAGATTTTTGCTACGTGACTGCTGCTACTTCTTGGCAAATTTCATGTTTCTAGGTACGGGAAATATTTTACGACTGGTGAGGGAATGAAAACCTAGGGAGGTTTGGATTCCCTCATCAAATCGCAAAATATGCGAAAACATGCGACATAAATGGTCATATCTTTAATTGCATTGACTTGCAAGTTTATCTTTTTTACAGCTGAAAGATACCGTAGAGTATTTGATATAAGTTTCAACTTGATATCTTTACGCGTTCTTGAGAAAAAGGGTCTTGACGGGCGGACGGACGGACACCAAAGTGATCCTATAAGGGTTCTTTTTTCTTTTTGAGGTACGGAACCATAATAAATAAATCGGTTTACAATTGGCGGCGAAATCAAATAGATACAAATTACAAAACACGACGAATTTGAGCAGCTCCTCCGTCATTTATTTATTAAAAGCACAAAACAGATCACAATCAAAACATTATAAAATGAAGGAACAGTTGTTTTTAAAGCTGGATAGTGATCCAACAGCATGTGCTTACAACTATACAAAGTATATACAAATCATACGTGTGTGCTCGTCTATACTAATATTATAAAGAGAGAACATTTGTATTTTTGTATGTTTGTGATGATTTGGTTCAAAAAATACTGGACCGATTTACATTCGTAGAGACCTAATTTTCAACCTAAGTCGACAAAAAAACGGTCGAAAAAACACGTTTCTTACGAACGCTGCTCAATTGAAAACAGATGGAAGAATATTTTCTATGGAAGAGTTGTACAACTTAATAAGACCTACAAAAAAGTCCGGGACACCATATGTCTATCTCTTAAGGTTGACTCACAGTAACCATTTTAATCTTTAATTTTTAACCGACTTCACAAAAAAGGAGGAGGTTCTCAATTCGTCTGTATGTTTTTTTTTTTTTGTGTGTATGTTACGCGATTTCTCCGTCAATTGTGAACGGATTCAAATGATTCTTTTTTTAATAGGTAGGATACGTTTCCGAGGTGGTCCCATTTTAATTTTATCGAGATCTAATAAGTATCTCCAGAGATATGGAGATAAATACCTCAAACATAGGAGAATGTACTGGTTTTAGTAGAAGAGTCCCAAGAAGATTATACACAATGGAGGTTGCTATTGCATACATTTTTGAAGACTAAAAAATATGACCTTGAATAATGTTTTTACATCTTTCTTCTCGTTGATTTTGGTTTTTGACAGATATTCTTACGGTAACTGTGAGCGAGATAGAAATAAAGGTGGGGATAATTAATATTTTTTATTTTTTTTTATATCTTATAGGCTAGCGTTTGACCACTATCTCACCTGTTGCTAAGTGATGCTGCGGTCGAAGATAGAGAAGTGGACTAGAATGGGAACTGGCTCTCAAGGATAACTGCTTGAACACATTAGATGTTTGGCGACAGATTTTCTAACTTGAGGGTGGTAGCTGGCCAGGCGGACACTAGATATGTCCTACCACCATGCGGGGGTTGTTGGTTTCTTAACGATGTTTTCCTTCACCGGAGGGCAACTGTGAGAAGCGCACATATATTTTTCGATAGAAAAATTCATTGGTGCACGGCGGTTTGAACTCGGTACCACGGCATCAAAGCCGACTGTTCTCCCTATTACACCACCGGGCCCTCAATAAATAATTATATATTAATAATTATATTAAATAATTATATATAAATATAAATAATTTGTCTTCACAGGAATGTTCTACCGGGCAAAGTCTTGTTAGGGTGCAAACTTTTTTAAACATACTTAAGATTTTTTGACATGACATGACGTTTGGCGAAGATGGCGGCCATTTCAGTCCCGCGACACTGAATACATTATTAAATAACTCAGAATTATGAACGTACTTTGTACCAACCAACACTGCAAAAAAATAATGTATAAGCATAATACCACAGATTATATAATAGTTACTACGTAAATAATACTTTCCGTTGTTAGGTTGGCTACACAGTGCTTTCATAATTCGGGTTTCAACAATATAGGGAAGTGCCTCTTATAACGTAGTAGAGTGATTCAGTACTCTGTTGGCCATATGGCGGCAATTAATGTTAATAATCGCAAATAATACTTTTTAATATTCATTTTGGAATACAACTAGTCCGTGTTATAAAAGTATTTGGAATTATTGTAATAAAATAGACAATTAATTATCGTGTGTGTCAGATGCTTTAATTGCACAGGGCCATTTTGAACATTGTCCTTTGATACCTTGATGACATTATTATTACTAGTGAATATTTTCACTTTAGCGCGGCATTTATAGTCAATTTTTTTAGGGTTCCGAACCCAAAGGCTACCAAATGAACACTTTCTGAGAGTTTGTTGTCTGTTTGTCCGTCCGTCCGTCCGTCCGTGTGTCTATATGTGCGCACTTTACAGATCTGTATCTTCTTAACCGTTATAGGTACATACTTGAAATTTTCAAAAAGTATATATCCGTCAGTGTATATCCGTTAGTGCCCAAACACGAAATTTAATAGATGCATGTAATTTAATTAAAACTTGTTTTGCACTAAAAAGGGTAAAATATAGTGTTTAGATTAAAACTGTAAAAGATATCCTCTTCCCCAAACCAACTCGGACGACAGTGGCGCCGTCGCGCCTCGTCTGTCTGAATGACCATATCATTCTAAAATTTTAAGGTTTTTCTTTCCGTATAATTTTATTAGCTACTAGCAGCCCGCCCCGGCTTCGCACGGGTAGAACATATATGTCTACAAAATTTGCATCAGTTTGTTGCATCGAATATAAAATATTAACATATTTAACATCATCGTCATATGTCAACCAATTTACACAAAACCTTAACGAATTATGCACCTAAGACCTAAACCTTCCTCATAAACACTTTGGCTATTGGTGAAAACCGCATGATAATCCGTTTAGAAGCTATTGAGATTATTGCGAACAAACAGACAGACGCAGTGATGGACATTGTTTTATAACACTTACGTAGTGATATTGGACGGCCCTTTGGCATAAAGGATAGTTACCCTGATTCTGACCCGAGGGTCGTTGGTTCTAATCCTAGCTATATACCTACCAATGAAAGTTTTATGTGCATTCATGAATCATGGGTTTTCGTGGGATCATTAAATCTACCAATAATTAAGATAGTTTAAAAACACGACTGACTTCCATGCCCCGCGAGTCAATTTCAGTAGCAAGTTTGACACGTTTATCATCATATCTCTGAAGGTACTTACCACATCTCAATGAATTATAATGAGACCACCTCGGAAACGTACCCTACCGATTACAAAAATAATCATTCGAATCGGTTCACAATTGACGGAGTAATCGCGTAACATACACACACTAAATAAGAAAGAAAAAAAATATATATACGGTCGAAACCTCCTCCTTTTTTTTAAGTCGGTTAAAAAAGAAACATACAGACGAATTGAGAACCTCCTTCTTTTTGTAAGTCAGTGGAAAAGTAGGTTACCACCAGGCGAACATCTGCCGCCGTAACCTTACGGTACGGCGTTCCCCGACGCCAAAAGGAGGGGTATTATACATTTAACGTGTGTATCTGTGTGTCTGTCTGTAGCATCTGAGCAGGCAACCGGATGAACCGATTTTGATTTTATTATTGATAGTTTTTTTTTATAGATGTCTTCATCGAGAGTGTTCTTAGCTTTGATTTATGAAAATTCGTTCAATCGTTATAAAACTATGAGCTTTAATCAACTTTCATAGGTCTGATCAATTCGAAAATCTTCTTCTTCAACGATATTGTAAGAACATGGAAGCATTGACCTGATGCTGGGACATCTCCTGGACTCTACAGAATGCTCAAATCCTCACCAACTTACAGCTCAGATTTTAAATGTCGTGTTTAGAGTTAGGGGATCTACAGAAAAGCTAACCTTATAATAATATTTTCGTAGTAACTATGACCTATTCTGTGGTTGACTGCAAATATTTTATCAATTTTGCGATGCGTGTATGTGAAATCCGTGATATCTTCTTGAGTTTTCATTAGAATTATATACTGTAAAGGACAATTTTAATCTATAATATGTGGCCAAGCTAATTAACGTAATTATTTGGATAAGGATTTTTTTTTCTTTTAAAAAACAAAAACATATAAGTTATTTTTCAAAAAAAATAAAACCGACTTCATAACCACAAACAGGCACTCAAAAGCGAAAAATAAATTACTTAAAATTATTATAAGCGCTACCCACTTATCTATTTGAAGTCGGTGCCAGTTTAGTCTATTGGATAGTAGCTATCTACTATCTATATACTATGCATGTAGTAGTAGTAAGTAGGTACATGTAGGTTAGTAAGTAGGTAGATACATGTAGGGATTTATCTATCTACTACCTATTAGACTTGGCTGGCACCGACTTCAAATAGATAAGTGGGTAGCGCTTATAATAATTTTAAGTAATTTATTTTTCGCTTTTGAGTGCCTGTTTGTGGTTATGAAGTCGGTTTTATTTTTTTTGAAAAATAACTTATATGTTTTTGTTTTTTAAAAGAAAAAAAAAATCCTTATCCAAATAATTACGTTAATTAGCTTGGCCACATATTATAGATTAAAATTGTCCTTTACAGTATATAATTCTAATGAAAACTCAAGAAGATATCACGGATTTCACATACACGCATCGCAAAATTGATAAAATATTTGCAGTCAACCACAGAATAGGTCATAGTTACTACGAAAATATTATTATAGGGTTAGCTTTTCTGTAGATCCCCTAACTCTAAACACGACATTTAAAATCTGAGCTGTAAGTTGGTGAGGATTTGAGCATTCTGTAGAGTCCAGGAGATGTCCCAGCATCAGGTCAATGCTTCCATGTTCTTACAATATCGTTGAAGAAGAAGATTTTCGAATTGATCAGACCTATGAAAGTTGATTAAAGCTCATAGTTTTATAACGATTGAACGAATTTTCATAAATCAAAGCTAAGAACACTCTCGATGAAGACATCTATCAAAAAAAAAACTATCAATAATAAAATCAAAATCGGTTCATCCGGTTGGCTGCTCAGATGCTACAGACAGACACACAGATACACACGTTAAACGTATAATACCCCTCCTTTTGGCGTCGGGGAACGCCGTACCTTAAGGTTACGGCGGCAGATGTTCGCCTGGTGGTAACCTACTTTTCCACTGACTTACAAAAAGAAGGAGGTTCTCAATTCGTCTGTATGTTTCTTTTTTAACCGACTTAAAAAAAAGGAGGAGGTTTCGACCGTATATATATATTTTTTCTTTCTTATTTAGTGTGTGTATGTTACGCGATTACTCCGTCAATTGTGAACCGATTCGAATGATTATTTTTGTAATCGGTAGGGTACGTTTCCGAGGTGGTCTCATTATAATTCATTGAGATGTGGTAAGTACCTTCAGAGATATGATGATAAACGTGTCAAACTTGCTACTGAAATTGACTCGCGGGGCATGGAAGTCAGTCGTGTTTTTAAACTATCTTAATTATTGGTAAATTTAATGATCCCACGAAAACCCATGATTCATGAATGCACATAAAACTTTCATTGGTAGGTATATAGCTAGGATTAGAACCAACGACCCTCGGGTCAGAATCAGGGTAACTATCCTTTATGCCAAAGGGCCGTCCAATATCACTACGTAAGTGTTATAAAACAATGTCCATCACTGCGTCTGTCTGTTTGTTCGCAATAATCTCAATAGCTTCTAAACGGATTATCATGCGGTTTTCACCAATAGCCAAAGTGTTTATGAGGAAGGTTTAGGTCTTAGGTGCATAATTCGTTAAGGTTTTGTGTAAATTGGTTGACATATGACGATGATGTTAAATATGTTAATATTTTATATTCGATGCAACAAACTGATGCAAATTTTGTAGACATATATGTTCTACCCGTGCGAAGCCGGGGCGGGCTGCTAGTAGCTAATAAAATTATACGGAAAGAAAAACCTTAAAATAACAGACGCTTAAATGATATGGTCATTCAGACAGACGAGGCGCGACGGCGCCACTGTCGTCCGAGTTGGTTTGGGGAAGAGGATATCTTTTACAGTTTTAATCTAAACACTATATTTTGGATAAAATATGTCAAGCTCAGGATATTTTACAGAATTTTCGTTATACTGGCGGGCCATACGGACCAGGAGATTAAAGTAGGAAATGTTGTTTCTGTGAGTATTAAGAACAAACAAGGATGTATTATTAGATCTGCGTGCACTGTATTTAATGTTAAGGGTTAAGTTTGATAGTAAATTGGGGGTATCTGTGATGGAGTGACCCATCTTATAAGGATAAATAAAATCAAAGTAAGTTATTGAAAGTCAGTTAAATATACACTCGGAACATAACATCAGCATGTACAAAAC
The DNA here is from genome assembly GCA_954871355.1 of Cabera pusaria. NCBI lineage: Eukaryota > Metazoa > Arthropoda > Insecta > Lepidoptera > Geometridae > Cabera > Cabera pusaria. Next base: position 15,639,573 of record OX940915.1, on the reverse strand, counting down.
AGACTCACCCGCTGAAGATCACCAGCACAGCTAGCAGTGACGTTCTCACGGAGGTCATGGTGGTACAATGTGTGTCTCCTGTCTCCGCAACAGTCACGTACTGATGTATGTGGGTGACTCTCGCTCGCTATATATACTGATCCTGGCGTTATCTTACTTACACCTCGCTTGTTTATATTGTAGGGTACCAACGGGACCCTCATACTGAGAATCCGCTGTCCGTCCGTCCGTCTGTCACAGGGCTGTATCCTCTGAACCGTACTAGACACTTAAAATGTTTACAATATGAGTATTAACTGTGGCTGCAACAACAATTAGTTAATACAAAATATAGTAGAAAATTAATAAAATGGCTAAGTGCGAGTCAAGCTCGCACACACATAGGATTCCTATTGAACAACATTGGCCGGAAAAATTAGTTTCTTGCTTGAGGACACCCTTTCATTTATAATTTTATTCCATGGTATTTGTTCATAAAGTGCACATACGCACACACAAAGTGCACACGGACGGACGGACGGACGGACATAATCAGTAATAGGGTTCTGTTCCGATGGTACCCTTTGGGTTTAGAACCCTTAAAAGGATCCCCATACAATGACGTGTATTTTTCAGCATTTCTCGCTCGTTGTAAGGCGGTACGGAATCCTTCATGTGCGAGTCCGACTCACACTTGGCTAGTTTATTACTTTAATTTATGATTGACCCACATTTTAACTTGTACAAATAAAACTCAACATACATATTTTATACTACCTGCGCCCCACGGCTTTGCCCGCGTTAAATCCTGGTTATAAACCTTTCTCTTGAACCACTCTATCTCACCGACTACTAAATAAAGTTTAGGTGCTCTATCTATTGCTCAAAACCTCATTAAAATCAGTTGCGTTATTTAAAAGATGTAAGCGTACAGACGGCGGGAAGCCACTTTATTTTATACTGAAGACCCAGAGGTGTAGTGGGATGATGATCGGCTTTGACGCCAGAGGTACCGAGTTCAATCCCCGCCGTGCACCAATGAATTGGATGGAAAAAACAACGGCTTACACTCCGGGAGTGCCGGCGGAAGTGACAACTTGAACCTTAACGTTGTGAATTGTTACACACAAACCAACATTTCATAGTATCAATTTACAAACATATATAGTGTGTACCACTTCAAGAAACATAATATTTGATTAACGTTATGCTTTCAGTCTACCCTCCCTCCGTCTTACAAATTTTCGATCAGGTCACATGTCCTGACGCGAGTTAAACATTTTTCACCCATCCCAAAAAAGTTCTCAAAGCCGCTAAAGAAGTTTTCATTAAAAAAAAATCACAGTCCAATTAAAATTAGGATCGTGTCACAGAGTACAGTATTCATCAACATATTTAACCGACTTCACAAATAATTTAAGATCGTTTACATAAGGAAAAAAAACCGACTTCACATGCCGCCATAGTCAAAGTACCCAGTAGTTATAAACATGTCATCATAGTATACAAATTTGCTTATATTGTGTATCTCCTTATCTCTGGAGATAATTGTTAGATCTCGATAAAATTTAAATGGGCCCAAACGGGATGCCTCCCGTTTCCCTCCCATTCAAATTTTATTGAGATCTGATAATAATCTCCGGAGATATGAGGATAAAAAATATAAACAAATTTGATACCTCGATGACATGATTATGGCTAGTGGATATTTTCAGTACCGCGGCATGTGAAGGCTGTTTCGTTTTGTACGATCATAAGTTATTAAAATGTTCCATGGTACATACATCGAAGCATTATGTCGATGCTCCGCCTGAATTGCTACCATAAAGTAGCTTACCACCAAGGAGAATATCTGCCGCCATAACCTTACGGTGTTCCGGCAGTACAGCCCTTGATCATTGCTAGGCCTAGCGTGTTCACCATCTTCGACCGCATCATGGCTTACCATCAGGTGGTATAGCAGTCAGCAGCTAGCCTATCATATATACACAAACAACAGGTCCGCGTCCCTTCTCGTATCAGTAGTTTATTGTGTGGAGTCCTCACAGCAGTCACAGGTCAAGGAATAAGATATCATGTTGTTGACGAGTTTTTACTTTCATATCAGGTAGGTAATACCGTTGTTTTGGAAACTATTGATGCAGCCAAGTGCGAGTTAGACCTTTAATTCCGTACAAATTTGTCAAACTAGGTTAAAGGACAAACTTAACTTTGTAATCCAATCCATAGAACATGTATTGCACCAACTACAAATTGATGAAATAAAGAACACTTCGAAGATTTGATAAAGATTTAATGATAGTTTTCATTTAATAATATTTTACAATAGACGTGTGTGTGATATGTAGCGTTGACATTACAAGAGAGCGGTACAGATCAGGTAAGTAGATATTTTACCTTGGAGTTTTCAGGTAGTAAACTTTCCATAACGTTAAGGGACAGGGATTTACATCTTATATCGGGCGGTGTACAACATAAATTATTTTCTTCATGACTATTACTTGTAGACATTTTAATTAATAAATAACTATAATTTCATCAGTGAAAACGAGTTGTGAAAAATTTTTCGTAATGGCGCGAAAATTCATTAGTTTTCCTATGGGCGCGCATCTTATCTTACAATGGCGATCGGCCATACTCGTATATATCGGCAACTCAACCAATAACATTTAAAAAAATATCTTTAATTCACTTGTGAATAATAGTAATGAAAAAGTCACAGTTTGATAACTGGTGTCATTATGGGCCTGATTGCAGTGAAATAAGAGCCACTTTATGAGCAAGTGTGTTCAAAAAAAATACTGTTATGAGTCGCTATAATATATTGAGCAGGTGTTTGCGTTCTATATTCCAACACAAATAATAAGCTTGTACCTTGTAAATGCACCTTTTTTGTTATTGAACTACATATTTACGGTTTTCAGATTATTTATTTATTTCTTTTTTTTATGTTATGGTTGGCAAACAAGCAGACTTCCCAGTATAAAAAGTTACTCTATGGTAGCAGCGACAGTTGTTGACGCGAAGGCGGAGGACGAGCTCGGGGGACTTGAGTACGAGCCTTCAAGTAGAGTGGACGTGTGCGCCACAGTGGTGCGCGTGGTTAAGAAACCTGTATCCAGGCCGAGCAAGGCGCTGGACAAAGCTGGAGGAGAACGATCCTGTCGAGAAGGCTCTGGACAAAGCTGGAGGAGTACATTCCTGTCACCGAGGCACGTAAGAATTGCGTAGGTAGGGAAGTTAGTTTAGGTCCTATTAAGCTCAGGTATCTTATTTAACACGCTCACTGCGAAACTATTTTTCGTAGACTTTCAGCCAGTGCGTATGAGGTCTTTTCGAGTCAAGATTGAACTTCTTTGCAGTGCGTATGAGACCTTTTCGGCCTCACAAAATATTGTTTCTAAAAAATACCTTAAATATAGCTCAGAAGAGACAATATTGGCTTGAAACTTTACCATTATAAACTTAAATAGATGTTTAACTTAAACTAAGCTTCGCCCGCAGTTATGACATTTCGGTATTGAATAAATTAAAAAAATATATATGACATCTGTTCTGCCTCATTTCGCACTGAAAGAAAGTTTAATTTGTGTCTCGACTAGGGATGGGAATAAAACAAAATTGCAGTCACTATAAAATTATAATATTTGTTTTTAATTAAAGTGTTTTTTATTAAAACAGGGCAAGCAGTAGGATTTGTCACACTGAACACAAAAAGTTACAATTTTTTTAGTTTTTTTTGCAGCCTGAGTGCTATTCAGTGTTAGTCTTAATTGGTCGTAGCAACCTATGCAGCGCTTTCGTTGACCACCTTTTTGAAGCAAATGTTCAGCACATCTGCCACTAGGAAATCCTGAAATTAACACGTGCGTTAAGTGTCTACAAATGCCATTTTTAGTTATAAAGTAAGTGTTAATGTGTAGAATGTATGCGTGTGTATGTACTTACTTGTATGGTCCGTAAGTACCTATGTGTTTGAGTATGTGTGTAGATGCGTGAGAAAAAGTATGTGTGTGTATATTTCGTAAAAATGCGAGCGCACCGGCTAGCAGCGTGCGTCCGTATCGAAACTTATCACGTCACTACGCTAAAATGCGCGGCGCCCGCGCCGCCCGCGCCTCACTCCGTGCGGTTATGAGGCCTACAATTTTTGAGGCAGTTCAGACCTCACTTCGCACTGAACGTGATTAATTTCTATCCAGTGCGTATGGGACCTAATCCATCTCATATAATATTGTCTACGCCATTATGCTAGGCTTCGTTAAGAGAAGAAATTTTATATATTTGTCTCTGTTGTACTCATAGAAATGTTTAAATAGTCGCCCCCCGCACAGAGTGAAAGCACGCGATTATGACTGCCGCACCAGCGGCAAGTTACGCATGTGGCTTGTTAGACCTCATAATGCAGTGAGCGTGTTAAATTTGGTTAATAAAATTATCTTATACTTAAGTGTCTTATTGTCGAGGGATCTTCCTTAGGGTGTTAACCTCTTTTGTCAACTCCACACCACTCTATGGCCGTCCGGCAGGCCACGCTGAACACCACGGCCGAACCCACGCCCTGTTGTTCCAATGCTCTGCCGGGGGTCCTAGTAGTGGACTTGGGCTAGGTATTTTTAAGTATTTAAGGTACGGGTTCGAATCCCGTTCAGTGCGACATAAAAGAGTTAATATGTATAGTAAGTGCGGGCGCTACTACTGCTCTTCAATCTTGTATGTAGCAACACAGTTAGTTAGAAACAAACGTTTTTGATACTTGTATTATATTTTGCAAATATAAGATTTGCAAGACATGATTTTTTATTTAAATGGAAACAGAATCTATATAAATTTTATAGTATCTATATAAGTTTTATATATACATTATTTCTATACAAATTCTTCTTTATTTGTTTATATGCTTATTTCTTACTTGCATTATTCAATGAGTAAAAACAAGTATCAAAATTCAGTAATCGCGCAATAAATACAAATTTTTTGGTGTTGCCTGTAAGAGTGATATGTTGCACTGTACCTGTTTGGTGTCGACGACGACACGGTTAGGGCCTAAATTCAATCAGGGCAATTAAAATTCAGGGCATTTAGTGAGCCGATTGTTTAGAGTATAGAAAGTACTACCTACTAATTCATAAAGGAAAAAGTTTATGTGTATGTTTGTTACTTTTTATTAAAACTACCGATTCTACCGATTGTCGCGGTGGGTGCGAGGTTGCAGTGAAAGAAGTTGTTAATGTTGAGATAGTTCTGATTTAATACGCTAATTACAGACTATGTTAAATGTTGGGAAATGTTAGAAAATGTTAAATGTTGGTGAATGCACCCGAATCGCGCGGATATCAACGATGCACTGAAGTCGCGAGGCGCATTAACTAGTGACCTAGTCCTAGATACGTCAAGCGGCCAGAATTGCTGACTTAGGTGTTCGGTTGTTTCACCGAACACCGATTAAGCTGACATTTGGTATAAATCTAGCCTGGAATAATCCATTGAGTATTTTTTATTCCGATATTCCCACGGTAAAGTATCTATACGAGTAAAACCGCGGGGCACAGCTATTAGAATATAATTGCATCTAACAATGATTCCTTCAAGTAACTTACTACGTAACTACTCTTTCATTTTGTACATCAGATCTCACATAGATTCCTGCTCTAACCGATGAGACGTTTCTACAAAGTTGTACATCAGATCTCACATTTGTAGGGTGTGACTACATGTCTAGGTGATAAACATGTAATACGAAAGAATGTGACATTTTGATGTAGCACGTACTATGTGATAATGTTAGTATATAAGATAAGTATCTTTAAGTATTTGGGTTAATCAATATAGAGCTATCATTATGTAAAGAGTATACGTTGTTTCTCTTACCCTGGTCCCCCAGTAGTAGACCACACTACATGGCGACCTTGCCAGGATTCTTTTTCTTTTATTAACATATTTTTCTTTTATCGGGACGCCACTTCATCGAGCTGAGGTACGGCATGGCAGCAACGACTGGCGCTGCACGACACGAGAAGATGGCGGCAACCCCGGATATTCTGACGACCCTGGATGTGATCTACACCCAACCGACGGAGCAGACTGTCCACTCGGCATCAGCGTAATACACCATGGCACATAAAGGCACCAGGAAGAGACAACGTGAGAGTTTTTTATTTTTATTCGTTGCAACATGGGGTGTCCATATTACCACACGTCAACTATTAAGAAGAAGTGATAATTGCTGAAGTCCTCTCAATATCACCAGTATATTTATAACATGCTGTTTTGTCGAAATCCATATTTGGAAAATAATGTATTTTCACGGCATTGCCATAAGGCATGGATCAGGGACGAGTTTCGGAAGTTAGGCGAGTTGTTAACACCGTATGAAATATAAATAATTAATGTCGACGTAATTTTTGTTGTACCATGTTTTAATGTACAATGTCCTAGAGACACATTGTAATTACTTAATAATATTAATTGAGATGTATTTTCGGTCATTTTTGCATTTCCGTATTATAAAATTAATGTACTTACAATTGAAATTGATAAAAGACCAAATTGTAAATTTTTTTTTTTTTTTATATACCGAACTGAGTAGCACTTGATCACTATCTCACCTGATGTTAAGTGATGATGCGATCGATGATGTAGCGTGCTTACCCAGAAGATACCTATTCACTCGCGATTTGAAGACCCCCATATTGTACTTAATCGGAAAGACGGACTCAGGCAGGGTATTCCATTCCTTAGCGGTTCGTATGATGAACGTAGAAGCAAATCGCTTCGTTCGGGTAGATGGTATATCCACCATAAATCGGTGGCGCCTTTTAGTGTCTCTGGATGTCCGATTATAAAATGGGGATGGTGGAATCAAATCATGCAGTTCCATTGCACACTCTCCGAAATGTATCCGATAGAAAACCGATAAACAAGCGACTTTGCGGCGATGCGCGAGACTCTGGAGTCTCTTGCTTACTAATAGGTCATCGCTGATGAGTTTTTTGGCTCTCCTCTCAATAGCTTCCAGTGTCTCGAGCTGGTATTTAGCAGAACCATCCCAAAGGTGAGAACAGTACTCCATACACGACCGGACTTGCAATTAAGGCCTAACTGGCGTTAAGAGGATCATTTTGAATCTAATGTGCAAATGCATTTATTAGACGTGAGGTTAATGAAAAAAATAAAAAAAAACTGTTAATGAATGTTTTCTAACGATCGCGATTAAACCGCTTAAGGTCGATGCCAATAAAGCGCGAAAGTATGCACTTATGCAGTTTCGAGGGCATAATAGTAATGTTTACAGATCGGCACGTGGTAATTACATAATAAAATAACAGACGTGTCTAATATGTGGTTTACACATTCAAAGTTGAATGAGTCGGAATGCGATGAGTAAGGATTTTTTGATTCAATGGGTGTTAAAATGTAATTTCTTGGTAATGCATAAATTTTATGCTTTTGATAAGTAGTTTACTTTGCAAATCTATGGTCAAGATGTTTTTTTTTACATGTGAATTAGTGTGTGAATTAGTAAATCGGGCACAAAAGTGTTCCCAATCATTGCCTATTCGTACTACGTGTCAATAGTACCGTGGTGTGAAGTAGTTAAAATATATACCCATTAGTATGAATAAAGAATGTGTAGTTATGCATGATATAACAATGTGTAGATGGGGTAGATAGAGTTCGAAGAGTTATTGAAAAAATAAATTAAAGGGCATCCGCTAAATATAATAAAGGTTGCATATTATATTTGCCAGAAAAATCTACTACGTAGTTATGCTCACTATAAATCCTGATCAGCATTATCGCGAGACGAACTGTTGAGGGAAGTAGCTTTATGTCGGAGAATGGAGTATAGATATGCTCACTATAATTCCTGATTAGCAAAATCGCGAGACGAATTGCTTAAGGAAATAGTAATGTTACGCAAAGAAATGGAGTTTTAATGAATGGGTGAATAATTCATAAGTAAGAATATTTGCAGCATATTAGAAGAATAACCATGCTATAGATTTTCATGTGAATGTATAAAAAGGGGTTCAGGCAATACAAAAAGATGATGCTAGGAAAATGAAACGCGTAACACCACATATTAGTTGGTGTTTAGGTAGGTAGGATACCTTCGAATTTTGACGGTTCACAAATTGATCCGCTCTATAATTTTTATCAAATTATGTAAAACGCAAGAGGATATGCGTTAAAATGTTGAGTTGCGAAATTAGCACAAGCCCAAGTAAGGGAAAATGTAAAAAAAAAGGTCTAAAGAAAGTTGACATAAAATGTAACATTATAACTTAAAAGAAGAATGATTTGTTATTAGTGTTGAATAACTTTAGAAGTCAATTAGATACGTGGTATCTAAGACCTTATAAAATAATTAAAGACTTAGGATCTAATGTAAAAGTAATGTGAATGTTTAGACAATAGTTACAGTTATATTTGTATTAAGTTGTTTTATTAGTAGGAATATAGGAATATAAGATGTTTATTGTGATTGAAACATAGTACTTAGTTAGTAAAGGGTTAGTAGTTAGTAAAGGGTTAAATCTCTAATGTTGTTGTTTATTGTGTATTTTTTTCTTCTTAATCTTTAATTTTAGATTATTACAGTAGGACAAAGCAGTAAGCAGTAAATTATGTAATAATATCTAAAACCTACTTTTATTTATGTAAACAAACAAATAATGTCAAAGAAGCAAATTAGTCGTGCTCAGAATGCTGACTTGAAATATTTGCAAAGGTGCACGCGACATGCACCTTTTATGAATGAACTTAGCATTATGTTCATATTGTGATGATGAGAATTTGTAAAATTAATTATTATTGTTGTATTGTATAATTTTTTTAAAAGCTAGTTTTAAAAAAATATTTTTAGAAAAGCCGGTGATGTAGGGTGTGACTACATGTCTAGGTGATAAACATGTAATACGAAAGAATGTGACATTTTGATGTAGCACGTACTATGTGATAATGTTAGTATATAAGATAAGTATCTTTAAGTATTTGGGTTAATCAATATAGAGCTATCATTATGTAAAGAGTATACGTTGTTTCTCTTACCCTGGTCCCCCAGTAGTAGACCACACTACACATTGTTGTACATCAGATCTCACATAGATTCCTGCTCTAACCGATGAGACGTTTCTACAAAGTTGTACATCAGATCTCACATTGTTGTACATCAGATCTCACATAGATTCCTGCTCTAACCGATGAGACGTTTCTACAAAGTTGTACATCAGATCTCACATTGTTGTACATCAGATCTCACATAGATTCCTGCTCTAACCGATGAGACGTTTCTACAAAGTTGTACATCAGATCTCACATTGTTGTACATCGGATCTCACATAGATTCCTGCTCTAACCGATGAGACGTTTCTACAAAGTTGTACATCAGATCTCACATTGTTGTACATCAGATCTTACATAGATTCCTGCTCTAACCGATGAGACGTTTCTACAAAGTTGTACATCAGATCTCACATTGTTGTACATCAGATCTCACATAGATTCCTGCTCTAACCGATGAGACGTTTCTTCAAAGAACAACACATCTTAGCGCTGATAACTATTGAAAACAGTGCTTACTCAGGTTGTCAGGTTGTAAACAACAGCCTCCAGAGACATGAGCAACGCCGCACACTCGTTACCTTTTCTTTACTCATGTGCTCGTATCTACATTGTCTGTCAACTTTCTATCTGATACAGAAAGATTAACGTTCCTACACATATCTCTCTATTTCTACAATATCCTTTGTGAATATATTTGCTTCACTAGGTATTGTGACTGATAAATTTTGCTAGCTGGTTAAAGCCAAGCATAGGAAAACCTTGATTTGTGCAATCTTGTAGACTTTAATCCGCGAGTTAGTAGTGAGGTAGTGTTTAACTTATATTAGATTATTTAGTGTTTTATCAAAATATACATATAATCCCTGCTTTTAACGCCTGTGCTGATTGCGATATCAAAACATCGTGGCACTACTCGCGCGAAATGAATAGCAAAAGGTTTTAAGAAAGCCTTCGTCGTTTCGCTTAATCATCATCATCATTTCATCATTATCAGCCGGTATCAGTCCACTGCTGGACATAGGCCTCCCACAAGGCACGCCACTGAGCCCGGTCTTCGGCTGTTTGCTTCCAGTCACTGCCCACCGCTTTGCGAATGTCGTCGCTCCACCTAGTCACAGGGCGTCCTACTCTACGTTTGCCGATTCGCGGTCTTCACTCTAAAACCAGTCTGTCCCAACGGTTATCGGTCCTGCGGCAGATATGACCAGCCCACTGCCACTTCAGCTTGCTAATCCGTTGAGCTATGTCGATCACTTTAGTTCTCTGGCGAATTACTTCGTTCCGGATTCGATCCCGCAGAGAAACGCACAAGCTCTCTCCAAGCTCGCTGAGCGACTTTGAACTAGTGGACTAGTCGAACCGTGAGTGTCCATGTCTCGGCTTCGTATGTCATGACAGGTAGGACGCTCTGATTAAAATCGCTTGATCAGTTTGAGTGAATTTGAAATCTAAACTTTAGACAATTTCAACCATCACAATGGAGACTTAGAGACTATGCCCGTTTGCACTAAACTGCAGATAAGATCATCCTAGTAAAGTTACAACTTAGCGTAAGAACAGCCTATCTGGAAATTAGGTTTGCATTGGTTTGCACTAACAGTCCTTCCCTAACCGTGTCGTAATTTAGGCATTGAGTAGTTAGGTGAACGTTTGAACGAATGAAACCACAGATATCTATAAATGTAACACAAATAAGTATTAAACCTCTTTGATTTTCGCCTTTACGCGCATTGGCGGGAAAGTGATATTTTAATTTTTGGCTTATTAATGTTCGTTTATAGTGCCGTCTATGGAGGTTCATTAATAATATTGTATAGGAATATAATAAATATATAATAGGGTATGACTTGGACTAGACTATGACTTCAAGTTTACCTAAAATGTTACTTTGACCCATCTTTATGACTTGAACTCACAAAAACTTGAAGAATTTTAATACTTGAAACTGGTTAAATACACTAATCGTGTGGAGCTATAGTGAAACTAGAAAAAAAATCCAATCCAATGTTAAACGGAATTTTACAATATGTAAACAACTATTACCTTAAAAGCAAATCGAACTAAATGAATTGGAATTTTAAAATAGAACATTTTGAATGATAAAGAACCCTCAACTTCACGACGGAGGAAACATTAATATTTGCGCGCAAGGGATCTAAGACAAGGAACATACATAAACAAATAAATTATAAGTAAAAAATATTTTTAAAAAGAAGCTTCTATCTGGGACACTGAACTAAAATGTTAAAAATAAATTCTAGTAAGTATTTGGCGTGTAGGTACTTACCTGTATTTTTAAAAGCTTGAAGCAAGACCCGTTTTTCAGGCTAGATAATTACTATAATTCAGTGCCTCAAGCTTTTAAAAATATAGGTAAGTACCTACACGCCAAATACTTACTAGAATTTATTTTTAACATTTTAGTTCATTGTCCTAGATAAAAGCTTGTTTTTAGAAATATTTTTTACTTATAATTTATTTTTAACTTTTTAGTAGGTAGGTATAGATACCGACTACCTACCTACTACCTAAGTACTTCAGAGATGGCGTGATGTTTTAAAATATTCCACGGATATTTGATGTGATTATGGGTAAAGTGCTCTTCAAGGAAAATCAATCGACTCGGTGGGGCTATGTTGCTTCATAACAGAAATGCCATGGCCACCTTACATCTTCATCATCAGATCCTGGACATCGTTTAAGTGTAAAGTGCTCCTCAAGACGAATCATTTGAGCCCAAATTCGCTAGCGTTACGTTATTTTATCACAGAGATGCCGTGGTGGCCACCTTCCAGCTTCATCATCAGTCGCTAAATATCATCTAGGTGTAAAGTTCACTTTAAGACTAATCAATCGAGCCTAAACTCAGTAGAATTACTTTGATTTATCACAGAGATGCCGTGGCCACCTTCCAGCTTCATCAGACCCTGGATATCACCCTAAGTGAAAAGTTCTCTTCAAGACGAATCAATCGAGCCCAAACTCGGTAGGGTTATGTTAATTTATCACAGAGATGCCGTCGCCACCTTCCAGCTTCATCATCAGACCCTGGATATCATCTAGGCCTAAAGTTCGCTTCAAGACAAATCAATTGAGCCCTAACTCGGTGGTGTTATGTTGTTTTATCACAGAGATGCCGTGGCCACCTTCCGTCTCCATCATCAGACCAGCTCAATGGTACCATATCATTATATTGTCACCGAAGATACATAAGTACACCAAATTTGAGTCCAATCAGACATCGGGAAGTGGGTCTAATTTAGCTTCCAAGATTCCACCCGAACATACATATTGACATACATACATACATTGCAAGTTAAATAAAAGCTTGTAAAATCAGTATGAATACCCTGGCTTAGTAAGCTGGTAGGATACAGGGCTTGTATCAATCCATAGTACAAATATGGAGGAATACGCAGCAGGCTACAATAACCTAACAAGCAGGCAGTGCAGTTTCCAGTTGGATCCAGAGACCTCATTGCAAGAGCTAGAAACCGCCGTTTGACTTCTCCATTATAGCCTCTCTACAGTGTTTCGGTGTTTTTAATTTGGTCTTGAGTTGTAAGGCATTACCAGGTAGTTAAACGGAAAATTAAACAATTTTGTTAAAAATTAAAACAATTTGTTTCAGACGCACCCAGCAAAAGTGGCGACAAAATTTGTGTACGTATTAAAATCTGAATAACTTTGTAAAGGAAAGTTCTGTTGATTATTATAAGTAAAATAAATGTCTTTAACGGTGTTTACTGTCGTTTTTTTACCTGCTAGATATATATATAGATTTCATGATCATTTTCTATTAGTGAACGTGATGGTGTGGTTGTTGCAGGCGAAGCAGGTGATGGAGGCAGAGTGAAACACATTGATCCGTAGTTTGATTAAGAATATTTATTTATATAATAAAAACTAAAACAACCGACTTCAATGCCCCGCGAGTCAATTTCAGTAGCAAGTTTGAGACGTTTATCGTTATATCTCTGGAGATACTTATCAGATCTCGATTAAATTGCAATGGGACTACCTCGAAAACGTACTCTACCAATTACAAAAAGAATCCTTCGAATCGGTTCACAATTGATGGAATAATCGCGTAACATACACACATTACAAAAGACAGACTACTTGAGAACCTCCTTCTTTTTGGAATTCCGTTGAAAATAATATATACTGTCTATATAAACCTAAAGATACATACAGATACATCATTGACGTTGTTTCGCACACAAATACACCATGCTAACACGTTTTTATTTATCTGGAAACCTCTGCTCTGTCAGTTATTATATCTCATACTCGTTTCATAATAGACGACAGTGACAAAATTTCGTTTCTATTACGTAGGTACTTCTGTTCTTCCATTATAGGTTCTTCCCATTGACTCACAGCCTTAATAAGATGGCTAGACTGACCAATCCTCTCCAAATGTGCAGTCCACGTATCAACTTCAGTGTAAGCTTTAATGATCCCAGTGCATCTTCTGGTGAGGTTTCTTGGTACACAAGCGGCCGCGCTCGCTTTCGGTAGCTCAGTTAGTTAGGTTATTAAAGTAACAACGTCACAAAGCAGCTTCATCTTCATTATTAAATTGATGGTGAAGCGTTTCCGTAGACTTCCAAACACAGCAAACGTTACTGCATCTGCGATATATGTATACGATACGATACTGCAATACATATATCATGATGATATTCATAAGGGCTTGGCTTCTTTGGCATTAATTATAAACTCGTCGTCATTATGAAAGGGGCTTGGGTATATGCCTGGTCTTCAAACGGCTTCTGTAGTGTCTGTGAGCGTATTTCCGATTGGTTTTTATATATATTCAATTATTTTTGATTAAATTTATATATTTTTCTCTCATTATTTCGTTTGTAATTTTTGTAATGACATTTGTTTTGACATTCATTGTCAGAACAAAATGACCCGCAGATAATCAAAAATACGACTTAAGCTGTTCCTAAGCTCTAGTCTCTTCCTAATCGGGCTCATAACTTTAGGACCCTCCTAAGCACATTTAGGAATGACCTAAGGTTAGTGCAAGCGAATTTTTCACTAGGAGTTGCCTAAATTAGTTAGGCAAGAACTTAGGAAGTTCTTAAGTTTAGTGCAAACGGGCATTAGAGACACTCTTTAGACACTAGGCCTAGCGTGTTTACCATCTTCGACAACATCATTGCTTACTTAAGGTGAGATAATGATCAAATGCTATCCTATCTCATATTTAAAAAAAAATAACATCGTTCGCTAAAAGGCGCGCTAATTATGGTGGATGCCGCCAAAGGATGTAAAATAACCGAAATCATTTGAAAGATTTATTTCATTAAAAAAGTATAAGGTTAATATTAAAATAAACTCAAACGACTGTCTTCGAACGATGCGTGTTCCGAAGTGCGGGCCGATACGCGGGGCCGAGGCGCCACGAGGCAAAAGTGCAGCGCTTGCGTTTCCGCCGGTCACGTTGACGTCATTGGCGTAAACTGCAGCGTCAGTGGAAAATTCTTCGTAAGTGTAAAGTGCAGCGCTTGAGGAATAGGTATAGGCAGGTTTCGTAACACCTCTCCCCTCAGATCAGCAACTGTTTGAGCACTCTAAGCGAACATTTTGCTGACTTCGAATGGTATCCTTTGGCTTTTTCAGGATCTTCATAAGGATGATTTTCAGATGCTGTGCTGGCGTCTTTGTGTTGATTTTGTCTCGTGCAAATATTGTATTCAATTCAATTCATTTATTTTTAGTTATTACAAAGTTATTACAAAATAGGTACTTAGTCTAATCAACGCCAATATTATAAATGCGAAAGTCAGTTTGTTTATTTGTTTGTTTGTTTGGGACTTCTTCACGGTCAAACGGCTGGACCGATTTTACTGAAATATTGCACAGGAATAGCCAGTATTATGGATTAAGCTATAGGATACTTTTTAACGCGGGCGAAGCCGCGGGGCACAGCTAGTGCTCAGATAAAGGACACTATCTTGTGAGAGACTGGTGCCTGAAGTAGGTTAAAAAAAAACTATAATTACAGGTACAGGGGGAGTGCTGGTGCCTCCCCCTGACAATGATCTTATTTTCAAGTTCCGTGTAATTAGACTAATGTAATGTATGTAAGTAATTAATTACTGCGACAAGTAATAACAAATCGTAAGAATATAACAATAGAAATAAAAGTTTACTATTAGGTATGACTGAATGCATGTACGTGAGAGGTTTAATATTACTTATACATTTGTGTTATTTTTGAGGTGAAGGTAGAGTAGTAGGTAGTAGAGTAGTAGGTAGTAGAGTAGTAGGTAGGTGTAGATGTGTGCGTAGTGTGGTCTATTCTGTTTGAGTAGGTACTGTCTTTGTCTATGTGTGTGTGTTTGTGTGTGTGAAAGAACGTTTGTTGTTTGTTGAACGATCATAGTAGGTTTATGAGCCAGTAATTGGTAAGTCAGTTTAGGAAGTATGTTATTTTCTATTGGGGTAGATGAGATTAGGCCAGGGATTTAACTAAAAGTGCCGCGTCTTGTTTTATGTTTGCAGATATTTAATGACAGATTGTTTGCAACGATAGGTGGGAAGAGGGTATATTGAAAGATTTGTGTTTAACTTATTATAGAGGAAAGGTCCAGGAAAAGTGAAGAATTTTCGGGAGAACTCTGTATTTCGGGGTATAGTTTCGCAAACTGTTCCTTTTAAGTGCTTTTCTCCTCCTGTTTAGAGTAAGGTTAGGATTGAAAGGTAGCACGGAATGTTTTTTTAAGACAGTATTTAAAATAATTATCTGTCTTACTGTAAGTACCTCCCAAATTTTATATAAATCTACTGTGGGGAATCTGAAGGGTAGGTAGCCTTTTAAAATTGCACGCTGTGGCCTTCGAATCGATCTTCGATCGTATTGTAGACTTTGACGTCACTTTTTGATCTGACCGAATAGCGTGCGTTTCAACTACCATAAATAGCCTGCAAATTTTTGGCATTATTCAACTGACTTCATAAAAAGGAGGAGGTTCTCAATGCATCGGAATCGTTTAATTTATTTTTTTATTTTTACGTAGGTTCAACGATTACTCGAAGATGCCTAGACTGATTTGGAAAATTCTTTTTTTGTTTCAAAGGATAACCTTTCCAGGTGGTCCCATTTAAATTTTAACGAAATCAGTTGAGCCGTTTTTAATATATCAACATTTGTATTACGATGCATTTACGAGTAAATACCTCGATGACATGCTATTTTCTGCAGGCTACTTTGACTAATGACGTTTGAAGTCGGTTCTTTTAGTTTTTTAAACGATCTTAAATTATTAATAATTATTTTCTTATCCAAATAGAAGCAATTTAAGAAATGATATGCAAGTCATTCTGAAGCAATAAACTGTAGAAAAATACATATTTGACGCATATTTATATCAGACGCATATTCCCTATTGATGTTTGTAATGTTCACGTGTTTGTCACGGGGCTGACACAGACGTGGCAGTTTCTAGCCAAAACTACAGTTAAATATATAATATAACTAGCTGTGCCCGCGACTTCGTCCGCGTGGAATAGTATCTATGGGTAGCATTAACTAATAAGACACATACGTATCCCAAATACAGCGCACCGCACCACGCCACGCTAATCCCCCTTCCCCCTCCCTTCACTTACCCTCCCCTCCCCTTTACCTCCCCTCCCCCTTCCCCTCACTTGCACTTCCCCTCCCCCTTCCCCTCACTTGCACTTCCCCTCCCCTCCCCTTTACCTCCCCCCTTCCCCTCACTTGCGCTTCCCCTCCACTCCCCTTAACCTCCCCTCCCCCTTCCCCTCACTTGCACTTCTCCTCCCCTCCCCTTTACCTCCCCTCCCCTTCCCCTCACTAGCACTTCCCCTCCCCTCCCCTTTACCTCCCATCCCCCTTCCCCTCAATTGCACTTCCCCTCCCCTCCCCTTTACCTCCCCTCCCCCTTCCCCTCACTTGCACTTCCCCTCCCCTCCCTCTCCCCCTTCCTCTCACTTCCGCATCCCCTCACAAACTTTGAATATCATATTATCTTCCCCTCCCCTCCTCTCCCCCTTCCTCTCACTTCCACATCCCTTCCACCTCCCCATCCCCTTCCCCTTCCCTCCAGCACACCTCCCCTCCCCCTACCCTCCCTCTCAACTCCCTCTACCCTTCCTCTCCACTCCCCCTACCCTCCCTCTCCACTCCCCCTTCTCCCTCACAAACTTTGAATGTCATATTTATTTATATTGAATCAACAGCCTAAATAATAAGTATCTGTGAGCTAAATTTCATTTAAATCGGTTTAGTAAAACATTCACATAAACCTTACATATTTCAATACAAACTTTCATCCCCTATTGTTATTTTACACTCTTGAGGGTAAAACTTTTACAAACTTTGAATTTCAAATTTATTTATATCGAAACAACAGTCTATAAAATAAGTTATAAGCTTCTAGCTTTAAAAATAAAGCTACTTCCATACAACTTTTCATCCCCCCTTTAAGCCCCTTACAACCCTCTTCGTGCATTAAAAAGTAACTTATGTCCTTTTTCAGACTATCTGTGTACCAAATTTCATTTAAATCAGTCATTCAGTTCATCAGTCAGTCAGTCACATTCAGTTCAGTAGTTTTGGCGTGAAAGCGGGACAGACAGACAGATACTTTCGCATTTAAAAGTAAGGATAAATATTACCCAGAGATGGCGCTAGAGTAGATTTTAATAGCTTTCCTACAGAATAATGAATAGCTCTCCTTTAAATATTGTCTAAATGCAGGAGATCCTGCATCGCGCAAACAATATTTTCCGCGATGTTGAAACTGATGCACTTGCTTCGTGATTAAACATCTCAAAAGTTGAACTCGTTTAAAAACGTTTTCTCTTTATAATATTAGTCTGGATTATTATCTTTAAACTTTAGGTACCCACAATAATCAAGATAGTTTAAAAACTAAATCAACCGACTTCAATGCCCCACGAGTCCATTTCAGTAGCAAGTTTTGAGACTACACTGCGCGTGGCCGGTTATTTAATTTGGTTACGGGCGTGTTAGAATATTTTCATAGTACATACCGATATATACATATTTCCAATGTTTGATGATGATTTATATTATAAATTATTAATGTTGCCTCAAATAAGGGTGTTTATACCGTGTTCGATATATTTGAGGGTAGTATAAACCTTACAAGATGTGTCAGAGCCGCCATCTTGTTTGACTGATGCTTTAAAAGGGCGGTAGAAACGTTTATTGAGACACTTTTGCTCGAGCAGCCTTCGGGCTAACATCGTCACCTTTACTCTGTTGGGAATATCGTTCAGACGACAAAGTGCTGTCCAACTCAATGAAACTAAGTATTTGTATTACAAAATGTATAGAATAATTATGGCTAGAATGTGGTTTTCTAGGATATGTTTATAGTAATGATGGTTTCACCTAGGAATGGTGATGATAGTGTTTTAGCTTCATTGAGGGTGGTAAAGAAAGGCTATGAGGGGTGGTGGAGGCCTTTTGGGGGAAACCCCATAATATTTTGTATAAATTGTCTAAATCGGTAGTGATTTTCATGTGTTATGTCTTGTTGAAACTTGTTATAAAGCCTTGTGACTTAACATTAAATACTTATTGGTATATTGCTGTTCTCTTTGTTCTATTGTCTATTATAATGGTCCTGAGTCTCCTGATGGTACATAAACTGTTGTTATAATGATGAAGGTACAAATAAAATGCGTTTTCGGTGATGTCCTGACTTTTATATTTTATCAATAAGTCCTACCTATTAGCTGCAGTATAGGCAGGTAGTTTTGGAAGTAGTTCCAAGTAAATATTTAGCTCCAGACATATTAAGTTAATGGTAGATTACTAGACTACCGGCTTCCACCCCCATCTTGTTATCTATGAGTAATCTAACATCAGAAGTGGGATAGAATTCTGGTTCCACATATTAATATTTGATGTGTTTCAGTTGGCTGTGGACGAGATCTCTGGTTGGGAAAACTGAGCTGCGGCATCAGCTCCAGACTCCAGGTTCGAGTCATGTGGTATCACGTGGTCTTGCAGCGTGATGAAGCAGCGTTACGTAGAAGTACCCTCTACGGCTACCCGAAGTAAATGTCCCTCCCCAGTCGACCGTTAATGTACGGTAAGGCCCTAGTGGTTTGATATTTAAAATTATACAGTGATAATATAGTAAAGTGATAAGTGTTTAAAATTATGATTATTGTGAGTGTTAAAAACGATCATCCGGTATTAGTTATCACGGATAACTGAATAGAGAAACGTAAGAGCTTGATTCTCTCGGCTATTCGGTTTTGTTTAACTTTTGCGTCGTTATTATGTTGTACGTAGTTAATGTACATTTTGCGATTTTGTAAAAGTAAATTTTTCAATAGTTTCGATGTGCCAACACTGTCTTTAGTGTATTTTACAATGTCAGGTAGCCGAGCAATATGTGGGTAGTTAGAAAAAACAAGTACTGAGAATAATACAGTATCGTTTGCCTGTGCCTATCAGCTGAGTTACGCTGGAAACAAAGCGAATTATACAGGTATAATGAGTTGAAATGCCTGTTAGTTTCATGAAAATAATATGGTGAATAGTCATTGTGATAAAAAGTACTTTAAAAAAGTGGTGACTATTAATTATGATCAAAGTTGTAATTGTCGAGATTCCTTTGCTTTATTGAAAGGACTGTGTACAGTGATAGTGTTTGAATATTTCCTTTACCATGAAAAATGCCATAACAGTTTTGAAAGAATTTGAGATCACTATTTTATAGTAAAGTAACGTTGTGATAGTTTGTTTCTCACGTAGAATATACCTTCAGAGATGAGTAACCAATTGTGTTGGCGTAAATCACTCAATAACACAAAATCAGTAGGTTATGACGAAATCAGCACATATATTATAAAATGTTGTAATGAAGAGATTGCTGACGTTTTAACTTACCTTATTAATATGTCCCTGATACAAGGTGTTTTTCCTGAGGCTCTAAAATTGTCAATAGTTAGACCCTTGCACAAAAAGATGACAAGTTAAATATGAATAATTACAGACCAATCACTTTGATACCCATATTGTCAAAGATTTTTGAGAAGATAATTTATCAAAGATTTATAAACTTTATCACAAAAAACAATATCTTGAGAAGTGAACAAAACGGGTTTCAAAAAAATAAATCTACAACTTTAGCAAGTTTTCTTTTAGTTAAACACATTACCGAAAGTATCAACTCAAACACGCCACTTTCAGTAATATATTTTGATATGAGTAAAGCTTTTGACCATGTATGCCACGAAATCTTACTCCAAAAGCTAGAAAAATACGGAATCCGGGGAAACGCACTCAAATTGATTCAGAGCTACCTAGAAAATAGACGTCAATTAGTAGAAATTAAAAATATCAATGAACAAAATAATTTAATAACAAGTTTTAAATCAAACGTAATACATAATAAATCAGGAGTCCCACAAGGTAGCGTGCTGGGACCTCTATTATTTCTTCTGTATATCAATGATCTACCTAACATAACTACTCACAAATGTGTTCTATTTGCAGACGATATATCAATAATAATACAAAAGAATAAAGATAAAGACTACGAAGAAGAAATCAATAAAACAATCTATAACGTTATCAATTGGCTTAATAAAAACAATCTTAAAGTTAATATACACAAAACTAACTTAATGCAATTTCATAACATTAAGACGAAGCCTGCAAATCTGCATATAAAATACAATAATGACCAAATTCATGAAACTACGACAGGAAAGTTTCTTGGTATTACTATAGACCACCATTGTGATTGGAAGTGTCATGTTGATATAGTATGCTCGAAACTTAGTAGTTTTGTCTTCGCGCTTCATAGGCTCTCGCTGGTAGCATCCAAGCAAACATCTTTAATTGCCTACCACGGATATGTAGCCTCAATACTAAGGTACGGACTTGTGATCTGGGGAAACTCTGTAGACATGATTCGGGCTTTTATAGCACAGAAACGTTGCATTCGTGCAATATGCTCCGCCTGCCCTACAGATTCATGCAAACCTCTTTTTAAAGAACTAAAGATACTTACGCTTCCATCAATGTATATTTTTGAATTATGTAATTTTGTAAGAAAACACCCAGAACATTTTAAAAAGATAAAAGATTACAGTAATTATAACACTAGGTACCCCAATAAGCTTATACTACCACAATGTAACAATGAATTGTTTCACAGAAATTGTTATATAATGGCTATAAATGTTTACAACCACATTCCCGAATCTCTCAAAACACTTACATTTGTACAGTTCAAAAAAAAAAATATGTAAGTGGCTACTAGAGCACAATTTTTATTCCGTAAAAGAGTTCATGGAATACAAACATTAGAGTACCTACAAACGTAAATAAAAATATCGTATACATACAAAAAATATATTAGTTTTAGAACTTTGTACATAATTTTATTATTAATCTTATATAAATTTAGATTTAAACTACTTGGTCTCTTTTAGATATTACTTGTACTATTCATTATTCTGTGATTTTACCTAAGTTATTATAATTTAAAAAAATGTAAATACCTATGTGGTTCTGATTTGTGCTTACAACATAAGTTTTACTTATTGTACCTGCGTGTACAAATATGATTCACATGCCAATAGGCTAGATATGCTGGAAAATGCCTTTTTTAACATCTATGTATTACCATATCTGAAGTGAATAAATATTTTTGTAATTTGAATTTTTTGAAAAAAGTTTCTGAAAACGTTGTTTTACAAAGATTATGGTAGTTTGGTACGCGGTTTGGTTTGACTGGCAATCGTTATGTAAGGTACATCTTACATAGGTACGGCACATGATCTATCGATAGTGAATTTCAATTTGATTTGCGTAATGTTCATGTAAGGTATATCTTACATAGTTTTGTATACCACTAGTGTACACGGTACATGGCGGTAATATATAAAGTAACAAGTTACAAAGTGGCAGTGAACATATTATGGTGAACTACAGAAATTAAAATAAGATGCAAATTAAAGTTTTTGTCCTATGGACACACAAATTAATGTGTACTGTGTAGTGAAGTTTGTTTTTAAATACGGTACGGTTTTGTACCGGTCAGTTATTTACGATTTAGTTTCTGGTTCGGTTACATGGTTCATGAGAGAGATATTTTATCTGACAGTTTAACTTGGCAAGTCGATGGCTTTGTAAAATGAAATGTGTTGAATATTTGGTACAGTTATGGTTGATGTATTCACTGATCGAATTTGAAGGTTATATTATAACAATAATGTACGTCTGTAAATTGAAATTAACCCAGATAGACTTGGGACAGTATTTAAAGTAACTGTCGTTGAATTTTATCTGTTGTTGATGTGTAAAGATCAAGTTTGTTTGTTTGAAGTGAGTAAAATCATACGTGAAGCTTTAATGTAAATTCATACGTGAAGTTTTTGTAAAGTTGTTTTTAGTTAAAAAGATATTGAGCTGTTATAGTTGGTTATAATATTTTGATAACTGTTATTAGATGTTATTGTTACGTAAGCTCTGTTATTTAATAAGCTCCATTTTTAGAGCTGTTATGTTTTATATATGTAAGTTTTTAAAGATAAGCTTGA
The DNA here is from genome assembly GCA_954871355.1 of Cabera pusaria. Lineage (NCBI taxonomy): Eukaryota > Metazoa > Arthropoda > Insecta > Lepidoptera > Geometridae > Cabera > Cabera pusaria. The sequence continues at coordinate 15,616,947 of OX940915.1, read as the reverse complement.
CTTGAGTTGGACAGAGTACACGTGGTTAAAAATAGTTCAATGCGGGTAGCACAGTTAGTGTCGTATATGTTGAAGTGTTAGTATGATTAAATAAATTGAATTGTAAGTTGAAAATCTTTGACAATTCGAATTAAATTTGGAGTTAAATTTACTTGAGATTGATATTATTATCCGGTTTTAAGGCACTAGTTAATTTGGGTAAAGGAAAATACAGTAAATTGGACAGTTTTTATGCAGCTTGCAATGATATTTGCAGCTGGTATATTGATTCGGTTGGAATATTTTTATCTTGTTTATTACAAGGCATTTTTAATTTTTTTGTGGTATTGGAAATATGGATGTACTTGATATGAAAATGGCTAATAACTTTACGGTGGAGTATTATGAACATGATGTTCATAGTATGGAGCTATAACGTGTTATAGTGACAACAAGGATTACAAAAGTATCTTGTTATGTCTAGCTAGATATTAGGGTTTGCAGGGAGCAAATGGCTGGACTAATATGTCATAGTTAGATGGATTCTGAGGAATCGGGGTTTGCTGGTTCGGTCTCTGCCCTGATACTTTATCGCAATTCAAAAGTGGCAAACTGATAGATATAGTGTTGTAAAGGCCAGAGGACTATTTTGTTTTCTTGCTGGGCGGTCTGTCTGTCTTGGTACTATACTAATTATTCATGGCAGCAAGTGATAGGTATAGTATGGCTAGGTCAGAGACTAACTGCTGGTCACTGATCTGACATGTAGTCTAGATTTCATACAGCAGATGAAAGGACTAATGTGACGAGATCAGGGGTACTGGTGTTTGTTACTTCGAGAACGAAGTATTGTCAGTATGGCCGTGTTAGAATATTTTCATAGTACATACCGATATACGACATATTTCCAATGTTTGATGATGATTTATATTATAAATTATTAATCTTGCCTCAAATAAGGGTGTATACCGTGTTCGATATATTTGAGGGTAGTATAAACCTTACAAGATGTGTCAGAGCCGCCATCTTGTTTGACTGATGCTTTAAAAGGGCGGTAGAAACGTTTATTGAGACACTTTTGCTCGAGCAGCCTTCGGGCTAACATCGCCACCTTTACTCTGTTGGGAATATCGTTCAGACGACAAAGTGCTGTCCAACTCAATGAAGCTAAGTATTTTATTACAAAATGTATAGAATAATTATGGCTAGAATGTGGTTTTCTAGGATATGTTTATGGTAATGATGGTTTCACCTAGGAATGGTGATGATAGTGTTTTAGCTTCGTTGAGGGTGGTAAGGAAAGGCTATGAGGGGTGGTGGAGGCCTTTTGGGGGAAACCCCATAATATTTTGTATAAATTGTCTAAATCGGTAGTGATTTTCATGTGTTATGTCTTGTTGAAACTTGTTATAAAGCCTTGTGACTTAACATTAAATACTTATTGGTATATTGCTGTTCTCTTTGTTCTATTGTCTATTATAATGGTCCTGAGTCTCCTGATGGTACATAAACTGTTGTTATAATGATGAAGGTACAAATAAAATACTTTCTCGGTGATGTCCTGACTTTTATATTTTACTAGCAGCCCGCCCCGGCTTTGCACGGGTAGAACATATATGCCGACAAAATTTGCATCAGTTTGTTGCATCGAATATAAAATATGAACATATTTAACAACCATCGTCATATTTCATCCAATTTACACAAAACCTTAACGAATTATGCACCTAAACCTTCCTCATAAACACTCTGGCTATTGGTGAAAACCGCATGATAATCCGTTCAGTAGCTATTGAGATTATTGCGAAAAGACAGACAGACGCAGTGATGAACTTTGTTTTATAATACTTACGTATTGATATTGGACGGCCCTTTGGCGTAAAGGATAGTTACCCTGATTCTGACCCGACGGTCGTTGGTTCTAATCCTAGCTATATACCTACCAATGAAAGTTTTATGTGCATTCATGAATCATGAGTTTTCGTACAGTGGTAGTGGAATCATTAAATCCACCAAAAAGTGGACCTCCTGGACTCTACAGAATACTCAAATCCTCACCAACTTACAGCTCAGATTTTAAATGTCGTGTTTAGAGTCATTGGAAAAAGCTATTATACATAGATCAGTCGGGGTGGTTTAAAATATTATATTATACTAGAAGTCCCCCGCGGCTACGCCCGCGTTAAAAACTCCTTTTATTTACTTAAAACTTTTCTTTTGTAAAAACGATTCTATCATTAAAGACATCAAATAAAAATTAGCCAAATTGTTTCACCTGTTTTCATGTTATCGCGTGACTAAGACAAATCAGAATTCATATTTTTAAAACCCGAAAAACCCAATAAAGCGCAATCCGAAACTATATTGATTTTCAGACTTTTTTACCCCAGTTCACTCTTTTAGGGTGGCATTTTGAAAAAGTCTGAAACTCGTATTTACTTATTTATTTACAGAAGTACTTGTGTGAAATGTCGAATAAAATGACTATCCAAAATTTGAACCCCCGCTTTATCCCTTGAAGAGCGAATTTTGAAAAATCCTTTCTCAGCGGATACCTACGTCAAAATTTCTATCTGGATGCAAAATATCAGCGCAATCCGAAACAATATTGATTACAGACATTGTTACTCCACTTCACCCTTTTAGGAATAGAATTTCAAAAAGCCTGAAACACGTATTTACTCACTTATTTACTAAACTACTTGTGTAAAGTTTCGAATATAAGAGACAATCAATTCTTGTTTCTCTATACAAACTTTGAACCCTCGTTTCATCCTCTTCAGGGATGAATTTTGGAAAACCTTTCTCAGAGGGAACTAACGTCGTAATTAATAACTATCTGCATGCCAAATTTCAGCGCAATCCAAACAATATTGATTTTTACACTTTATTACCCCATTTCACCCTCTTAGGGGTGGAATTACAAAAAAACCTGAAACACGTGTTTACTTATTTTTTTACTGAAGCACTTGTGTGAAGTTTCGGATAGAAAAGACTATCTAATCTTGTTTCTCCATACAAACTTTCAACCCCCGTTTCATCCCCTTCGAGGGTTAATTTTGGGAAATCCTTTCAAAGAGGGATCTAACGTCGTAAGAACTATCTGCATGCCAAATTTCAGCGCAATCCGAAACAATATTGATTTTCACACTTTATTACCCAATTTCACCCTCTTAGGGGTGGAATTTAAAAAAAACCTGAAACACGCCTTTTAATTATTTTTTTACTGAAGCACTTGTGTGGAGTTTCAGATAGAAAAGACTATCTTATCTTGTTTCTCCATACAAACTTTGAACCCCCGTTTCATCCCCTTTGAGGGTTAATTTTGGAAAATCCTTTCTCAGTGGGAACTTACGTCGTAATAACTATTTGCATGCCAAATTTCAGCGCAATCCAAAACAATATTGATTTTACACTTTATTACCCCATTTCACCCTCTTAGGGGTGGAATTCCAAAAAAACCTGAAACACGTCTTTACTTATTTTTTTACTGAAGCACTTATGTGAAGTTTCGGATAGAAAAGACGATCTAATCTTGTTTCTCCATACAAACTTTGAACCCCCATTTCATCCCCTTAAGGGGTGAATTTTGGAAAATCCTTTCTTAGTACACCCTTACGTACTAAGACAAATATACCCTCCAAATTTCAAGTCTCTACGACCAGCGGTTTAGGCTGTGCGTTGTCTGTCAGTGAGTCAGTGAGTCAGTCAGTATGTCAGGACAAAGATTCTTATAGTATTAGATTATTATATATATAGATGAATATAAGAATATATTTTATACAATAGATCATATTATTATACTATATTGACTTCAAATTGATTGTGATCGGTGGGGATCTACAGCATAGCTAAGCTTATAATAATATTTTGGAAGTAACTATGACCTAATCTGTGGTTTCACTGCAAATATTTTATTAATTTTGCGATGCGTGTTTGTGAAATTCGTGATATCTTCTAGAGTTTTCATTTGAATTATATACTGTAAAGGACAATTTTAATCTATAATATGTGGCCAAGCTAATTAACGTAATTATTTGGATAAGGATTAATACTATATACTTGAAAATAGCCTTGGAAGTTATGTAATATTTTTTAACAAAAATTAAAGATTAAAATGGTTACTGTGAGTCAACCTTAAGAGATAGTTGTACATATGCTGTCGCGGACTTTTTTGTAGGTCTTATTAAGTTGTACAACTCTTGCATAGAAAATATTCTTCTATCTATTTTCAATTAAGCAGCGTTCGTAAGAAACGTGTTTTTTCGACCGTTTATTTGCCGACTTAGGTTGCAAATTAGGTCTCCACGAATGTACCTTTGATTTAAACGGGATAATATATAGCCTTTTTTCATTCCGAAAGTCCATTCTATGTATTAGTGAAAGAATTGTTTAAATCTGTTCAGTAGTTTTTGAGCTTACTCATTACAAACATACAAAAATACAAATGTTCTGTCTTTATAATATTAGTATAGATTAATAAGTCCTACCTATTAGCTGAAGTATAGGCAGGTAGTTTTGGAAGTAGTTCCAAGTGAATATTTAGCTCCAGACATATTAAGTTAATGCTAGATTACTAGACTACCGGCTACCACCCCCATCTTGTTATCTATGAGTAATCTAACACGCGCTTTGATTTCGTGTAGAAAATCAAGGATCGATGTTAATTAAATCGAAAAAATACCTCGGCTTCTATTTCATGATTTTCTCCAATAATAGCGAGAGTGAAGGGAAGATGGCGCTCTCGTCGTCCCGCCAAGTTTCCAAGCGTCAAGTTTGAACCTCGGGGCGCCACTATCGCGCCGGCTGTCTCGAGCTACAATCGGTGCAAGAAGTACTGTGATTCGAAATAATTACAAATGATGTAAGTTGTTTTTGTGTTAACAGCTGTGCACGTGCACAAGGACTATATATGCACCCGTTTGAAAGCTCTTAAAGGAAAGACACTGCTACGAGACCTGCTGACGAGCTCTGTGAGTGCCTATGGGGGTGGGGGGAAGGGGTATAGCTCCCCCCTTGAAGGAAAAGTTGCGGAGACCCCCCTTTCGGAAATATGTTTTTTTTTTGTTTTGAACATTTAACAATGAAATCACCTAAATAAGTGAAAAATTGGTAGGAATGTTACATTAACTGACATCAATTTTAAAGGGAGAAGGAGGTGGGGGATGGGTAGAGCCACCTCCTGAAGGGAAAGTTGCAGGAACCCCCCCTTTCGGAGATATGTTTATTTTTTTATTTTCTAACCAAACTTATAAAAATGTTTTTTTTTTAAAATAATAATGACAATAAAATATCTTGTTTAGGAATTCTGTTTTATTTTATTACTCTCCATATCCTACTACTCTAGCTGATTATATAATTTCTAAGATAATAGTAAATAACGAAAATCACTCGTATAGGTTTAGGTTTGAACTGCGACAACAACAACAAAATAGGGCAATAAAAACTAAATAGGAACACACTTTAACCAAATTCAATACCTTGAGGTATTGAATACTATTGAACTTGCGACTAAAAATGACAAACATACATTCTCTTGTTATTTTAAGTGTTTGACATAATGCGTACATGACCATTAGTATATGAGCCCATCAACCCACCCCTTCCATATCCTACTACAGTAAATTTTTAAAAATTTTAAAAAGTTTCGTTAGAAAACAAAAAATCATATCTCCGAAAGAGGGGGTTTCTGCAACTTCCCCTTCAGGGGGTGGCTCTACCCATCCCCCCGCCTCCTTCTCCCCCTAAAATTGATGTCAGTTAATCTAAGATTCCTACTAGTTTTTCACTTATTTAGATGATTTCATTGTTAAATGTTCAAAACAAAAAAAGTCATATCTCCGAAAGGGGGGGGGTGCGGACAAGCTCAGTGAGTGCCTATTTTCATAGCTCTTGTTGATCATTGTGGAATTTTGCGAGAGGCTCAACTTTAGTTCTACTTCAATCAATTTTAGGAGTGGGAGGGGGGTAGGGGGGCAGAAGTAGAGCTCCCCCCTTGAAGGAAAAGTTGCGGAGACCCCCCCATTCGGAGATATGTTTTTTTTTGTTTTGAACATTTAACAATGAAATCACCTAAATAAGTGAAAAATTGGTAGGCTCCGCAACTTTTCCTTCAAGGGGGGGTCTTCTACCCCTTCACTGAAAAGCTGTTATAGTTTGTAAATTACAATTTACGCGATGTTGATAATAATATAGTGATCGACAACTGTTACTGCTTCATCCGGGCGACTTCTTCAGAATCATGGGCGTGGAAACCATTATAGTTTAAAATGAAGGCGAGCTTAGTTATTTATCAAATATTCTCATTATTGGAATAGTAAACACTATTCACAATCTAGTATATATGGAAGAAACGTTAGGTAAGTTAAAGTTTTACATTATTATATTATCAGAAACAAAGTTATGTCATTACAATTAAAATGGTGTTAACATTAAATAATTTAATAATTGTTAAATACCGCAAGGTGATGAGTCTGCACCTGTAAAATAAAAAAAACTCGTTACTGTAACTAAATAACATAATGTATATCAGGCGGTGATGAATGCGAACTGACTCGTACAGTACGAGTGTAACTTTACGTGTAGACTTCTAGAGCGCGTCGTCAACTAAGATTGTGCTCAAAAAACCAATTAGAAGAGGGAGAATAACACATGGCATTGTGTTATGATGTTAACAGGGGGCCTAGACAAAGACACATTTCTACCGTCGATGACGAAGTTCAATTAGTCCAAAATGTATGGAAATTGGCATAAGCTTCAGAAATGTCATAGAAATGACTAGTAACATATGGTTTTCAACAAGTGGTAGACAATGGTACATCACTTATCGAAACGATGACGAAATTCGATCTCGTCGATCAACATTTCCATACAAATGCGTAGACAAGTGGCACTCTTGTCAGTCGAAGTCGATGAGATTTCGATCGTTCAAATCGACACTTGGACCTTGTAGAAAAGCAAAACAGCTGATTGTCAGTCAGGTAATTGTAATTGTTGTAATTGCTTAGTATAATAAAACGGCCCAAACGAAAGTCACCCGGGTGGGAGTGTGTCCTTGTCTAACAACCTGCTAATGCTATATATGTTCTATACTATATGTATAGTATATAATATAAGTTGTCCATACATAAGTTATTTTTAAAAAAAATAAAACCGACTTCATAACCACAAAAAGGCACTCAAAAGCGAAAAATAATTTACTTAAAATTATAATAAGCGTTACCCACGTCTCTATTTGAAGTCGGTGCCAGCCAAGTCTAATAGGTAGTAGATAGATAATACCTACGAGTACATGTATCTACCTACTTACTAACCTACATGTACCTACTTACTACTACTACATACATAGCATCTATCTAATATCCAATAGACTTGGCTGGCACCGACTTCAAATAGAGACGTGGGTAACGATTATAATAATTTTAAGTAAATTATTTTTCGCTTTTGAGTGCCTTTTTGTGGTTATGAAGTCGGTTTTATTTTTTTTGAAAAATAACTTATTTTACCCTTTTTAGTGCAAAAAAAGTTTTAATGAAATTACATGCATCTATTAAATTTCGTGTCTGGGCCGTTATACACTGACGGATATATACTTTTTGAAAATTTCAAGTGTGTACCTATAACGGTTAAGAAGATACAGATCTGTAAAGTGCGCACATATAGACACACGGACGGACGGACGGACGGACGGACGAACAGACAACAAAGTCACAGAAAGTGTTCATTTGGTAGCCTTTGGGTTCGGAACCCTAAAAAAATTGACTTTAAATGCCGCGCTAAAGTGAAAATATTCACTAGTAATAATGATGTCATCAAGGTCTCATAGGACAATGTCCAAAATGGCCCTGTGCAATAAAAGCATCTGACACACGATAATTAATTGTCTATTTTATTACAATAATTCCAAATACTTTTATAACACGGACTAGTTGTATTCCAAAATGAATATAAAAAAGTATTATTTGCGATTATTAACATTAATTGCCGCCATATGGCCAACAGGGTACTGAATCACTCTACTACGTTATAAGAGGCACTTCCCTATATTGTGGATACCCGAATTATGTAAGCACTGTGTAGCCAACCTAACAACGGAAAGTATTATTTACGTAGTAACTATTATATAATATGTGGTTTTATGCTTATAATTTTTGTTTGCTGTGTTGATTGGTACAAAGTACGTTCATGATTCTGAGTTATTTAATTATGTATGCAGTGTCGCGGGACTGAAATGGCCGCCATCTTCGCCAAATGTCATGTCATGTCAAAAAATATTAGGTATGTTTAAAAAAGTTTGCACTCTAACAAGACTATGCCCGGTAGAACATTCCTGTGAAGACAAATTATTTATATTTATACATAATTATTTATTATAATTATTAATATATAATTATTTATTGAGGGCCCGGTGGCGTAATTGGGAGAACAGTCGGCTTTGATGCCGTGGTACCGAGTTCAAACCGCCGTGCACCAATGAATTTTTTTATCGAAAAATATATGTGCGCTTCTCACAGTGGCCCTCCGGTGAAGGAAAACATCGTTAAGAAACCAATAACCCCCGCATGGTGGTAGAACATATCTAGTGTCCGCCTGGCCAGCTACCACCCTCATGTCAGAAAATCTGTCGCCAAACATCTAATGTGTTCCGGCAGCTATCCTTGAGAGCCAGTTCCCATTCTAGTCCACTTCTCTATCTTCGACCGCATCATCACTTAGCAACAGGTGAGATAGTGGTCAAACGCTTGCCTATAAGATATTACAAAAAAAAAATTCCCCACCTTAACCTTAAAAAAAACATACAGACGAATAGAGAACCTCCTCCTTTTTTGTGAAGTCGGTTAAAAAGAAAGGGACAAACCCCTTTGAAAGTCGGTCTCATTAGGGCCGATTTGCGCAGTCGAGTTTAATATTAGAAGGTCTTTGGTTAAAAGTGACACTTGACAGGATTGACGTCTTGAATTTGTTATATATCCAAGAGCAGAGTCTACTCTCCGTGCTATATATCATCTCGTTTGCACGTCGCTTTCAACGAAACCATAGCCAAGAAGTTGATTATTGTTGAATGATCGCATTGCCTTGTCGTAGATTTTCTGCACAAACGTAATCGATTTTCGAAATTGATTCCACACGAAGCGATGGGTACTTGTCTAGCCCCCCTGGCAGGGCTAGCATGGCCCTTGCCATGCTAGCTTTTTTATCCCGGGATAAAATAGTCCCCTTGGACTATTTGTAAGTAAGTTTTCTGTGTAAGTATTACACACATTCTGACAATCCAGAGTGTCCAGTCCAGCGCAGCGTCCGTTACCCTGACACATCTTGATGTTTAGTCCTACACATTCTGTTATGTGAAGTAGCCCAGGTGGAGTAGCAGCAGGAGACAATTTATATCAGGGGGCTCGGTGGTGTAGTGGGAGAATGGTCGGCCTTGATGCCAGAGGTAGGTAACGTGTTCAATCATCGCCCCGCACTAATAGATTTTTCCATCGAAAAATGTATGTTCGCTATTTACGGTGAAGGTAAAACATCGTCAAAAAACCCCAACCCCCGCAAGGTGATAGGACACTATCTAGTGCCCGCCTGGCCAGCTACCACCTTCAAGTTAGAAAATCTGTCGCCAAACATCTGATGTGTTCCGGCAGCTATCGTAGCCAGATCCTATTCTATGCCTAGCGTGCTACCATCCTCGACCGCATCATTACTTACCAACAGGTAAGATAGTTGTCAAACGCCAGCCTATATGTTATAAAAAAATATGTATTTATGTATCTACAATATGAGGTAACATGACGAAAAAGACGCTCGCCTGATGGTAAGCGATGACTTATTTCTGCCTGTAACTGAAACTGTGTCATGCATAACTTTGTTTAGACTGAATGTTGCGTCCGTTACCTTCAGAAAATTATTCAAAGAATCATTTAAATTATTAGTTTAAATACTACCTGACAGCCAGAAACCAGATTGTCAAAATCGACAAATGGCAAAGCAAAGAACTCTCAACTAATTATGGCATTCCCCAAGGAAGCATTTTAGGTCTAACTATGTTTCTTATTTACATAAACGATCTGTGTCAACATTAAATGTAACTAAAACGAAGGATATTACTGTTGGGTTTCGAATAAGCTCGCTTCCCCCATCCTCAGCTTCCCTAATTGCACATGCCTGCGACTGTAATCATGATAGATGCCCCTGCCCTAGTCTACAACGTACAAATTCAATTAAATATCTAGGAGTTTTCTTCTAGGAGACTATAACCTTTAAACCTTACATCGCTACGCTTGTTACTAGGTTGCGCAAGCTTATATATATTTGTATAAATTTAAGACACGTCGCTGATCTCCAAGTTATTAAGATGGTGTACTACGCCCTCTGTCAGTCCCTCATCGAATACTGCATCACTTCATGGGGAGGCGCTTCAAAAATTCATCTTATTAACGTCGAAAGAGCGCGAAGTGCAATACTAAAGATTGATGCGGGTCTTCCTTACATGTTTCATACGACGGATCTTTTTGAATATTTATTATCGTACAAAACGAAAAAAAAACCGACTTCACACGCCGCGGCAGTCAAAATAGCCAGTAGTACCATGTCGTCAAGGTATACAAATGCATATGACATACAATGAGTAAATAATAGTAAGAAGTACAATAAAAAAAATAGTTCCTTTTTTTTGTATTTTTTTTGTTTGGGGGATTATGCCTCCCGTTTGTTCCATTCTAAGTTTATCGAGATCTCATAATCTCTGGAGATATGGAGATAAACAATATAAACAAATTTTATACCTCGATGAAACGATTAGAACCCTTATAGATACGTCATGTCTGTGTGTCTGTCCGTCCGTATGTCACAGCCACTTAATTCCGAAACTAGTAGAACAACACAATTTAAACTAGGTAGGTAGGTGTATTCTGTGAACCACTTTTAATAATTTTAATAAAACGATTTTAATACAAAAATTAAAAAAAATAATATGAAGGGAAGGCACCCTATGACATGACACAGAATTGAAACTGAAAAAAAATAATTTATCAAACCTATACATGCGGGGTGTTTATAGATATAGGTAGGTCTTTAAAAATGACATAGAGGTTTCTAAAAGCATTTTTCTCGAAGTCCATCATTTGAAAGATAGGCACGTCTAAAGTGGTAAAATGTGCGTCCCCCCCCCCCTCCCCTCTTACTTTTAAAGGGAGTGAAAAATTTAAAAATATATATTCTGTACATCTCAATAACAACTTTCAAAGAAAATTGGATAACGAGATATATTCAATAGTTTTTGAGATACAGCGATCGCAAATATAACTTTGTTTTTCAAACAAACACTACGAAAAAAAAAATTGTTGGTGAAAAATTATAAGTTATTAAATACTCTAGTGTGACCGACTTGCACTTGGCCAGTTTATGTTGTTTTGTACGATCATAAATTATTACCTCATTACCTCATGACACAAATCCTAACCATTTCACACCAAGAAAGACTACTCATAAAGGCCTAACACACACACACACAAACATACTCACATACACACACGCACACGCAGACACGCGCTCATAGTATAATATTGTAATAATACTTATTCTCCTTTCTCTTATTTTCCCCAGATCTAAACTCACTTGTGCCAACAAAGGCTAAGCTAGTTGCGCATTGCAACAATCAACCTATTTCGTAATATATTTCGGTGCGCATTCTCCATCTATTTCAGCTGTACACTACACCCATGAAGGCGAACCCCCTCGCATAGATCGCGAGCCTCCGTGGCACCGTGGGCGTGGCTCCAGTACTGCGAGTCGTGCAACGGTGCATACAGAACCTGTGCAACTTCGTGCCCTGTCACCGCTCAACGAGCAGCTGAGTCTACGGAGTGAGGAGCGTATCGTATGCCATTTAAATTATTATCAGTGATTATATTGTGTGTGATTAATCTCAAGCTTCCATTATGTCGTGTGTTGAAAGTCTCACAGATTTAAACTCGAGGCGTATCTCCAGCACGGGGCGCGTCACTAAGTTCAAAAATAACCTAGACATTCTAGAACCTTAGAAGACATTTCTCAAGCAGAACTATCCAAGCTTGAGATGATACTACCTAAATTTGAAGCCTTATTCAGTGAATTTGATGAGGTGCAAGGTCAAATTGAGATCTTGAATGTTGAAAGCAAAATGACGAGCTCGCTATAGGAGAACTGATTGAACAAGACTTCTACCATTGTATAACATTTGTCAAGACGTTGCTCAGTAGGAATTCCAGTCCTCTAGTCTAAGCCGCGCCTTACCGTGTACACGTGTACACGTGTTTTGCCGATGGAAGCGGCCCGCTTTGAATTCTGCCGAAAAGCGAAGCGGTGCTTTGACGACTGTTTTGCGATGTTATTATAACATGTTTTATGAGTGTCCACAATATCTGAAGCATGTTATCTCACCATGTTATATAACATGTTTTGTTACATAGTCTGTACGCACCTTTATGTGATGATGCGGTCGATGATGTAGCGCGCTGACCCAAAAGAAACCTATTCACTCGCAACTTAGTTGGAAACACATATATGTATAGCTGACAATCCACCGTCAGTCGTGACATACACACGATGTGTTACATTACCTCACTCCGCGGGACAGTCGTACAGAGCCTCGCCTGCCGTGGAGCCCCTCCACCTAAAACTGAAGTACCGAAGTCTGCTCAGCCCAGTGCTGGTGTGTGTCATCAATGGAGGCTCTCTTCTCCTTCCCACCTCCAGTGTGTCTGAAATTGTAATAACATCAATGAGCGTCACATCATATCCACATTATTATTTGTAGGTCATTGTTACCCGCCTGCGTCCGTACACCTAAATTAACCCTACACGTGATCCCTGAGAGTGCTACATGGGTGCTAGACTGCGGCCGTGGTTCTAACCACCCATTGAACGAAGACATGTCACCAATTAGTACGCCAATCGGTCTTTATGGGGATATTCCACTAATCCCCATTGACATTCCCTATCAATGGGGATTCGTGAACTTTATTTCCACAAATCCCTATTGTCGCCTCAGAGCTTTTAATGGGGATTTTTGGAAAAAATGTGCACATATCGAATGTCAATAGGGATTTGTGTAATTACTTATGTGGAAGATAGGTTGTTATAGTAGTAAATAAAGATTTACATCGTGTCGTCTAGCGCTGGGAACAGGCCCCTATCACCCCTATCTAAAATATTTAAATGTACTATTCTCTCTGTTCTCTCTCCAAATAAATAAACACGCGCGCACACACACACACTCATACACACAGAGAGAGAGAGAGAGAGAGAGAGAGGGAGAGAGAGAGGGAGAGAGAGAGAGGGAGAGAGAGAGAGAGAGAGACACATTACTTATTATCAGATGAAACCGCGGTCAAGTATCTCCCCGACATAAAGAGATTGAACGTTGTTATTTTTACATCTGACGGACAAGCAATTGACCGCTATCTCATCTGATATTAAGTGAAGATAGATTAGTAGACGGCAGTGAGCCGATGCGCTGGAGGGTTTATCTCTAGAGATTTAGAGCTTTGCGCACCACGGTATCTGACGTATCTCTTATAGGCAGACATCATCACTTACCATCAAGCGAACGCCTTGCTTTTCCTGTTACTACATCTAATAATACATTTAGTTTTATTTATCTTAAATAAGACATTTATTAGGGTAGATTATCATTTCCTGCTTTTAACAAATAGAGCGGCACGAGAGTGCGTGTGGTATATTACCGTGGTGTGGTGCGCTCGTCACCACGGCCCTGTAATGTCACTGGCTCCTGTGTCCTTCATAATGATAACAATGATCACTTACCGCCGGATATAGTCACGTAGTAGTAGCTGTACTTCTCTGTAGAGATGATGTTGCTTGTGTAGAGATCATGGATATATCTCCCAGAGACGATCGGCAGATGTTCACGCATGTAGATGCGACCACCTCTGTCGTCGTAAAATCCTGTTAAGGTATACAGTCAGCTCTAGCTTACAAGATATATGAAATGTATTATATTTGCTTACACTCAGTACTCGACTATAACTTCTTCCGAATACTAATTTATTTGAATTCGTTACAGCTGGACTGATTTATACACAGTTTTAAGTAATTGCTAGCTGATAGATATTCTCGCAGTGATCGTCCGACTTCAGATGTCGCGCGTGTATTTTCAGTTTGCAGCATGTTGAGATGTTTATCTCCATATCTCTGGAGATACCATCCATATAATGGGACTAATGCTAATATTTGTACTCGTGTATACTACTGATGAAAAAAAAACATTAATTAAACTCGGATCGCACGGCGAGTTACACACATACACACAAAAAAACTGAATTAAAGAAAAAACAAATTGAGGAAAATTTAACACAATCCCACATGTGATCCCTGGGTGGTGGCCTTATGTACAGGGTTGGCAATGGTTAAAACATTTGTTTAAAACACAGGAAAAAATACACACCTGTTTAATACTCGTTTTAAAACATTTTGTTTAAAACATAGGCACATAAAAACATCATGTTTTACTTCATCAAATCATATAAATACATTAAGTAGTCATACTTATAATTATTATTTGTTGCACTTTTCAAAATTTTTAACTAGCATCGTTATAGTTATAAAGATAAAATGTGTTGACAACTCTTAATTTGATGAATTTGGGAAATCCCCTGGATTTGAAATAATCTGGCGTGCGGGGATTAATTACCTCATCAGACTTCAATAAGTAACTGAGTGAATGAACAACGTATATTTTACTGCGGGTAAATGGGGAGAGGATGAAGATATTTCGCTCCGCTTACTAGCAAAAAAATATGATAAAAAAAATTTTATCATATTTTTTTTCAAAACCTTTACCTTTTATTTAAAATATGAAAAAAAAATATGATAAAATAGTATTTTTTTTCAACAAAACAGTTCAATTATCTTTAGTAAGTGTTTAAAACAATGTTTCAAACATTTTCAAAACAATTAATTTAAATCATATCATAAAATTTGATTTAAAACATGTTTTTACTGTTTAATGAATTATACATGATGATTTATTCTTTAAAAAAAAACTGTTCTTTTTCCAACCCTGCTTATGTAGGACCACTGGTGGCAGGTTTTGCTCGTTGCTCTAATCATCTAGCGAACAAAGACATGACGTCCATCAGTCCGCCATGTTCCGGCATGATGTTCGGTGCTAGCCAGACTAGTGGATTGGACTACAGTCAGTTGTCCTGCGACTCACTGCCGTCTTCCATTACCAGACCAGCACGACTCTATCTTAGACCGCAACCTCACTTAACATCGGGTGAGATAGTGGTCAGGTGCTTATCTGTACAGAATAAGAAATCCACATACCTAATGCGACTGTCTTGACCTGGCTTGGTGGACTGATTGGCGTGTATTTTTTCAGTTGGTGGTGCAAGTCATGCATAGGCCTACCACTAGTGGTCACTTTACCACCACCCAGGGATTACGTTTGTCCTTATCGTCTAGGTACTCTAGGTCTACGAATACGGATGACTGAGTTGTGCGTCAGTTGAATATAAATCTTATTCAAATAGAGTCGTAAATAATGTGTATGATACCATACTGCCGCGAGAGTAAACACATTTATTGCATACATTTTCCTACTCTATATGAACTGGATATGGTTGATATTCAATTAACTTCCAATGTAGATATGTTATCATAGTACAGTCCGCGCCTCAGGAGCGCGGGGCGCGTACAGCAGCAGGCTATCTCTCTCTAGCATGTAGTCGTGCTCGCTCTGTTTCGACACATACCGTCGCTCCTCAGGCACAGCTACCGCGGTCGGATTATAGCACAGAGTATATTCCAGTATTTCTGAATATCATCGTGTTTATATTTTAACGAATATAGTAGTACATACCGATTTCATAATACAGATCACTCCGAGTTGACGTAGATGACAGTAACAACCACACACTCTCCTCTCACAGCGAAGTACATGGTGTACTCCTGCAGGCCGGCGCTGGTCATGTTCACCACTGTGTGGCGCCCCCTCAAGGACATCTCTGTATACACTTTAAACTTGCCGGCACCTACAACAGCCTCAGTGCAGCACTCCTCTTGCTGACTGCGGTCACACTTGCTGGGAGCTGTAACACAATACATACACCATGTAAACGAGTACATAAATAGTGTATTTGTATTAATTGCTACAAGCAGAGGTTTTGCTTAACATCAGCTAAATGACCAGCGTGTACTGTTAAATGTAACAGACGATATTTCTTAATTAAACTTGTGCCTTGTGTTGTGTATTAATGTCAATACATAATTATTATGGTAAGCATTTGATATGAGCAAGATGTCGCGTACTACCAGGCAAACTTCGTGGATCTAATGTTATTTTACGAGTACAGAACAACAAACATACACAATATGTGTGTATGTTTGTTCACACACAGTGTAGTGGTAGGACTTCTGCTAGTCCGCCTGGGGCGGCACCACAACTTTGCCAATTAAATTCAACCGTGAAACAGAAATGTTCTTTGGTTTGAATGGCAAAGTGTCCAGCGAAATTACAGGACATGTTTTTTCTATTCTACTTTACATCTTATGTCTCACGGTTACAGGCGCAGTGCAGTGACATACAAAACCATGGTGCATGCCTCTGTATCTGTAACAACTAACAGTTTGACGTCATCGCTTACCATCAGGCGAGCGCCGTGCTTGTCCTGTTATCTTATATCATCAAAAAAATTATATTAAGTTGTAGAATAGTCTTAGTGTCGCTGTTTGATATACCGAACTACAGTGTAGGTATTTCAGTATCAATACGAGGGTTGCTCTTCAACAAGTGGAGTTATAATTGTTTACATCTCTGTTGTGTTTTGACAAGTGTCTGAGACGGACACAAATCACCGACAATAATAAAGAAGCAAATGTCAGTTTGTATATTTGTTTGTTTGTTCTTGTGATATCTTCTCTCTCACGGCTTACTGGCTTCATCAATTTGGCTGAAATTTTGCAAAACGATATAACATGGTTTATTACCTACCTGGTTTATTGATTTCCATAGTAGTAATAATGTCCGAAATATTATCAGCTGGTTCCGTCGATTCTGTGGTATCATTTTGCTTGGGAATATTTTTGACAATACTCGGTACCACAATTTCAGTCAGGTTTTGAATTGCTTCATTTATTTTTTGTAATTTAACGGTAATGTTGAGAGTTCTAATATTCATATCGTTAATTTTTGTTGTTGTGTTTTTTACCAATGCGGCGGTTTCTAAGGATACTCGGCAACACGCGTTGGTACTATTTAAAGTGTCGCTCACGTTCAGTGCATGTGTTAGTGTTGATTCCAAACCCTTTAGCTTACTGTCAACGTGTGAGGTATACTCGGATATCTTGTCCTCTATCACAGTGAGCTTAGTCTGCATGAAGTTTATTTTTTTATCCAATTCGTCGAATTTACTGTCTATGAAATGCTCTAATTTTTCAAGAAGTTTGAAAAATCCAAGTTCTATGTTATCTTTCAGATTAGGGGTTATACTTTGTACGATTACGTCCACTTTATCCAGTTGTTTTTGAGACATTCGTACTGACGTTAATATTGTCCCGCAGTCGCCGGATGTTGCGTCGGTGCCTTCGCCTTCTATGATCTCCATTTCCGAGTGGATCGACACAAAACTGTATGAATACATTACAATATAATATTAAGTCACCATTATATATTCTGTGCGGCGGTGGATAGCTCCTGCCTACCGCAGATAGGTAGATAGGGTCGGGGTAAATAAAAGCAGATGTAGGGTCTTACTTTTATATTGCCTATTATGTTACTCAGCCGCACAATAGATTTTCAAAAGTTAAGAGCGGCACTGGCCTGCTAGTCCGTCCGGTGCGGTGGGACCCTTTCCCACAGCTGGTAGGGTGAGCGATTAGAATTCAGCTCGTGCGCAGCCGTAGTAATCGGCGGCGTGGGCGATGGCCAGCGTCGAGTGATAGGCACGGGTTGTAGGTAGGTAGGCACTGCAGGTACCTAGCTCCCGGTTTAAGACCTGGAATCAACGTCGGTACGGCATTAGCGCTCGTCCTCAACGTAGCTGATCTGCCAGCGTGGAGCGTCGTGATAGGTAGGTACTAGCGCCTCAGTCCGATGATTACGATTAGGTAGAATAACCGCAGTCAGCGTACCGTGGCAGAACAGCTTACACAGTTTTATAGGTTCGTATGATAATGAAAACTCACCCCAGCGGGTCTTCCAACTTAGTACTTGAAAAAGTGTGGAGGCCGGCGCGTGCGTGCTCCGCGCGCGTTCTGTAGCTAGTGGCCGAGGCAGGCGATCGAATGAGGTCGAACCATCGTAACAATAGAAGCGGTTTTTGGTGTCCGTAGGACAGGCAACCCGAGCCATTTAGCGTTTGCTTTTGAACTCACGAGTTCCGTAGGAAATCATTAAGTTTTGATTTTTAAGTAGGTATTAAGTTAGTAAATAAATACTTTATATTGTATAATTTGTGTAGTTTTTATTGTAGTATTTAATATTTTTAATAAGTTTTATTTAGATGTTTAAGACTTTTATTATTTGACCTAGATTTAGTAACGGGGCTAGACGCAACGTTACATCTGTAATATTAGTTATTAACTCTGATTGCCGCTGCCGCCATAACCTTACGGTGTTCCGGCAACACACAGCCCTTGAGAGTCAAATTATTCTAGGCCTAGCGTTCACCATCTTCGACTTTACCGTCGCTTATCACTAGGCGAGATAGTTTTCAAACTCTAGCCTAAAAAAATATGATAACGGACAGACAAGTACTTTACCGGTATCGGAACTGATGTTAACTGAAGATGCGGTCTAACATGGAATCGCGTGTTTGTCTGGAACTGACTTCAGCCCGACCCACAGCCAAGCTGTCCCACCCCATGTTCCATTCAGGATGGCACCAAACATCATGCTGGTACTCGGCAAACCGATTTGCGACATATCTTTGTCCGGTGGGTAGGCTATGGTCTAAGCCATCGGATGCAGGATTTCTTCTACTCCTATAATATCTAGATCCTTGATTTTTTGTGGCTATAAAAAATTATGAAGTCTTTTGGTAATTTTCTACTGGCCGCACAATGGAGACCAGGAGACGGCTATACAGCTAATTGCTTGGAACTTCTGCTAGCAACTGATCCAGACCACTACTCAGTGTCGGTATCATCACCGCTCTGTTTTTCCGACCACTATCGGAAGAAGTCTACTCTCCGCTCAACCTTAGCCTAAGAGGTACTCGACGTGAGGCGATAACAGTCAGCAGATTGGGATGAGTTGCGGTCGTTCCTTACGTTTAACCCTAAGCGGCCCGTATGCTTTTCTTCCGATGACCTTATGGTTTGTGTAGACGCTGTGACGGATGTGCTGTCCAGGAATGGAAAACTATATTTCATTTTCCGAAGTTGTGATATCAAGCAAAGTTCAGCCTTGGTTGGTTTTGGTTAAATGTGGCCGTTCTGTAGCGCTGAAGAATGAAATTAACTTGGACTGGGTTGACGCTCAAAACTGCAAAGCCAAGAATGTGTCAGCAAGGAAGGAAGCCTTTAACAACGCTGTCTGTTTAATTTTGCAAGAATGCTTTACAGATGGCTCTATTTTACCACATAGCTTTGATTTATAGGTCAACTCAATCTTCTGTTGGTCCTCACTTCTTTTTTTTTATATCTTATAGGCTAGCGTTTGATCACTATCTCACCTGTTGGTAAGTGATCATGCAGTCGAAGATGGTAGCACGCTAGGCCAAGAATGGGAACTGGTTTTCAAGGATAGCTGCCGGAACACATTAGATGTTTGGCGACAGATTTTCTAGCTTGAGGGTGGTAGCTGGCCATGCGGACACTAGATAGTGTCCTACCACTATGCGGGGGTTGTTGGTTTCTTAACGATGTATCTGTAGTATATTGTCAATGCAATTGCAATCAATGCAATTCTTACAATATCGTTGAAGTAAGAGGATACCGAATTTTGAATTGAGCAGACAGATGAAACTTGATTTCATAGCGTCATTCCTCATTTTCATCAACTAGAAAAAAACTCATAGTCATAAACCGTTGAACGGATTGTAACGTAATTGAGTGTTGCGTGGCGGAGCGCCTGATAGGAATGGAACCTAGAGGAGGAAATGTGAAGTCGAGATTACATTAATAGTTATATTGAGTCCAAAACACACGATATGTTAATAAAAACCTACAACTTAACTTTCTACAAACTTTCTTCGTAATCTTTAGGCCCATCATATCCTCGCAAATCTTGTAGCCATCATCATCATCGACAGCTATATACTATATATAGCTAGGATACAGGTTGTTGATCCTCAGTACGCGAGAGCAGGCACGGAAACGAGCCAGAGATCCACAGGATCCCAGAGTGTCGACAGCAGCGACGTAGCTTCGGCCAAACTCCACCCCTATCACTGCCGTAGCCATTGTTACAGGAGTGGCCATAAGGCCCACGTCCCGTTGGCGCAGCGGTGAAGACGGAGACAACTCCTGAAGGTGACCATTACGTCAGAACGGGCCTGGGTTCGATATCATCCCATTCGATATTATCAATATTAACTTCTTTTATTACTTCCTTTCTTATTTTAAGGAAAAAGTTATTTCTTTAATAAACTTAACTGGTAACTTAACTACTACTACATACATAGTATCTATCTACTATCCAAGAGACTTGGCTGGCACCGACTTCAAATAGATATGTGGGTATTGCTTATAGTATTTTATTTTTCGCTTTTGAGTGCCTGTTTGTGGTTATGAAGTCGGTTTTTTTTTTAATAATTTATTTATTATTTAAAGCGTTAAATTCTGCTTTTGCTATGTTTACTTGATAATTATTCTATGATTTTGATGATTTATTTTATGATTATGACGTGTATATATGTGCGTATATTAATACTGCTTACATGCTAAATAAATGTTTGAGTTGATTTGACTTCTTAATTTAAGCACGCACCACGATTTTATTTGTTACGGCAATAAATCGCACTATACGAAGAAAATATACGAACAATTTTTTTTTTGCGTAGTGCGGAGACTAGTAAATTACCGTTGTTCACAGATTGACGGACAAAACCCGCAGTGCGCGCACAGCCTTAATGTCTCAGGTTACGGATGCCCGCCGCAGTGCAAAGACACACAAGTGCCTCGCTGGTTATCCTACATAAGATTATTAAAAATTAACTCTGTATATTAATATAATTAATATCAAGATAATTATGAAACTTACCCGCTAAGGAACACTAGCACGGCTATAAGCAGTACAACCACTGGCCGCACCATTTTGAATTTTCGAGTTAGATTTACCACGGAGGAGTAGATTCGCGTTCACTAACGTATATTGATAATCACACGCATTTATATACTCTGTCGTTATCACTCTCGTACGTTACTTGTTTACATAATTATGGTTAATGGATACTGCTACTGAATAAGGCTTATCTTTGCTTTTATTTATAAATATTAACTTGTTTATTTCAAAATAAACTGTCCAAGTGCGAAACGGACACGCACACGTAGGGTTCAGTTCAGGGTAGCATTTTCAATTATGAGAGCACGAGAGCGGTCGCCGCCATCTCCGAGTTTTTCGACGAAACTTAGTTCTTTTCACCTCTGCGAGAGGCAGCACTGTCCATAGCGATCCGTAACCAGTATTTTCGGTCTCGTTCTTACATATGCGAGTAGGTATGTGCAGGAGCGTGATAAAGGAAGGGAAATATTGGAAATAGGGAAACATTTAATAATAAATTGCTATTATCGAAAAATATTGAATCAGCGCAAACAGGGGAGCTACCCCACAAAAAATATTTTTCTAAATTTTATTTCACCACTTTGTCGGAGTAATTTATATGCATTCCCCTATAAAATTACAGCTTTCTAGTATAAACGGTATCTTAGCATAACCTTGGATAGACAGACAGACAGACAGACAGACAGATAGATGGACAGACGGACATGACGTAACTATAAGGGTTCCTTGTCAGGACTACGGAACCCTAAAAACCGTGTCAATACTAAACATGCTTATTTACTTCAACGCCATCTAATGAATATCTAACGAACTTCTAACACGAACTAAGCGAACGTTAACACAAAGGTGTTAGGGTAGGTAATAATAAGGTAAACCAGTGTTTTTCAACGTACAGGTCGCGACTCCCTGGGGGTCACGAAGCCTTAGTAAAAGAAAAGAAAGAAAGTTAGAAAATATACTTTTAAAGAAAATATTAATTAAAGAGCATTTGTAGGTGTTGTGATTGAGAGAGCTTATAATGTAATTTGTTTCCTGTAGGCCACACGAACGGGCAGAAACTAGCAATATAACAAAATACATATTATAAACAGTGCAAGTAGGGGGTCGCGAATTTTTTTCATACTAAGGGGGTCGCGTCATGAAAAAGGTTGAAAGACACTGAGGTAAACAATCGTTCATAGATGGCGCTATAGTAAAAAACACGTTTTTTGTATGGGGGTATAATAACCTCTTTAATTTTTACAGTTGTTCTGTTTTTAGTATTTTTTGTTATAGCGCCAACAGAAATACATCATGTGTGAAAATTACAACCGTTTTACTATCACGGTTCATGAGATACAGTCTGGAGACAGACGGACAGACAGACAAACAGACAGACAGACAGGCAGACAGACAGACAGACAGACCAACAGACGGACAGCGGTGTCTCAGTAATAGGGTTAGTTGGTACCCTTTGGGTTCGGAACCCTAAAAATGATATCTTCATTCGTTTACCGAGCCGTGGTCTCCGGTCTAGAACACGTCTACCCCACCGGTAATCGGTTCTATGACAGATGTGACCAGCCAACTGTCACTTCAGCTTGCTAATCCTTTGAGCTATATCGATAACCTTCTCTGTCGGATGCATCATTTGCTCCGATACTCCGATACATAGCCCTTCCCATGCAGCTCGCTAAGCGAAGCTTTTTATTGATGAACCAGTCGCACCGTCAGTGTCCACGTCTCGGCTCCGTATGTCATTACAGGTAGGACACAATCATTAAAGACTTTTGTCTTAAGGCTTTGTGGTATCGGCGATGAAAAGACTCGACGTAGTTTTCTAAACGCTGCCTATCCCAGATGTATCCTTCTGCGAGCTTCCTTCTTCGTTCTTTTTACCCAATTGCAAGATTTGCCTAAGGTAGCTTCGTGTACAACTTCGAGAGGAACTCCGTTTAGGGCAATCGGTTCAGTAATAACAATGACATGTTTGTTGAACATCATGATCTTGGTCTTATCAAAGTTCATCCGGAGTCCGATGCGTGAAGAAGAATCAGCAAGGGTGGTCAGCATGTATTGCAAGTCTTGCACGGTTTCAGCCATGATGACGATATCGCCCGCAAATCTCAAGTGTGAGATTTTCACCGTTGATGTTTATGCCTCGTCCTTTCCAGTTTAGCGTCTTGAGCATATCCTCTAGAGCGTGTGTGAACAATTTGGGGGAAATAACGTCCCCTTGTCTCACACCTCGATGTAAAGGGATTTTGTTCAGTCTGCTTATTTTGTACTTGGACGGACATAGTCGCGGCGTCATACAAACCTCTCAGGACTTGGACGTATCGCCAATCAACTTGGCACCGTTGCAGGGACTTCAGTACAGACCAGGTTTCAATGAAGTCAAAGGCTTTCTCATAGTCCACAAACGCTAGACACAGGGGCTGGTTATACTCCTCTGTCTTCTGTATAACCTGATGCACAGTGTGTATGTGGTCTATGGTGCCGTATCCTCCTCGAAACCCAGCCTGTCCAGGCTGGAATTTGTCGAGTCTACGCGTGAGACGATTTGTGAAAACTCTCGAAAACAGCTTATAGACGTGACTCAAGAGTGAAAGTTCGATAGTTCTTTATGAGAGTTTTGTCTCTTTTTTCAAGAACATAATGACCACATTCTTGCTCCACGCCATCGGAGCTCTCCCCGAAAAGAAAATGGAATTGAAAATGCGCTGAAGCTGTTGTTGCGTAGGAGTCCACCAGCTTTCCAGATTTCTAGTGCTTAGAACTTATATTTAAGCAAAGATATACAGACGGACATCGCAAAATTACAGAGATTTCTTGTTGAGGGTTCCGCCGTACCTAAACAACAACAAGTGAAAC
The DNA here is from genome assembly GCA_954871355.1 of Cabera pusaria. Lineage (NCBI taxonomy): Eukaryota > Metazoa > Arthropoda > Insecta > Lepidoptera > Geometridae > Cabera > Cabera pusaria. Next base: position 15,592,892 of record OX940915.1, on the reverse strand, counting down.
AGCAGGTTGTGGTTAGAGCGTCGATTACCGGGCTGGATGTCACCGTGCTGGCTACGTGCTGGTGAGGTGGATAACCAGAACATCACCGCGAGCAGAGGCCACCAGGTGCCGCTGTGCTCGTAGGGGCGACACTGTAAGGGACACCTAACATCATACTAAACATCTGCTTGCAGGTCTGCTTATTATGTAAAATAATTAACAATAGAATAGTCCAAGGCCACATCATATCATTGTCAACATATTATTTTTGTACATCTGTTATCGTGGGATTTTTGAAGGTGACCGGGAGAACGGGTCAAGGTCAATAATACAATTATAATTATCGTCAATGTCGTCAGGTTTGGTAAATATAATGAGAAGAAACAAAGTGCATATAACTAGAGAGCGAGAGTAAAGAGTGAGAGTTGCTAGTGATAATGGTTGGTTGTGGATAAATGCTAAATGGGAAAATACCTCAAAGAAAAGATGTATGGCTGCAGTGATTAAAATATGAAAAAGCATCTCAGTTTACACGAGGGACACGAGGGATGAAGGAGGAACGTGGGAGGGATGAAGAAGTAACGAAAGGTGAAACAGGAAAAATTATAGACGATAATTCATTGCAACCATAAGTTGATACATCTGATAATAAGGTATTGAAATTAAAAATTGCTTTTGTCCGTCTGTCTGTCTGTTCTCGCGTACAGGTCACATTTTTCAACCGATTTTGACGAATATTGGAACACAAGTTCCTTGATTTATTAAAAAATATCGATCGCGTTTTTACAAGCTTTTATTTAACTTGCAATGTATGTATGTATGTCACTATGTATGTTCGGGTGGAATCTTGGAAGCTAAATTAGACCCACTTCCCGATGTCCGATTGGACTCAAATTCGTTGTATTTATGTATCTTTGGTTACAATACAATGATATGTTACCATGGAGCTGGTCTGATGATGGAGACGGAAGGTGGCCACGGCATCTCTGTGATAAAACAACATAACCCCACTGAGTTTGGGCTCGATTGATTTGTCTTGAAGAGAACTTTACGCCTAGATGATATCCAGAGTCTGATGATGAAGCCGGAAGGTGGCCACGGCATCTCTGTGATAAATCAACATAACTCTACAGAGTTTGGGCTCGATTGATTCGTGTTGAAGAGAACTTTTCACCTAGATGATATCCAGGGTCTGGTGATGACGCTGGAAGGTGGCCACGGCATCTCTTTGATAAATCAACATAACCCTACCGAGTTTGGGCTCAATTGATTCGTCTTGAAGAGAACTTTTCACCTAGATGATATCTAGGGTCTGATGACGAAGCTGGAAGGTGGCCACGGCATCTCTGTGATAAATCAACGCAGCCCTACCGAGTTTGGACTCAATTGATTTGTCTTGAAGAGAACTTTACACCTAGATAATATCCAGGGTCTGGTGCACACGCTGGAAGGTTGCCACGGCATCTTTGTGATAAAACAACGTAACTCTACCGAGTTTGGTCTCGATTGATTCGTCTTGAAGAGAAATTTACACTTAGATAATATTTAGCGACTGGTAATGAAGCTGGAAGGTGGCCACGGCATCTCTGTGATAAAATAACGTAACCCCAGTGAATTTGGGCTCAAATGATTCGTCTTGAAGAGCACTTTACACTTAAATAATAGCCAGGATCTGATGATGAAGCTGTAAGGGGGCCATGGCATTTCTGTTATAAAGCAACATAGCCCCACCGAGTCGATTGATTTTCCGCGAAGAGCACTTTACCCATAATCATATCAAATATCCGTGGAATATTTTAAAACATCATGCCTTCTCTTAAATACTTAGGTAGTAGGTAGGTAGTCGGTATCTATACCTACCTACTAAAAAGTTAAAAATAAATTATAAATAAAAAATATTTTTAAAAGCAAGCTTTTATCTGGGACAATGAACTAAAATGTTAAAAATTAATTCTAGTAAGTATTTGGCGTGTAGGTACTTACCTATATTTTTAAAAGCTTGAGGCACTGAAGTATGGTAATTACCTAGCCTGAAAAACGGGTAGTACTTCAAGCTTTTAAGAATATAGGTAAGTACCTACACGCCAAATACTTACTAGGATTTATTTTTAACATTTTAGTTCATTGTCCCAGATAAAAGCTTGTTTTTAAAAATATGTTTTATTTATTATTTATTTTATAAAGAAGAAAATAGGTGAGGAACGGGGTGAAGCTAACTATAGCGTTATTTATTGACAGATTTCAATCAAATTTGAGAAGCACACTAAGGATTTCATTCTTCATGTAAAGGTTTTGCGAAAAAAATAAATAAAAGGGGAATGGGGGGGAAGGGACGTTTGCTACGAAATCCGTCCATAACAATAATTATTATTTCAATTTTTGAAATTTTATCGTAAGATGTATACCGAATTACGGAAAATATAACCTATACCAATCTTACTATGCATTGCTTACGGCTACCACGGTTGCCTTAAAGAGATCGCTAATTAGCGATCAGGCCGCCAATTTTACTGTAAATATAATCACTATTATTGAACCCTTTTCTTAGTTTCTTAAGTGCAAAAAACCGGCCAAGTCTAGTTGGACTCGCCCACCGAGGCTTCCGTACCAACATTGGCGTGTACCAAATAAGCAAGACCTCTAAATAGTATAAGCGCTCATATAACTCAAGAGGCCTATCTTAATTGGCGTCTACTATGTATGTATGGGGACACCTTTTAATTTTCAACTTTTTTAATTTTTTATAATTCATCCTTTATTTGTGCTGTACCTTGCTTCTTGCCAAATTTTATGATTCTAGGTCAATGGAAAGTTTCGACCCAAAACCTATAGGGAATCTCCGTATGACCTAGAATTGTCAATTTTGGTTAAAAGCAAGGTCTTACAGCACAAATAAAGGAATAATTCCGAAAAATAAAAAAGTTTAAAAATTAAGGTGAATTTTGGTACTTACACGTTTTCGCGAAAAGCTTAATTTGCCCATATCTTTTTATTGTGTTGACTCAGGACCTTGATTTCTATACACCTAGTAGGAACTATAGACTTCAGTATCTGGTATAAATTTAAACTTGCTAGGTCCACCCGTTCCTGAGAAAATCTGTGGTAACACACGGACAGACAGACAGACAGACGGACAAGAAAGTGATCTTATAAGGGTTCCTTTTTTTTCTTTTGAAGTACGGAACCCTTATAAAGCGTATTCTATCTATCTATCTAAGCAGTCCTCTTTGCCTTCACTAGACAAACCCGTAGATATCAGATCCAAACTTTTAAGACCAAGGGAACGCGAGTAATTGCTAAAACTTATACCCCAATTTTGCCAAAGCTCTGAAATAGCTAAGGGGAAAGGCTGAACTAGCTAAGGGGAAAGGGGAAAGGGGAAAGAGCCGGTTATTGCGTGGTTATAAGGGTACGTTAGGTCTATTCTTCTCACAGTATTATTATTACAATATCCTTCTCAACCATACCTGAATCCAACGAAACAGTAATCTCTGATCCTTACATACAATATTATGAAATTTATACTCAAATATATTTATTACATTTAAGAACCTATTCAAATATACTTCTCATGATAGGATACAGCAATAAAAATACTCACAGTACAAGCATGGGAGATATCCTAATACATTATAATATTCGCCCACTTATTCTACGATAGAATAAATACAACTAAATGTGTTCCAGTGTACTTGTAGAACAAATGACACTTTTGTATAATACGGCGCATATTATTGTTATGAAAACATAAGTTGTTGTGACATCAATATATGTAAACTAAAATTATTTGTATAACGTTAAAATAAATGTCAATAAACAGTATCCACCTATTCGTATTCTGAGCTGATAAGAGATTCCAACAGTTTATTATTCCTGCTTACAATATTGAAATAGTAACATAATGTACAATCATTGTATAACAACTAGGACACAATGTCTCAACAGCTCTATCGCGGTTTATTTGTCTATCACAGAATATCTAGGATAATAAGTTTCAATGGTTCTGAACGTCACAGTTCCAATTTAACTAATGGGAATAACCGATCACGATGATACTATGTTATACATTGTCTGCATAGTGTATGGTTACTGAGCCAAGGTATTTTAATGGGGTAGGACTATGCCGTCTTATTTCTATATTATTTTCTTCAGATAAATGTACCATCGGCCGTTTGAGACTGAACTAAATGAGTGAATGGTACACGTTGAGATAGTTGCGCTCTGTGGATTGGACTCAAGTCAGTTCTCCGGCGCCTCGTCTCACTGCCGTCATTCAAGTCAGTTCTCCGGCGCCTCGTCTCACTGCCGTCATTCAAGTCAGTTCTCCGACGCCTCGTCTCACTGCCGTCATTCAAGTCAGTTCTCCGGCGCCTCGTCTCACTGCCGTCATTCAAGTCAGTTCTCTGGCGCCTCGTCTCACTGCCGTCATTCAAGTCAGTTCTCCGGCGCCTCGTCTCACTGCCGTCATTCAAGTCAGTTCTCCGGCGCCTCGTCTCACTGCCGTCATTCAAGTCAGTTCTCCGGCGCCTCGTCTCACTGCCGTCATTCAAGTCAGTTCTCCGACGCCTCGTCTCACTGCCGTCATTCAAGTCAGTTCTCCGGCGCCTCGTCTCACTGCCGTCATTCAAGTCAGTTCTCCGACGCCTCGTCTCACTGCCGTCATTCAAGTCAGTTCTCCGACGCCTCGTCTCACTGCCGTCATTCAAGTCAGTTCTCCGACGCCTCGTCTCACTGCCGTCATTCAAGTCAGTTCTCCGACGCCTCGTCTCACTGCCGTCATTCAATTCAACAGGTGATATAGTGGTCAAACGCTAACTTTTAGGAAGTAACAAATAATAAAAATTAGCCATCACAAACAAACATTTGTATGTCACCGGTAAAATGCAAGTCTACTTGATCATAACGTCGAGCTGAGGTTACATTTACCAACGCGACAAGTCCCGTGTTATAATATAACACAGGACCCCTAAAGTATAAATGTTACTTGATATTTATTCTATAGAGACAATACGTATGATGCAAACATACTGTGTTCATTACACACGTTTAGGATAATTTACTAAACGAAAATAAAACCGACTTCAAATGCCATGGTAGTCCTTTTCAATGCCAAGTTTAAGGTGTATATATCCATATCTCTGGAGATAATCATCAGATCTCGATGAAATTACAATGAAACTTCTTTGAAGATGTACCATTTCAACAAAAAGATAATTATTCGAATCGGTTCACAATTGACGGAGTAATCGCGTAACATACATACAAAAAACAACATACAGACGAATTGAGAACCTCCTCCTTATTGGAAATTGGTGGAAAACAATTTGTGAATATATGTGTGTACCTATATATAGGAAGACATTTAAGATTTTTAAATCAGACGTTTCTTTTAAACGGATTCATTTAACTTATCAAATAATCTATATATATATAAAAGAAAGTCGTGTTAGTTACACTATTTATAACTCAAGAACGGCTTTACCGATATGGCTGAAAATTGGTCAGGAGGTGGCTTAGAGCCAAGAGACGGACACAGGATACTATTTATTTTGGCGATTTTTTTTTTAATTTTTAATTTTTTTTTTTGTGAATGTGTGTGTGTAGGAAAACAGCACAATGTTGAAAACATGCTATTTGCATTCTCACCAAAATTCCACTGAAAATCTTCAGTAAACACCTCATCTTTGCTGAAGGTATGACTTAGACTAGACTTTTACTTGAAAACTGAGCTGAAATTTGACTCTGACCCATCTCTACGACCAAAATTGATAAAAACTTGAAAATTTTAATATTTGACACTGGCTAAATACACTAATCGTGTGGAGACATAATGAAACTTAAAAAAAATGTATGCTTACAAGCAATCGAGACAATAATAATCAATGCCTAATCAATTTTATTTTGTCAGAATGTAGGTAAATACAGAGATATGCAAGAATGTGATGAAAATTAAATTAAACTCAATCGAACTAATTTCAAGTTAATAACTTATCTATAACAATAATAACATTGTTTCATTGCATCATGTCTTGCTGACACGCGGTTGAAGTACTTAATTGTTGTATTTTTATTCTATTTCTGTATTGCCACAACTTTATTATTTACTTGATAATGTACTTGTAATGTAAAGTGCCATAATACATTACTGAACTTAATATCTCTTTTGTATTCATTGTATTACGTTCATAAAAGCCTAAATTAAGTTAATCTAAAAGGTAACACGACATTCGTTGTCAGTTAGGTGGTACGAAGTTCGCCGGGCCAGCTAGTAATAAGATACATTATAATTTATTTGTACTATTCATTATTCTGTGCCAAAACTACATCGTCCTTCGTAGCGCAGTCCGTAGCTCGTGCAGCGTAGACCGTAGCTTGCGTAGCACAACTCGTAGCGCGCGTACCGTAACCACCAAGCAAAGCAGTCAAAGTTAATTTTATGATAAAAACATATTTATTTTCTAGAACGAACTAAACTTGCTTTGCGAATGAACTCATAATAATTTTTACCATTACGAGATCCATATACTCTCCCGAAATGCAACGATAATTGGGAGAACACAGGTAGTCCAGTTTATGGCTATCAGAAAAAAAAACATTAAATAGAAATAACATTTTTTTTTTAATATAAATATTTTTTGAAAAAGAGTAAAAATCTATATTACCTTTTACATTTAATTGTATTGTGAACACAGATTTGATTTTTTTCTGTTATGTATTCTATAACGGTATCTCCGTTTAATTTAAACACCACAATATATTTCTTTAAGAAAATGTTTATTAGCCGTTAGTGTTTATCTCCGTTATCTCTGCTATCTTCTGTAATATAAAATCCGAAGTCCTGACTTACTGACTTATATATCAACGCACAGCCCGAGCCACTGGTCCTAGACACATGAAATTAGGAGGGTGTGTTCTTTGTGACGTAAAGGCATCCACTGAGAAATATTTTTTCGAAATTCCGCTTCTAAGAGGGTGAAATGAAGAGTTGAACTTTTTATAAAACTCTTTATTCTCTGGGTCGATTGACTCAAAAATGTATACATATACTCTACAATTAAAATTATGAGACACGTGTATCATCTTAGTTTTTCCAAAATCATAAACGACGTATTTGTTTCTGTACGAAATAAATTTAAGAACAATTTAACCAACTTTTCTTTGACTACCTCGACTTTATCGAACTACCCCTTCTCGTTCAAAAGTGTGCAGTTTCTCTTCAAAGTCCGCTTTTTCATTATCATAAATAAATCTCAAAGCCAAACTCTTATTTTAACAGGGGTAGACTTTGACTGCTTTTCTGACGGTTGTTATACGTGGTCTGCTCCAAAGTAAGCTCACAGAGCAGCATTTGTGTGGGATATTGTCAGTTTGTATATTCAATGGAGAGGGAGTGAGAGCGCACACTGCAACTCTCAACATAACTGCAGTTTAATTACCTACGCCACATTTATTTAGAATTGAAGTTAATTATATCACATTTATTTTGAGCAAATGTTGATAATCAACGCTGTAAAAACAATTTACTAACTCTACTTAACAAGTTATATAAATAAAATGGTACAACTAATCAACATTGTATAAAATCGATTAAAAAACTAAAAAAACCGACTGCAAATGCCGCGCTATTAATTTTCAGTACCAAGTTTGAAGTGTTTATCTCCATATCTCTGGAGATACTTAGCAAACCTTAATGAAACTACCATGGTACTATACATGGAATAGCTCTTTTCCAAAAAAAAAAGAATATTCAAAATCGGTTCATAAACGACGAAGTTATCCGCGAACAAACATAAACATAAAATAAAAACATACGGTCGAATTCGAAAAACCTCCTCCTTTTTGAAGTCGATTAAAAATCATAGTATAACGCCTATTAATCAGACATTGCATAATATAAACTACGCGGGCACTGTGAGAAACAAGAAATTCGATGGCTGTATGATGTGATTTTGACTGTAAATACTCACGAAATGTATGCTCAAACAACTTCAAACGTTTGTGATTTCTGGTGAACTTACGTGTTCAAACTCTAAGCCGTAGCCCGACCGGAAGGAGCACAACAAATGTAATACAAGTCGCGTACTGACAGCGGTCACTGCAGTCTACTGTCAGGACGGCGGGTTCTAACAATATTACCTCCCGGGAGAGCTTCCAGCGAGACACGCCACCGAGCTATGTTACATTTATCTGTGAGGTTTTTATTACAGAACATGACAATAATAAAAAACACACTTAAATATACAAAATTGTATTAAACAAATTTTAAGTACACTGCGTTTTATTACAGCTTTATAAAATTATAAAGCGACATTGTGTACGACAAGGAATACTTAGACTAAAATGTATCATTAATTATAACATTAAATATCGGTATAAAATTAAAGTTAAGAATCCCATAAAAGACAGAAAGTAACGGATATAATAGACAACATTGTAAGTAAGTGTGATATAATATAACTGGATGTCAGCTGTCGTGTAGTCCGCCCCTGTAACATTAACACTAGTTATTGTAAACACTTTAACTGGACATAGACAAGTGTGTGTGTGGGAGTAACTACGTTACATACAAGACCGCGTCACCAGCTCACATTGTGACAGTAACTACGTTACATACAAGACCGCGTCACCAGCTCACATTGTGACAGTAACTACGTTACATACAAGACCGCGTCACCAGCTCACATTGTGACAGTAACTACGTTACATACAAGACCGCGTCACCAGCTCACATTGTGACAGTAACTACGTTACATACAAGACCGCGTCACCAGCTCACATTGTGACACTAACTACGTTACATACAAGACCGCGTCACCAGCTCACATTGTGACAGTAACTACGTTACATACAAGACCGCGTCACCAGCTCACATTGTGACAGTAACTACGTTACATACAAGACCGCGTCACCAGCTCACATTGTGACAAACACACATATTATAATATAGATTAAATTAAAAAAAATAACTGACTTCAAATGTTGCCATCACAAATTATGAAGATCCAAAATGAAACATAATAAACGAAAAATTCACTTTTTTACATTAAAATCTTTGTTAGGGTTTTTAATGTTGTTTACTGTGTTATGATATTGGTATGACAAACGAGACGCGCGCCTGATGGTTATCGATGCTGTCTGCCTACAAATGTCTTGAAACACTCTGGATCACCAGACTGTGACTGTGACTGTGAGATACTGCGCGTGCGCAGCGTCCGTTACACTGAGACAGATAGGCTAAGCCCGCACAGCGTTGGGTGCGTTTATTCTACCGCACAATAGAATACACTGTATTGAAAAAAGAATCACCGCAATGCGTGCAACTCTATGACACTTCATACATCACAGAATATACGTGCGGTAGAAAAAAAAGAGGGCCCGGTGGCGTAATCGGGAGAACGGTCGGCTTTGATGCCAGAGGTACCGAGTTCAAGCCCCGCCGTGCACCAATGGATTTTTCTATCGAAAAAATTAAGTGTGCTTCTCACAGTGGCCCTCCGGTGAAGGAAAACCCAAAAACAGCATGGAGGTTCAAAGAAACATAATATTTGATTTACGCAGTGCAACATCTCTCGTCGGATTTGAAAACTGTAATGATTTCTTCCGAATTATTAACTTACGTAATAAGTAGTCATAGATGGCGCCACCAATGCATAATTGGGTTAACAAATGCAATCCACTAATTTCGTCGTAACGTCACTTCGCACCATGGCTTAATTGGCAAAGCACCGGAACATGTTATTCCGGAGGTTGCGGGTTCAAGTCCCGTTGGTACGATTAAATTTTGGATTGTGTTTTACAATTTACAAAAAGCATGGAGGTACGACACTAGATAGTGTCCTAGTGTCCTACCAGCTACCACCCTCAAGTTAGAATATCTGTCGCCAATACATCTAATGTGTTCCGACAGCTATCCTTGAGAGCCAGTTCCCATTCTAGGCCTAGCGTGCTTACCATCTTCGACCGCACCATCACTTACCAACAAGTGAGATAGTGGTTAAACGCTATCCTATAAGATATTAAAAAAACGCAAGCAAGCGCTGTGCGCTCTAGGCCTTAGATGTTGAGTCTTACGTGCCTGTTATTTTCCTGGATAGTCTGCTCTTTTTATATGATTTCTGTGAAGGTACCGCCCCAGGCAAACTAGCAGAAGTCTTGCCATTAAACAATAGTACCTCTAAAGTACTACCTCTAAAGATCTACAGCTGATAGTCCACGTGATATACACAAGGCCGCGGTGGGTCACATTACCTCACTGTGCGGTACAGTCGTACAGAACTGCGCCTGCCACGTTGAAACTCCTCTTGTGACTGAAGTACCGGAGTCTCCTCAGCTCAGTGCTGGTGTGTGTCAGCAATGGAGGCTCTCCTCTCCTACCCACCTTCAGTGTGTCTGAAATTATAACAACATCCATTAACATTACGTTATATTTAGATTATTATTAGATTGGTGGTTACTGTTACTTCCTTGGTGTGTAGGATGCTGCACACGTGATCCTACCGTGGTGTTACATTAGTGACCACTGGTGGTAAGCTGCGGCCGTAGCTCAGACCAATATTCTAGCTATAAATCGACAATCGCCAATAATGTCCGGTGCCAGCCGGTGAAGGAGTAGGAGACAAGTTGAAATAGTAACGCTAAGTGGATTTGACTAAAGTTAGTAGTCCAGCGCCTCGTCTCACTGTTTTCTTCTAATTCTAGACGAGCACGATACCATCTCAGACCGCAACTTCATTTACCATCATGTAAGACAGTGGTCGCTTGTCTGTCCGACATAAAAAAAATACGTAGATTTTCGTGAAGAGTGTTTTAGAACCTCTGATGTAAAGTGATGTTAGATTCGTTCTGAGATATATAATATAACTAGCTGTGCCCGCGACTTCGTTCGCGTGGAATAGTGTCTTTGGGCAGCATTAACTAATATGACACATACGTATCCCAACTACACCGCGCCGTACCACGCCACGCTAATACCCCCTTGATCCCTCCTCCCCTCGCATACCCTCCCCTCCCCTTTTCCCTCATTTCCACCTCCCGTCCCCTTCCCCTTCCTCTCACTTCCACATCCCCTCCCCTCCAGCTTTCCTCCCCTCCCCTACCCACCCCTCCCCTTTCCACCCCCTCACCTCCCCCTTTCCCTACTCCTCACTTACACCTCCCCTCCTCTCCCTCCCTCTTCCCTTTCCCGCTCCTACTCACAAACTTTGAATGTCATATTTATTTATATCAACTCAACAGCCTTAAAAATAAGTTTCAAGTTTCAAGCTCCTAAAATGACGATACTTCCTCAAAATATATATACTATAGATACTTTTTCAAAATTCACCCCTTAAAGAGATGGGACAGGGGTTCAAAGTTTGTATGGAGAAACAAGGTAAGATAGTCTGTGTATGCGCTGGTTCTAAATTCAAAATTTGTACCTAGCCCAAATAGCTCGGTAGCACAAAACATGAATGCAGGGAACGACAGTAGAAATAGGTAAGGAAACGAAAGGTACCTCACTCACACGCAGCTTCCTCGGAGATTATTGTCCAGGCCCAGGGTACCCGAAATCTTCCTTTTACGTCGCACATATTGAATACTCTCAGTTTAGTCTATCGATTACAATAGAATAGCTGAATAGCTTCTAATTACAATTTAAAACACTCAGAAACGATGATTAGGCGTCTGCAGGCAGACATGCGCTAACTACTACACTAACACTAACTGTCACTTGCAAACACCCGAAACGTCTTCTCGTAAGCTGTCAGACAAGGACGGAAGATGGAGTCAGGTGTAGGTAGGAATGGATAGGAATGCATTGAGCCTTCATTTTACTGCGCTTAATAATTAATTTGAATCTATCCAAACGACCTAAACAGTCTGTTTTATTCGATAGTTTGACTAGGTAATTCTATAAATAAATAAATGAATATTGTTGCAGAATTTTCAAAATTCCACCCCTAAGAGCGTGAAATGGGGTAACAAAGTCCGTAAATCAGTACAATTTTTCGGTTTTACAAAAATGAATCCCTATTTCCCTTAGTCACGCGATAACTTGAAAACGGTTGGACCGAGTTGGTTATTACGAAAGAAAAGTTTTAAGTTAATGAAAGAAGTTTATAACGCGGGTAATGCCGCGGGGCACTTCTAGTTTCTATATTTTGAGATAAACTACTTAAAATTCAATAGTCAATAGCATAACTTCATAAATAAAGAACTTTCGACATGAGCTTTCATCCCTCATTGCACCACCTTAATGCACCCTTGGCAAAAAACATTGAGTAACTTAATTTTTTATATAAAATGAACTATTTTCATCGCTTTAAGTTAAAAACAAAGAACTCACATTCAACAAATTTCAACTCATTTAACCCTCTTCGGGGTAAAATTTACAAAGTCCGTTTTTAGTACAACCCTACGTGATAATAGAAATGTACCCTCCAAATTTTTCATTTTTCAAGACTCTACGACCAGCTGTTTAAGCTGTGCGTTGTCTCAAAATCAGTCAGTCAGTGAGTATATCAGGACAAACATTCTTATAGTATTAGATTAGGTATATAACCTTTATATAAACATGCCGTACTATCTCTTTGGCATGTTTATAACAAATACAGCGGCACGAGAGTGGGCTCATGTAGTGCACTCGTCTCCTTGGCCCTATAGTATCTCTGGCTCCCGTGTCCCTCACGATGGTAACAATGATCACTTACCTCCAGATATACTCAGGTAGTAGAACGTGTAGCGGTCGAGAGAGATGAGGTTGGTGGTGTGGACATCTTGGACTACCTTCTTAGTGTCGCGCGACAGGTGCTCCACCAAAAAGATGTACCCCCTGCCGTTGATCACTGGTACAAGTAATATGAATTATTAATGAATTGTTATGAATGATGAGATGCGTGCAGTACTCCACAAGTTGAGAGGAATACTCTGGAACTTTGGAGGTACATTACATGGACTATTTTTTGTGGTAAATGCTTGCATTTTTGAGGAGTTGAATGTCACAAGATTGCGTGATCCCCAGCTTGATGCTCTGTCGAAAGAGCACTCAACCTGTGCAACGAGCTCCGTCCTCCTTACGTCGACTTCCAGCCCAGGGGCGAATATGGGTAGCGCATGACCACTATCTCACCTGATGTTAAGTGATGATGCGGTCGATGATGTAGTGCCACAGAATAATTAACAGTACTACGTAGTAGTGCGCTTGTTTAAAAGGTACTTAATCATTCGCGAATCTTGAAGACTCATAAGTTGTATTTGATCGAAAACACAGGAGTCATGAGTTAATGACTCTTTCCATCACCTTGGAGAGAAGAAATGTATCGCTATAGGCCTATAATTGTCGGGTCGTACGGTCACCCTTCTTGGGAATATGGTGGACATGGGCTATCTTCCAACAAGATGGTACACCGCCTTCATCATAAGAAATGGAGAGTAACAATGTTAAGATAGGCGACAATTATTTCTCTATTATGCCCGTAGCACATCTCCGCTGCGAAATACGAGTAGCAAACCGCTGGATGAATTCCGCCGCGATCAAGTGTAGTTTGAACTGTGGAACTGCAGCAGAGCCAGAGTTCCCAGGCCTGGGCGTTTTGTAAATTTGTCAAACAAGCGCGGGATCAACGCGGCACCGCAACATAATGGAGGAGGAGGAGAGGCTGGTGCAACCACGAAACCGCTCGGAGAATGAGACAGAACTATAGTCAAATCTATGCTTTAGAACAGGTAGTTTCCGCAGCTACTACAACTGACAGAACTAGGCAAAATTACTGCGGTTCCGCTGTTATGGTTCCGCGACGGAGATGTGCTACGGTCGCTAGAACTGGATAAGGTTGATATTCATAAATACATGCTAATAGTACAGTTCGTGCCTTAGGAACGCGCGGTGAGACGGGACGTGTCTCTCGGTCTATCCCGTCCCCGATAGCATGCTACTCTCAGCATGCTATCTCGCTATCTCTCTCTACCATGTAGCCATGTAGGCCTTCCTCTGTTCTTCATGCACATCAAGCTCGACATTAGAAATTCATGTTTTCATGTAGTTGTTTCTAGTTCCATTATGTTTACGTGGCATAAGAGTGAGTACCGCATCTCCCTTTTTATATCGATGCACGAGTGTATTAAAGTATGCCTGAATATCGTAGTATTGAAGTACTCGTTCTTACTGATTCTATAATACAGATCATCCTCGTTGACAGGTGACGTCGGTGACAGCTGCAGGTATGCCCACACTCCTTTCACAGCGAAGTACATGGTGTACTCCTGCAGGCCGGCGCTGGTCATGTTCACCGCTGTGTGGCGCCCTCTCGCGGCCATCTCTATGTACTGTTTATAATCGTGGAGATCTGCAATAGCGACAGTACAACCCTCCTCTTGCTGACTGTGGTCAGACTTGCTGGGACCTTGAAACACAATATTATATCCATGTCAATATTATACATCAATTTATGTAGGTATGCACAACATTCAATTCAATTCAAATTCAATCCAATCCAATCCATTTTAATGTATTTTATTAATATTTTTAATTTTAATGTTTAAATTACAATATCAAAAATGTGTTTTTCAAATCGTATTTTAATCTTTTTTGTTTTGGAATCGTTAATTTGTAACATTATTAATGTTATATACTGGCTGTAATTCACGTACCTTTAGTCGAAATTTCTCGACTTAAATCTTTACCCGAGGAAGAGCGACGGAGTCGCTCGAAACCACGGTCGAGAAAATTCGACTAAAGCTACGTGAATTACAGCCGGTATATAACGTTAATAACGTGTTTAAACCTGTTTATAAATATATGGTTTTAGAATGCATTGTTTCCTTTACTTCTGTGTTGAATATGATCCACTTTGGTCGATAATAATCGTTTATTAAATATTAAATTAAATTATATCATAAACAAACAAACATAATATACATTTGTTTATGTTTGCGTTTGACTGTGGAGAGGTGAGACTCTTCGCGGTTACTCGCTAACGGTATAGATTTAGCTAAAGTATTGTACAGGAATAGCCATATGAGGAATCAGAAGAAATAGTGAAGCTTATATCCATTCAAGGCCTAGCGTGTTCACTATCTTCGACCGCATCATCGCTTTTACCACCAGGTCAAACGCTATCCTATCTAACATAACAAAAGAAGCCGCGGAGCGTAGCTAGACAATATAAACCCTGAATATTATAGGACGGAGTCATATACAATATTTAGGTATTTCAGGCTTGAACCCAATGAGATTAACCTTCTGTACTTCAGCGCCATCTAGTAGTTTATTATGACAACACTCGTGTCTGCTTCATCACACCAAAACAAACTAGGTTATCTACCGAGTAGTTTAAAAAACTCGAAGGTGAAGTATCCTCCTGAAAACCTCATATATATGGAAAGTACGAGCTAGTCTAATGAATGCACAGTCTAGCGAGAAATAGAACACAAACTTTCAGTTACGATACGTAAATCAGCTTGAGAATGTTCGCTTCAGTTACTTGTACGATTCATTATTCTGTGCTTCAGTGGGCGAAAGATACAAACTTGTGCCATCCCCTTGACAAATTACATCTACTTTTGTAAGGCCTCTCAGACGACTTGACGCTTATTTGTATTAGTCAGTGTCTTTTACAATACTCATACTGTGAGTATTGTAAAAGACACTGAGTCGAGTCGAGAGTGAGATGAGTCTCATACTACTCATCCATACAATACTCTTGAATTGTTATTCCCTTTTATCATAGAGGGTAATGAAAAGCAGTGTGTATCAGTCGGCCGCAACTTTATTTTCTCTCGGCCTTCGTACTTTGAAGCCGTCGCTATGCGAAAATAGCGGCCTCACAGAAAAGTACTGTCGCGCCCTCGTTATACACTCTACTATTGTTTGTAACTTTTACACGGTCAAGCGGCTCGAGTTGTAAGTTTTTGTTTATTTATTTTTTAATACAAAATTTTTTTATTGCACAAAAAATACACATTATCATAAAGTCGCTAGACATCAAATTGGACATGTGAGTGCCCGTATTTAGATGGTCTAGTGCTCCCATGTATGCATAGGTACAACTCGTACAATTCTAATTTTGTTTACATTTTTTTTTTACATTTTAGTAAAAATAAGTTGAACAAATAATTATAAGTGGTGGGTGTCTCAGTAAGAGTGCAATTTTTAAAATTAGATTTTTTTTTCACGCAAGTAGCAACTCTGAAATTTGACAGCTGTCACCTCTGTTAATTCCGATTTTTAAAAATGGAGCGCTTTTCGAAAGAACAACGCGTTATAATTGTGAAAACTCATTACAAAAGTGGGGAAAGTTACGCTGAAACCGCTCGAAACACATTATCTTACGAAATTCTGATGTCAACTGGCCACCAAGATCGTGAGATTTAACGCCGTGCGATTTTTTACTTTGGGGTTTTGTGAAATCTCGGGTTTATGCGAATAAACCCGAAACAATTCCTGAGCTCAAATCGGAAATCCAACGCGTCATCGGTGAGATACAGCCACATCTCTGTGCAAAAGTCATGGAAAATTTCATGAATTGAATAATGGCCATCAGAGCCGTGGGGTTCATTTGCCGGATATTTTATTCCATACTTAATCGGAACATGTCTTCTTTACAATACAATAAAAATATCACAACTCTGTCATTAAATACTTGTTTTTATATTAAAATGATAAAGTGCACTGTTACTGAGACACCCTATACTTAATAACAAGTAACAAAATAAAAATTTTGAATAAACACCCACGACTGCGTCTTTTAGAAAGTAAATGTCATAAAATCTATCTAAGAACCACCACTGATTAATTACGAACCGTTTAATCACACAATCGAACTAGTAGTTGTGAAGAAAAATGGCAACATGAATTTGCACAAACAATGTTTGCTGCTGCGTCCCCCGGTGAGTTGTCATCATAACACCTATCTATTTATATATAAGAACAGCACCAATCAAATCAGTAGGCAGCGCTAGCGCGCTGTTAAAATGGCGGGAAAGCAACAGTGTGCATTCACAGATTCAGTTTATTTAAAATAAAAGAAATAGTTTATTCGGTAATTTAAAAACTTGGCTGCATGCTCTAACGTCTTTGCCAACATTTTCACGCAGCTACGGCAGAAAATAATCCTCGCGCCATTTTTCTCAAATTTTCTTTTCTTTGTACTTGTATTGTGAAAATTTAAATATGACAACTTTCAATAATGAAGAAGAGCCATATATTACTTCAACTCCACCGGATATACTAACAGAAGCGCGAACCGCATGCGACAGCTTGCTGCGTCAATATCCAAAGACAGATACATAACCACGTATGAAAACATAATTAAAAAACCAACTACAACTACGTATCATTTTAATAATTGTAATTTCACTAACTGTTTCAATAATTAGAAATGAACAAAATATAAAATGTTTTATTTTTCTGTTTCCTCGCAAATGTGTTAAAAAACGTCGTACGATATACGTGCGTATTGGTTATAACGCACTAACATCGTAATGTACTATTACGTTATTTGCCAACGCTCTGTGTATTATAACTAATCCGTAATTAGGTTGTCTGGAAGAAATCGCTTTATGCGATAAGACCGCCGATTGTAAAACCGATTTTTGTTTTATTGTTACTTTAATTTTAAGTTCTTTTGGTTTACAATAAAGAGTTAATCTATCTATCTATCTTAATTATTACATTATTATTCATTAATTATTAGTTGTAAGTGCAGGTAAATTGGCTGAAATTCGCACAGGAATAGCCAGTACAGGAGATGTCCTACACTGGCTATCCCATGGCATACATTATAATGTAGACGAGGCCGCGGGGCGCCACAAGTAACGACATACGTGTGAAACTTACCAGGGTTATTGACTTCCGTAGTAATGTTTAATGCTGCTGATATATTATGACCTTGCTCCGTAATTGAATTTACAAGATCATTTGGTTTAGAATTATTTATCCTAAGATCCGGTACAACAAGATCAGCTCGGCCAGTTAGGTGCAGCATAGTATCGTTCATTTTATGTGACGTATCAGATATGTTGGAAGTTCTTACATTGAGGTCGTCTTTTCTTGTTGTTATATTTTTTACCAATCCAGCAGTCTCTGAGCTAACATGGCAACTAGTCGTGTAGTTTATATGCAAAGTTTCGGTCACGTCTTTGAGTGCCACTTGTAATGCATCCACCTTACCGTTAATGCGCGAGTTGAGCTCTGATAGTAAGTTTTCTATTTTAGTAATTTTGGAGTTACTTGTTTCAATTTTCTTATCCAACAAGTTAATCTTGTTACTCATCTTTTCCACGGTTTCTAACAATTTGTGATGTCTAAACTCCATATCTAGAGCCATCTTGTCTAATTTACCATCGTCGTCTAATTTACCAAGTGGTTTCTGTGAGGTTTGCACTGTCGGTAATGTTGTCCCTCTCTCTCCGGAACTTCTTCTGTGCTGGTCCTCGTCAGAAAGCACCATTTGCGCGAGGATAGAGCTGGAAATGTAGAAATACCATACATAATTCTGAAGTGACAACTTCTTAGCGGCGTTGTGAACTTTTTTGGGATGGGTAAAAAGTGTTAAACTCGCGTCAGGACACGTGACCTGATCGAACATTCGTAAGACGGAGGGAGGGTAGACAAAATGCACAACGTTAATGTTCTAGTTTTCACTTCTGCCGGCACTCTCGGAGTGCAACCCGTTGTATTTTTTATAGTAGACTAGCAGCCCGCCCCGGCTTCGCACAGGTGAAATTGATACATAATATTGGACGGCCCGTTGGAGTAAAGGATAGTTACCTTGACTTTTAACCCGACGGATCCTGGTTATAGTCCGAGCCATATTGATTTTCTCAAGTTTTTATGTGCACTCATGAATCATGGGTAGTGCGATCATTAAATCAATGTTCTGCCTCACTTGCTACCAATAAGTAGCTTACCACCATCAAGGAATAAGTCTACCGCCATAACCATACGGTGTTCCGGAAACACAGCTCTCGGGAGTCATTACATTCTAGGCCTAGCGTGTTCACCATGTGAAGATGCGAAAGTCAATTTGTGTATTTGTTTGTTTAGGACTCCTTCACGGTCAAACGGCTGGACCGATTCAGCTGAAATTTCGCACAGGGATAGGCAGTACTTCTTTATGGATAAGGCCATAGGATACTTTTTATTATGCGGGCGAAACCGCGGGGCACAGCTTATCAGTGGATCGAACTGTATTGACATAAAATTGATTTATATCGGTTGTAATCTACAGAAATAGCGAATCTAATAATGTTTACGTAGAAACTATTGTCTAATCTTTGGTTGCGCTGCAACTATTTTGATGCGCATCATTTTAAATCTCTGATATCTTCTAAAGTTTTCAAATAAATTATAAACTTTAAAAGAACAACTTTAATGTATAATATGTGACCAAGGTAATTAACGTAATTATTCTGATAAGGATTAATACTTTACAGTAGAATGCTGCCTTGGAAGTTAAGTAATGTTTTTTATTAAAAAATTAAAGATTTAAATGGTTACCGTGAGTCAACCTTAAGAGTTAGACATATACCATCGCGAACTTTTCTGTAGAGCTTCATAAGTTGTACAATACTGTAGTACATTATTTTGATCTATCTCGTAGGGTTCAGCCAGCGTTTGCAATGTAAGCGCAAAAAAGTGTTTATTTACGACATCACATTAGAAACCTCTAAAATTGTCAGTGTTTCTCTACTATATTATGCATGTTTTTTTTTTTTTCATCTTTCCTATTGAATCACGCTATCTTTTAAAAAAAATCGCTTTAAAATCCGTTGCGTAGTTTTAAAGATGTTAGCATACATAGGGACGGACAGACAGCGACAGCGACTGTGTTTTATACCATGTAGTGTGCACCATGTAGCAAGTGTTTGACCTCTATCTCACCTGATGTTAAGTGAACATGTGGGTTGGGATCTTAAAACGAGTCGCCTGAATTTGAGGATTCTGCTAATGTGGGAGGGTCAAGGGGGTTGGCATTGATCCTCCCAAATAGATTTTAGCTGGCGGAGTTAAGTCAAAATATTTGAAATTAATATTTTTCTTTTTGTGAATTCGCGTGAAAAACTTGCTAATGCGTGAAATGGAACGTAAATATTAGGTAAAGTCATAGTCTGACACTAAGGCAACACACTAGAGAACAGTGACCACCGCGTGACGTGCGCCGACGAGCGTATCCAGGAGGGGAGCCTTGGTAGCGGCCACGCGTCACCAGAACCGACGCTATAGCTTTTAAATCAAGGTGCAGAAAACGTATCTGAAAAGTGTCCGTCTAATTTGATTTAATGAAAAGTCAATTAATTTTCATTAAAAAAAATCTTTATTTTTTCTCGTCAACTATGTGTCCGCGTTTTTTCGCACATAGGGGAGTGGTCCATTTCCAACCCTCTCCAGCTTAAACTAATTATTTATCTTTTTTTTAGTACTTGAACTCAAAATATTAAAATGTTCATATCTCCTAAAAGAGGGGGTTTCACAACTTTTCCTTCAAGGAGGGGGTTCTAATCCTCTCCCTTTCCCTCCCTCCCCTACTCTCCCTCCCAAAATCGACGGTGTTTCGATGGAGTAGCGTTAATTAACTTTGATATTAAATTTAAAATAAACTATGCATTTCCGGCGGGAGCAAATGGTGCGGAGGTTCCTCATGTCTCCCCCTCCCACCTCCCCCCTTCCACTTCCCTAAATTCAGGCGACTCAATTTAAGATTTTACCCAAGATGTGATCACCGATGTAGCACAATTGCCTACAAGATACCTGTTCAGACCCCAAGATTGTACTTATTAACAGGAAATACAGATTCTGGCATTCCACCCCTTTGCGTATGATGAATGTGGATGCAAAGTGCTTGTGACAGAATAATAAATATATTATGTCTTGCAGTCAGGCGCTATCTAAAGAAACATTATGTGTGTTTACACATTATTTTTAAGATTTTTTTTTCATATGAAGTTTTTGAGAATAGCACATTTTCAAAACTGCTATACTTTGTTATTCATATAAAAACAATGTAAATATTTTGCTGGCTAAAAATGATAGTGGTATTTTTTGCTCGATCTTATAAAATATTATAGTGTGGTACGGAACCCTACGAGTGCGAGTCCGACTTGCACTTGGCCAGTCTTTTGTTTGTTATTAAACTACATAATTAATTTTAAGATTTTTGCTACGTGACTGCTGCTACTTCTTGGCAAATTTCATGTTTCTAGGTACGGGAAATATTTTACGACTGGTGAGGGAATGAAAACCTAGGGAGGTTTGGATTCCCTCATCAAATCGCAAAATATGCGAAAACATGCGACATAAATGGTCATATCTTTAATCGCATTGACTTGCAAGTTTATCTTTTTTACAGCTGAAAGATACCGTAGAGTATTTGATATAAGTTTCAACTTGATATCTTTACGCGTTCTTGAGAAAAAGGGTCTTGACGGACGGACGGACGGACACCAAAGTGATCCTATAAGGGTTCTTTTTTCTTTTTGAGGTACGGAACCATAATAAATAAATCGGTTTACAATTGGCGGCGAAATCAAATAGATACAAATTACAAAACACGACGAATTTGAGCAGCTCCTCCGTCATTTATTTATTAAAAGCACAAAACAGATCACAATCAAAACATTATAAAATGAAGGAACAGTTGTTTTTAAAGCTGGATAGTGATCCAACAGCATGTGCTTACAACTATACAAAGTATATACAAATCATACGTGTGTGCTCGTCTATACTAATATTATAAAGAGAGAACATTTGTATTTTTGTATTTTTGTATGTTTGTGATGATTTGGCTCAAAAAATACTGGACCGATTTACATTCGTAGAGACCTAATTTTCAACCTAAGTCGACAAAAAAACGGTCGAAAAAACACGTTTCTTACGAACGCTGCTCAATTGAAACATATGGAAGAATATTTTCTATGGAAGAGTTGTACAACTTAATAAGACCTACAAAAAAGTCCGGGACACCATATGTCTATCTTTTAAGGTTGACTCACAGTAACCATTTTAATCTTTAATTTTTAACCGACTTCACAAAAAAGGAGGAGGTTCTCAATTCGTCTGTATGTTTTTTTTTTTTGTGTGTATGTTACGCGATTTCTCCGTCAATTGTGAACGGATTCAAATGATTCTTTTTTTAATAGGTAGGATACGTTTCCGAGGTGGTCCCATTTTAATTTTATGGAGATCTGATAAGTACCTCCAGAGATATGGAGATAAATACCTCAAACATAGGAGAATGTACTGGTTTTAGTAGAAGAGTCCCAAGAAGATTATACACAATGGAGGTTGCTATTGCATACATTTTTGAAGACTAAAAAATATGACCTTGAATAATGTTTTTACATCTTTCTTCTCGTTGATTTTGGTTTTTGACAGATATTCTTACGGTAACTGTGAGCGAGATAGAAATAAAGGTGGGGATAATTAATATTTTTTATTTTTTTTTATATCTTATAGGCTAGCGTTTGACCACTATCTCACCTGTTGCTAAGTGATGCTGCGGTCGAAGATAGAGAAGTGGACTAGAATGGGAACTGGCTCTCAAGGATAACTGCTTGAACACATTAGATGTTTGGCGACAGATTTTCTAACTTGAGGGTGGTAGCTGGCCAGGCGGACACTAGATATGTCCTACCACCATGCGGGGGTTGTTGGTTTCTTAACGATGTTTTCCTTCACCGGAGGGCAACTGTGAGAAGCGCACATATATTTTTCGATAGAAAAATTCATTGGTGCACGGCGGTTTGAACTCGGTACCACGGCATCAAAGCCGACTGTTCTCCTTATTACACCACCGGGCCCTCAATAAATAATTATAGTAAATAATTATATATAAATATAAATAATTTGTCTTCACAGGAATGTTCTACCGGGCAAAGTCTTGTTAGGGTGCAAACTTTTTTAAACATACCTAAGATTTTTTGACATGACATGACGTTTGGCGAAGATGGCGGCCATTTCAGTCCCGCGACACTGAATACATTATTAAATAACTCAGAATTATGAACGTACTTTGTACCAACCAACACTGCAAAAAAATAATTTATAAGCATAATACCACAGATTATATAATAGTTACTACGTAAATAATACTTTCCGTTGTTAGGTTGGCTACACAGTGCTTTCATAATTCGGGTTTCAACAATATAGGGAAGTGCCTCTTATAACGTAGTAGAGTGATTCAGTACTCTGTTGGCCATATGGCGGCAATTAATGTTAATAATCGCAAATAATACTTTTTAATATTCATTTTGGAATACAACTAGTCCGTGTTATAAAAGTATTTGGAATTATTGTAATAAAATAGACAATTAATTATCGTGTGTGTCAGATGCTTTAATTGCACAGGGCCATTTTGAACATTGTCCTTTGATACCTTGATGACATCATTATTACTAGTGAATATTTTCACTTTAGCGCGGCATTTAAAGTCAATTTTTTTAGGGTTCCGAACCCAAAGGCTACCAAATGAACACTTTCTGAGACTTTGTTGTCTGTTTGTCCGTCCGTCCGTCCGTCCGTGTGTCTATATGTGCGCACTTTACAGATCTGTATCTTCTTAACCGTTATAGGTACATACTTGAAATTTTCAAAAAGTATATATCCGTCAGTGTATATCCGTTAGTGCCCAAACACGAAATTTAATAGATGCATGTAATTTAATTAAAACTTGTTTTGCACTAAAAAGGGTAAAATAAGTTATTTTTCAAAAAAAATAAAACCGCCTTTATAACCACAAACAGGCACTCAAAAGCGAAAAATAAATTACTTAAAATTATTATAAGCGCTACCCACTTATCTATTTGAAGTCGGTGCCAGCTTAGTCTATTGGATAGTAGCTATCTACTATCTATATACTATGCATGTAGTAGTAGTAAGTAGGTACATGTAGGTTAGTAAGTAGGTAGATACATGTAGGGATTTATCTATCTACTACCTATTAGACTTGGCTGGCACCGACTTCAAATAGATAAGTGGGTAGCGCTTATAATAATTTTAAGTAATTTATTTTTCGCTTTTGAGTGCCTGTTTGTGGTTATGAAGTCGGTTTTATTTTTTTTGAAAAATAACTTTTATGATTTTGTTTTTTAAAAGAAAAAAAAATCCTTATCCAAATAATTACGTTAATTAGCTTGGCCACATATTATAGATTATAAGTTATTTTTCAAAAAAAATAAAACCGACTTCATAATCACAAACAGGCACTCAAAAGCGAAAAATAAATTACTTAAAATTATTATAAGCGCTACCCACTTATCTATTTGAAGTCGGTGCCAGCCAAGTCTATTGGATATTAGATAGATACTATGTATGTAGTAGTAGTAAGTAGGTACATGTAGGTTAGTAAGTAGGTAGATACATGTAGGTATTATCTATCTACTACCTATTAGACTTGGCTGGCACCGACTTCAAATAGATAAGTGGGTAGCGCTTATAATAATTTTAAGTAATTTATTTTTCGCTTTTGAGTGCCTGTTTGTGATTATGAAGTCGGTTTTATTTTTTTTGAAAAATAACTTATTTTACCCTTTTTAGTGCATAACAAGTTTTATTTAAAATACATGCATCTATTACATTTGGTGTCTGGGCCGTTATACACTGACGGATATATACTTTTTGAAAATTTCAAGTATGTACCTATAACGGTTAAGAAGATACAGATCTGTAAAGTGCACACATATGTATAGACACACGGACGGACGGACGGACGGACGGACGGACGAACGGACAACAAAGTCTCAGAAAGTGTTCATTTGGTACCCTTTAGGTTCGGAACCCTAAAAAAAATTGACTTTAAATGCATTGCTAAAGTGATAATATTCACTAGTAATAATTATGTCATCAAGGTATCAAAGGACAATGTCCAAAATGGAGCATCTGACACACACGATAATTAATTGTCTATTTTATTACAATCATTCCAAATACTTTTATAACACGGACTAGTTGTATTCCAAAATGAATATGAAAATGTATTATTTGCGATTATTAACATTACTTGCCGCCATATGGCCAACAGAGTACTGAATCACTCTACTACGTTATAAGAGGCACTTCCCTATATTGTTGAAACCCGAATTATGAAAGCACTGTGTAGCCAACCTAACAACGGAAAGTATTATTTACGTAGTAACTATTATATAATCTGTGGTATTATGCTTATAAATTATTTTTTTGCAGTGTTGGTTGGTACAAAGTACGTTCATAATTCTGAGTTATTTAATAATGTATGCAGTGTCGCGGGACTGAAATGGCCGCCATCTTCGGCAAACGTCATGTCATGTCACATTCCTGTGAAGACAAATTATTTATATTTATATATAATTATTTATTATAATTATTAATATATAATTATTTATTGAGGGCCCGGTGGCGTAATTGGGAGAACTGTCGGCTTTGATGCCGTGGTACTGAGTTCAAACCGCCGTGCACCAATGAATTTTTCGATCAAAAAATATATGTGCGCTTCTCACAGTTGCCCTCCGGTGAAGGAAAACATCGTTAAGAAACCAACAACCCCCGCATGGTGGTAGGACATATCTAGTGTCCGCCTGGCCAGCTACCACCGTCAAGTTAGAAAATCTGTCGCCAAACATCTTATGTGTACAGGCAGCTATCCTTGAGAGCCAGTTCCCATTCTAGTCCACTTCTCTATCTTCGACCGCATCATCACTTAGCAACAGGTGAGATAGTGGTCAAACGCTAGCCTATAAGATATTAAAAAAAAAAAAATTGTTATCCCCACCTTTATTTCTATCTCGCTCACAGTTACCGTAAGAATATCTGTCAAAAACCAAAATCAACGAGAAGAAAGATGTAAAAACATTATTCAAGGTCATATTTTTTAGTCTTCAAAAGTATATCCAATAGCAACCTCCATTGTGTATAATCTTCTTGGGACTCTTCTACTAAATCCAGTACATTCTCCTATGTTTGAGGGATTTATGTCCATATCTCTGGAGATACTTATCAGATCTCGATAAAATTAAAATGGGACCACCTCGGAAACGTATCCTACCTATTAAAAAAAGAATAATTTGGATCCGTTCACTATTGACGGAGAAATCGCGTAAAATACACACAAAAAAAAAAAAAAAAAAAAACATACAGACGAATTGAGAACCTCCTCCTTTTTTGTGAAGTCGGTTAAAAATTGTCCTTTACAGTATATAATTCTAATGAAAACTCAAGAAGATATCACGGATTTCACATACACGCATCGCAAAATTGATAAAATATTTGCAGTCAACCACAGAATAGGTCATAGTTACTACGAAAATATTATTATAAGGTTAGCTTTTCTGTAGATCCCCTAACTCTAAACACGACATTTAAAATCTGAGCTGTAAGTTGGTGAGGATTTGAGTATTCTGTAGAGTCCAGGAGATGTCCCAGCATCAGGTCAATGCTTCCATGTTCT
Source organism: Cabera pusaria (assembly GCA_954871355.1). Lineage (NCBI taxonomy): Eukaryota > Metazoa > Arthropoda > Insecta > Lepidoptera > Geometridae > Cabera > Cabera pusaria. The sequence goes on along the minus strand of OX940915.1, from coordinate 15,566,517 downwards.
TACAATATCGTTGAAGAAGAAGATTTTCGAATTGATCAGACCTATGAAAGTTGATTAAAGCTCATAGTTTTATACCGATTGAACGAATTTTCATAAATCAAAGCTAAGAACACTCTCGATGAAGACATCTATAAAAAAAAAACTATCAATAATAAAATCAAAATCGGTTCATCCGGTTGGGTGCTCAGATGCTACAGACAGACACACAGATACACACGTTAAACGTATAATACCCCTCCTTTTGGCGTCGGGGAACGCCGTACCGTAAGGTTATGGCGGCAGATGTTCGCCTGGTGGTAACCTACTTTTCCACTGACATACAAAAAGAAGGAGGTTCTCAATTCGTCTGTATGTTTCTTTTTTAACCGACTTAAAAAAAAGGAGGAGGTTTCGACCGTATATATATATTTTTTCTTTCTTATTTAGTGTGTGTATGTTACGCGATTACTCCGTCAATTGTGAACCGATTCGAATGATTATTTTTGTAATCGGTAATGAGACCACCTCGGAAACGTACCCTTTCCGAGGTGGTCTCATTATAATTCATTGAGATGTGGTAAGTACCTTCAGAGATATGACGATAAACGTGTCAAACTTGCTACTGAAATTGACTCGCGGGGCATGGAAGTCAGTTGTGTTTTTAAACTATCTTAATTATTGGTAGATTTAATGATCCCACGAAAACCCATGATTCATGAATGCACATAAAACTTTCATTGGTAGGTATATAGCTAGGATTAGAACCAACGACCCTCGGGTCAGAATCAGGGTAACTATCCTTTATGCCAAAGGGCCGTCCAATATCACTACGTAAGTGTTATAAAACAATGTCCATCACTGCGTCTGTCTGTCTGTTCGCAATAATCTCAATAGCTTCTAAACGCATTATCATGCGGTTTTACCAATAGCCAAAGTGTTTATGAGGAAGGTTTAGGTCTTAGGTGCATAATTCGTTAAGGTTTTGTGTAAATTGGTTGACATATGACGATGATTGTTAAATATGTTAATATTTTATATTCGATGCAACAAACTGATGCAAATTTTGTAGACATATATGTTCTACCCGTGCGAAGCCGGGGCGGGCTGCTAGTAGCTAATAAAATTATACGGAAAGAAAAACCATAAAATAATAGACGCTTAAATGATATGGTCATTCAGACAGACGAGGCGCGACGGCGCCACTGTCGTCCGAGTTGGTTTGGGGAAGAGGATATCTTTTACAGTTTTAATCTAAACACTATATTTTGGATAAAATATGTCAAGCTCAGGATATTTTACAGAATTTTCGTTATACTGGCGGGCCATACGGACCAGGAGATTAAAGTAGGAAATGTTGTTTCTGTGAGTATTAAGAACAAACAAGGATGTATTATTAGATCTGCGTGCACTGTATTTAATGTTAAGGGTTAAGTTTGTTGCGGTTGATATTTAGTGGACTGTATGAGGTTTGCGAGTTAGCGGATGCGAAATACCGAGATCTATAACTTCGGCGAATGAGATGCGGGTGGGTGTGGTAGTATCTAGGTACGGAGTTGTGCCGCTCTGATGCAGTGACCTGCTGATGGCCAGGAGAGGAATCGTCCTGCCCTTGGTATATAAAGGATAGAAAGAATGAATGGGCAGTACGGTAAGGCAAAGGGTACTCACCACGTCTGATTTCTTCTTGTCCTTGGGGGGGTTCCGAATCCTTGCTCCAGCGGCTTGCTGTTTGCACTAGATACACTTATATTTAATGTCTAGACACAACACCCAAACTAATGAAAGTTATTTTAGCGTTTCTCTCGTATTTTTATGCGGAAATTTAAATTTTCAACGTAGACACGTCGAGAGCGTTGTTCTTTTTTTTTGCGAAACTATACAATATGGCGCGCGGTCTTATCCAACCAGCGGGCCCGCATATCTTCTGTCCCCCTCTATGCGATGCGTGTATGTGAGTAGGAAAAGGATGGGAACATATTGGGATGACCATTTAAGCAACTGCATCCGATACGCGGGAAATATAATACAAAATATTTTATAGGTAGATAATTAGATCCGTAATCTAATTATGGCGCGAACAAAGTTTGATAGTAAATTGGGGGTATCTGTGATGGAGTGACCCATCTTATAAGGATAAATAAAATCAAAGTAAGTTATTGAAAGTCAGTTAAAAATACACTCGGAACATAACATCAGCATGTACAAAACAGACTCACCCGCTGAAGATCACCAGCACAGCTAGCAGTGACGTTCTCACGGAGGTCATGGTGGTACAATGTGTGTCTCCTGTCTCCGCAACAGTCACGTACTGATGTATGTGGGTGACTCTCGCTCGCTATATATACTGATCCTGGCGTTATCTTACTTACACCTCGCTTGTTTATACATACCTACTGGTGAGGCTTATTTTTAAGGTTCCGTGCCCAAAGGGTACCAACGGGACCCTCATACTGAGAATCCGCTGTCCGTCCGTCCGTCTGTCACAGGGCTGTATCCTCTGAACCGTACTAGACACTTAAAATGTTTACAATATGAGTATTAACTGTGGCTGCAACAACAATTAGTTAATACAAAATATAGTAGAAAATTAATAAAATGGCTAAGTGCGAGTCAAGCTCGCACACACATAGGATTCCTATTGAACAACATTGGCCGGAAAAATTAGTTTCTTGCTTGAGGACACCCTTTCATTTATAATTTTATTCCATGGTATTTGTTCATAAAGTGCACATACGCACACACAAAGTGCACACGGACGGACGGACGGACGGACGGACGGACATAATCAGTAATAGGGTTCTGTTCCGATGGTACCCTTTGGGTTTAGAACCCTTAAAAGGATCCCCATACAATGACGTGTATTTTTCAGCATTTCTCGCTCGTTGTAAGGCGGTACGGAATCCTTCATGTGCGAGTCCGACTCACACTTGGCTAGTTTATTACTTTAATTTATGATTGACCCACATTTTAACTTGTACAAATAAAACTCAACATACATATTTTATACTACCTGCGCCCCACGGCTTTGCCCGCGTTAAATCCTGGTTATAAACCTTTCTCTTGAACCACTCTATCTCACCGACTACTAAATAAAGTTTAGGTGCTCTATCTATTGCTCAAAACCTCATTAAAATCAGTTGCGTTATTTAAAAGATGTAAGCGTACAGACGGTGGGAAGCCACTTTATTTTATACTTAAGACCCAGAGGTGTAGTGGGATGATGATCGGCTTTGACGCCAGAGGTACCGAGTTAAATCCCCGCCGTGCACCAATGAATTGGATGGAAAAAACAACGGCTTACACTCCGGGAGTGCCGGCGGAAGTGACAACTTGAACCTTAACGTTGTGAATTGTTACACACAAACCAACATTTCATAGTATCAATTTACAAACATATATAGTGTGTACCACTTCAAGAAACATAATATTTGATTAACGTTATGCTTTCAGTCTACCCTCCCTCCGTCTTACAAATTTTCGATCAGGTCACATGTCCTGACGCGAGTTAAACATTTTTCACCCATCCCAAAAAAGTTCTCAAAGCCGCTAAAGAAGTTTTCATTTAAAAAAAATCACAGTCCAATTAAAATTAGGATCGTGTCACAGAGTACAGTATTCATCAACATATTTAACCGACTTCACAAATAATTTAAGATCGTTTACATAAGGAAAAAAAACCGACTTCACATGCCGCCATAGTCAAAGTACCCAGTAGTTATAAACATGTCATCATAGTATACAAATTTGCTTATATTGTGTATCTCCTTATCTCTGGAGATAATTGTTAGATCTCGATAAAATTTAAATGGGCCCAAACGGGATGCCTCCCGTTTCCCTCCCATTCAAATTTTATTGAGATCTGATAATAATCTCCGGAGATATGAGGATAAAAAATATAAACAAATTTGATACCTCGATGACATGATTATGGCTAGTGGATATTTTCAGTACCGCGGCATGTGGAGGCTGTTTCGTTTTGTACGATCATAAGTTATTAAAATGTTCCATGGTACATACATCGAAGCATTATGTCGATGCTCCGCCTGAATTGCTACCATAAAGTAGCTTACCACCAAGGAGAATATCTGCCGCCATAACCTTACGGTGTTCCGGCAGTACAGCCCTTGATCATTGCTAGGCCTAGCGTGTTCACCATCTTCGACCGCATCATCGCTTACCATCAGGTGGTATAGCAGTCAGCAGCTAGCCTATCATATATACACAAACAACAGGTCCGCGTCCCTTCTCGTATCAGTAGTTTATTGTGTGGAGTCCTCGCAGCAGTCACAGGTCAAGGAATAAGATATCACGTTGTTGACGAGTTTTTACTTTCATATCAGGTAGGTAATACCGTTGTTTTGGAAACTATTGATGCAGCCAAGTGCGAGTTAGACCTTTAATTCCGTACAAATTTGTCAAACTAGGTTAAAGGACAAACTTAACTTTGTAATCCAATCCATAGAACATGTATTGCACCAACTACAAATTAATGAAATAAAGAATACTTCGAAGATTTGATAAAGATTTAATTATAGTTCATAATATTAATATAAATCCGCCGTCCCGGAGAGTCACTCAGACATATTATTTCCGGTTGTTCTCACCTTGCTAACGGCGAGTACTTGCACAGACACAATCTCGTAGCCAGGATCATCCACCAGCAACTTGCTCTTCAATACGGCCTTGTGGAGTCCGAGGTGCCGTACTATAAGTACGCACCTGCGCCAGTTCTTGAAAATGGTCGTGCTTTGCTCTATTGGGACCGATCGGTCATCACGGACAGGACTATTATAATAGACGTGTGTGTGATATGGAGCGTTGACATTACAAGAGAGCGGTACAGATCAGGTAAATAGTACATTATGGTACAAGTGTGTAATGTCGGTGATTACCGCTGATGCGCCATGGAGACCCGAGCCGTTGGGTGAGGGTCTTAAGAGAGCCGAGGATGGTAATCATCAATACACACGTGTATCATACGACGTTTTTTAACACACTTGTGAAGAAAATAATACTAAAAAAACATTTTATATAGTAGAGAATAGATATTTTAAGTTACAATAGAGTTTTCAGGTAGTAAACTTTCCATAACGTTAAGGGACAGGATTTACATCTTATATCGGACGGTGTACAACATACATTATTTTCTTCATGACTAGTACTTGTAGACATTTTAATTAATAAATAACTATAATTTCATCAGTGAAAACGAGTTGTGAAAAACTATTCGTAATGGCGGGTTTTTTTTTTTTTTTTTTTTTTTTTTAGTTTTATTATGGCTCCACACGATTAGTGTATTTAGCCAGTGTCAAGTATTGAAATTCTTCAAGTTTTTAACCGACTTCAAAAAAAGGAGGAGGTTTCTCAATTCGACCGTATATATATATTTTTTTTTTTTTATGTTTGTTCGCGGGTAACTTCGTCGTTTATGAACCGATTTTGATTATTCTTTTTTTGTTCGAAAGGAGATATCCCAAGTGTGGTACCATGGTAATTTTATTGAGGTATGATAAGTATCTCCAGAGATATTGTGATAAACATCTCAAAATTGGTACTGAAAATGAATAGCGCGGTATTGAAGTCGGTTGTTTTTTAGTTTTTAAACGATATTATTATTAATTTTAGTCATAGAGATGGGTCAAAGTCACATTTCAGGTCAGTTTAGTAAGTAAAAGTCTAGTCTAAGTCATACCTTCAGTAAAGATGTGGTGTTTACTGAAGATTTTCAGTGGAATTTTGGTGAGAACGCAAATAGCATGTTTTACAACATTGTGCAGTTTCCCTACACTCGCACACAATCACCGGCACTTAATGGTTAATAATCCACATTTATTACACATTAACACGCGGAAGAACACAAGTTTTAGGAAAAAATACAATGATATCACACACACTTCCACGTTCCCGCCAAAACTCCCAAATTCATTAGTTTTCCTATGCGCGCGCATTTTACAATGGCGATCGGCCATAGACTAAAAGAATGAGGTTTTTTTTTTTTTGTTTGTCGCGGATAGCGTTTTATCTACGTACAGAATGGGGAATTTATAGTTTTTACAGAGATAACAAAAGTTATATTTGAGTGAAAGTGTTGTTTATTAAACACGTACACGTTAAAATTATCTATTTAAATATGAAGTTGCATGAAATGAGCAAGCAATAGGTGTATTTATTTATTTGTACTATTGAACACGATCTTTTTTGTATCGAAACTTTTTTTAAAACAAAGCAACTCAACCAATAACATTTAAAAAAATATCTATAACTCACTTGTGAATAATAGTAATGAAAAAGTCACAGTTTGATAACTGGTGTCATTATGTGCCTAATTGCAGTGATATAAGAGCCACTTTATGAGCAAGTGTGTTAAAAAAAAATACTGTTATGAGTCGCTATATAAAAAGGTTGGAGAAAAAGCGCAAAAATTTAAAACATTTTTTTAATATAGTTTATTTACATTTAACTAAAGTATGTAGGTACTATTTTGTTCAATAACTTTTTGCCATCTTGTAGGTAGGGACATAATCCCATTGCTACAGAAATTTTGGGGCTTCTGATCAAAAAACCGCGACAAGTAGTTTTGGCAGTCCTCTCGTGATGTTAAAGCTGATTTACACAGGGTCAGTCTACTGACTACAAATTCGAGGCAAGTCAGTGCTGACCCGAAAAAAACCCTGTGAAAACTGATTTGAAGTCAGTACAGTGGCTTGAAGTCAGCGCTGACTTGAATATTCGGACACGAATATTTTAAAGTCAGTTGGCGCCCCCCGCCACCCGCGCACCCCCACGCCAGCCAAATAAACCCCGTGTAAACAGACAAGTCAGTGCGTGGTTAGTCACTGCCGCTGCGTTGTAGAGTGACCACGTTTTTTTCGCTGGCGATAAAAATGACGCGTACCCATTGTCGTTTATTTTTAGTTATCTCATTTTCTACCATTTCTATTAACTCATTCAACAGCAAAATTGATAAATTTTTCAACAAATAATTAAATCGTCGTTTCAGTTGTTTTCGCGAATTCATTCTTCCCACTGACTTTACACACGTGTGCTCACCGTGAGAAACGAACCACTACTACTTACTTCATGTAAACAGTTAAAGTCAGTCGCGGCGCCGACATTGGCGCTGCGACTGACTTGTCTACTGACCCTGTGTAAATCAGCCTTTAACCTGACACTGCCTAAAGAATTCTGAAGAGACCGAAACAGGTGGAGATCTGAAGGTGCAAGGTCAGGACTATACGGCGGATTCATTATCACCTCCCAGCCAAACTCTCTCGTTACGTTATCATGATGAAAAACCACACCCCTTCTGTTGATTAATTCCGGACGCTTTCTCTCAACTTCTTGCTTTAATCTCATCAGTTGTTCACAGTAGAGTTCAGAATGGATGGTCCTGCCTGGTGGTAGCAGCTCATAATGAATAATGCCCTTCCTATCCCATCACACACACAGTATCACAAATGAGTACACGGTTCATTAGGTTTCTTTCAGTGAGGTCGTGAGGTACCCAAATATCGAGCTTTTATGTGTACCCAGTTTTTTTCAAATGCGCCAAAACTGTTTTGTGGTCAATTCCCAGTTCTTCAGCTACGTCGTAACTACTGATATGCCGATCTTGCTCCACTTTTTCAAAAATGGCATCCATTTTATCTGTAATAGGGTAACCAGAGCGAGGTGCATCTTTGACATCGAAATTTCCGGATTGAAAACGCTTAAACCAAATTTGTGCTACTCACACAGACACTGCACTAGGTCCATCCATAAACATCGCAAATTTTTTTCGCGGCTGCGTTGCATTTTTACCTTTTTTGTAGTAAAATTTTGAAATGTATCGAATTTCTTCATTAGATTCACTCATCTTCACAGTACGAAAAAACAAATGAATATCACACATTTTCTTATTTGAATATGGAATTATCTTCTTTAAAATTTAAACTTTTAATGATACCAAAACCAGCCAGATACAAATAGTATAGCCAAAGAGATTTTATTACAAGTTCATACTTACTATAATGCCATAAGACTTTTTCCTCAACCTAATATATTGAGCAGGTGTTTGCGTTCTATATTCCAACACAAATAATAAGCTTGTACCTTGTAAATGCACCTTTTTTTTTTGTTATTGAACATATTTACGGTTTTCAGATATATATTATAGATATATATATATTTTTTTATGTTATGGTTGGCAAACAAGCAGACAGCCCGCCTGATCGTAAGCGATTACCGTCGCCTATGGACAACTGCAACACCATGAGTGCTGTTGATGCGTTGCCGACCTTTGAGGAGTTTGTGGATACCCTTTTTAAAAGACTCCATCTTATAGCTAGATGGAAAGATCGCGGCGGGTAGATCATTCCACATTTTACAGTTACGCGGTAAAAATCCTCGGTTAAAACGGGTAGTTCGAGATGTCCAGGTCTGTAAGATGTGAGGGTGAGCTTTTTGACGATGCCGAGCAGTACAATGAAAGAATGGCGATGGTGGAATCAGGTCAAATAGCTCTTCAGAGCATTCCCCATTATAGAGACGGTAATAGATGGATAGCGCTCCGACGTCTCTACGGAGGCTGAGTGGCTCCAGTTTTTCACAGAGCTCAGGATCATTGACAATACTATAGTCCCCGTCACGAGAAGCTATAAATTATGTAAACAAACATCTTTTACTAAGTAAACATTTTATACTGCGAGATAATAATAAATTGACCATATTCAATCGACATGAAATATAGACGGGTTATATGAAAGTAACAACCTATTTAATTTAGTCGGATCATATTTTAACGACGCAAAGCGCTATCGTTTGTGTTTCTTGGTACCGGACGCAGGGATTGTAAACTATCGGGACGCCATTTTGAAATAAACGCGTCATTCGAGTTTCGAATGCGTACGAGTACGAAATTCATTTTTTTTGTTGGTCCAAATGTTGTGAACTCCTGAACACTTGTTTACATAATTTATAGCTTCTCGTGACGGGGACTTTAGTGGCTCTTCGCTGTAAGGAGTCAAGAAGCTGAAGCTGGTAGCTCGGAGCGCCGTTCCAGAGGTACGAACAATATTCCATGTGTGGTCGAACTTGTGCTTTGTAAAGCACAAGCCGTTGACGTGTTGTCTAATTGTAAACTTTAAACATTCGCGATTTGAACGCATAGTTATAAATATGAAAATACGGGACTTATCGCGCCTACAACATTAATTTTATTTAACTCGACGTTTCGACCAAGTTGTACATTTCAAAATTTTACTACAAAAAAGGTAAAAATGCAACGCAGCCGCGAAAAAAATTTGCGATGTTTATGGATGGACCTAGTGCAGTGTCTGTGTGAGTAGCACAAATTTGGTTTAAGCGTTTTCAATCCGGAAATTTCGATGTCAAAGATGCACCTCGCTCTGGTTACCCTATTACAGATAAAATGGATGCCATTTTTGAAAAAGTGGAGCAAGATCGGCATATCAGTAGTTAAGACGTAGCTGAAGAACTGGGAATTGACCACAAAACAGTTTTGGCGCATTTGAAAAATACTGGGTACACATAAAAGCTCGATATTTGGGTACCTCACGACCTCACTGAAAGAAACCTAATGAACCGTGTACTCATTTGTGATGCTGTGTGTGTGGTGGGGTTGGAAGGGCATTATTGATTATGAGCTGTTACCACCAGGCAGGACTATTTTCATATTTATAACTATGTGGTGTCTAACATCGCTTCGCTAGGTTCCTGGATGCAAGTTTTGCTTTGGCTTCCAGGTGACTCTTAAAGATTATTCCTATATGAGTGCTTCAAGACCTTGCTTCTTGATAAATTCTAGGTCAACGGGCAGCACGCTATAGGTTTTGACTCCCTTGTGAAATCGCAAAATATGCGAAAATATGCGACATAAAATCATACAAGGTCATCTTTTGACCGCGTTGACTTACAAGTTTGATTTTTTCACAACTAAAAGAGACTGTTAACCCGAGTATTTGATAAAAGATATCTCTACGCGTTTTTGAGAAAATATGCGTCTTGACAAACGGACAGACAGACAGACTGACAGCCGGATGGATAACAAAAGTCAAAAAAATTCAAAGCATTTATTCAGTATATGGGCAAATTAAAAATTTGCACTTACACACGTCAAATTACATTAAATAGATCATATTCGATAAAATATATTACAGATTGATTTGAATTTACAATAAGTTATTTTTCAAAAAAAATGAAACCGACTTCATAACCACAAAAAGGCACTCAAAAGCGAAAAATAAATTACTTAAAATTATTATAAGCATTACCCACTTCTCTATTTGATGTCGGTGCCAGCCAAGTCTAATAGGTAGTAGATAGATAATACCTACATGTATCTACCTACTTACTAACTTACTTACTACTACTACATACATAGTATCTAACTACTATCCAATAGACTTGGCTGGCACCGACTTCAAATAGAGAAGTGGGTAACGCTTATAATAATTTTAAGTAAATTATTTTTCGCTTTTGAGTGCCTTTTTGTGGTTATGAAGTCGGTTTCATTTTTTTTGAAAAATAACTTATTTTACCCTTTTTAGTGCAAAAAAAGTTTTAATGAAATTACATGTATCTATTAAATTTCGTGTCTGGGCCGTTATACACTGACGGATATATACTTTTTGAAAATTTCAAGTATGTACCTATAACGGTTAAGAAGATACAGATCTGTAAAGTGCGCACATATAGACACACGGACGGACGGACGGACGGACGGACGGACGGACGAACAGACAACAAAGTCTCAGAAAGTGTTCATTTGGTAGCCTTTGGGTTCGGAACCCTAAAAAAATTGACTTTAAATACCGCGCTAAAGTGAAAATATTCACTAGTAATAATGATGTCATCAAGGTATCAAAGGACAATGTCCAAAATGGCCCTGTACAATTAAAGCATCTGACACACACGATAATTAATTGTCTATTTTATTACAATAATTCCAAATACTTTTATAACACGGACTAGTTGTATTCCAAAATGAATATTAAAAAGTATTATTTGCGATTATTAACATTAATTGCCGCCATATGGCCAACAGAGTACTGAATCACTCTACTACGTTATAAGAGGCACTTCCCTATATTGTGGATACCCGAATTATGAAAGCACTGTGTAACAATTTACAAAAATATAAAGTGTGAAACACTTCAAAGAAACATAATATTTGATTTACGCAGTGCAACATCTCTCGTCGGATTTGAAAACTGTAATGTATTCTTCCGAATGATTAACTTACGTAATAAGTAGTCATAGATGGCGCAACCAATGCATAATTGGGTTAACAAATGCAATCCACTAATTTCGTCGTAACGATACTTCGCACCGTGGCTTAATTGGCAAAGCACCGGAACATGTTATTCCGGAGGTTGCGGGTTCAAGTCCCGTCGGTACGATGAAATTTTGGATTGTGTTTAACAATTTACAAAAATATAAAGTGTGAAACACTTCAAAGAAACATAATATTTGAAAAACTAAGATAACGGCAGTATCAGCACAGTTTTACAAACATACAGTTTGGAATCGAATGTAGGTACTTGCGTGGAGCAACGGCGGGGTACTCGCTCGCGGGGAGGCGGGCGGCGCGGACAGCGACCCGTAATCGCGCTTCATTTGTGATCATGATTGTAAAACTGTGGTCTCAGTATTTATAACGCCAGAGAGTCACCCGACATCAGTCCGTGATCGTTGTACAGAGAGCTGAGCGTCTGTTACCAGCCACCATGACCTCCGTGAGAACTTCACTGCTAGCTGTGCTGGTGATCTTCAGCGGGTGAGTCTGTTTTGTACATGCTGATGTTATGTTCCGAGTATATTTTTAACTGACTTACAAAAAGGAAAAGCTGCTCAAATTTGTCGTGTTTTTTTATTATATTATATTTATAGATACATCTATTCGATTTCGCCGCTAATTGTGAACCGATTTATTTATTAGGGTTCCGTACCTCAAAAGGAAAAAAGGAACCCTTATAAGATCACTTTGTTGTCTGTCTGTCTGTCTGTCTGTCTGTCTATCTATCCGTCCGTCAACACCCTTTTTCTCAGGAACGCGTAATTATATCAAGTTGAAACTTATATCAAATACTCAAATCTACGGTATCTTACAGCTGTAAAAAAATCAAACTTGTAAGTCAACGCCATCAAAAGTTATGAATGTTAATGTCGCATATTTTCGCATATTTTACGATTTTACAATGGAATCAAAATCTGTGGGGTACTTCCCGTTGACCTAGATTCAAATCTTCAAATTTAGCAGAAAGCAAGGTCTCCAAGCACTTATAAAGGAATCCGTAGTTTAAATCGTGAATATGTAGTTTAATAATAAATAATATCGTTTAAAAACTAAAAAAGTACCGACTTCAATGTCGCGCTATTCATTTTCAGTACCAATTTTGAGATGTTTATCTCAATATCTCTGGAGATACTTATCAGACCTCGATAACATTACCATGGTACTACACTTGGGATATCTCCTTTCGAACAAAAAAAGAATAATCAAAATCGGTTCATAAACGACGAAGTTATCCGTGAACAAACTTAAAAAAAAATATACGGTCGAATTGAGAAACCTCCACTTTTTTTTGAAGTCGGTAAAAAAATCGAATTAACTATTACAAACGTATTATTTGCAGTTGGTGTGAACCAACCGCAAATGTTTATACATCGTTCAGTGTCTATTCATCGGTCCAGGTACCGAACTGCAATTTTATGCTTATTTTCACATGAATCAAAGAATCAAAGAATCAAAGCACTTATTCAGTATGTAGGCAGTATAAATATACGCACATATACACGTCAAAATCATAAATCATAAAATAAATCATAACCAATTATCAAGTAAACATAGCAAAAGCAGAGCAGTTTAACCTAGGATCTAGAGTTTAACGCTTTGAATTAGAAAAAAAAAGTAATGAACCATTCAGCTGTCATCCAATCGTTTACGTCAGAATATTAAAAAAAAATTAAAGTAGGTTAAAACCAACCATACATGTAACTGCGTGTTTCAGTACTTCAGACAATTTTTATATAAAAAAAATAAAAAAGTGAAATAGTGAAACACAACATAGAGAAACGCATACCGATCACAGTACATATCATGATCCAAATGGAACTGATAGTCCGTCTGTCAGCTGCATAATATTGTTTAAATAAAAATAAAAATGGCAAGCCTAGAAAGAAAATCTGCGGACAAAAGGGGAAAACTGAATGGCTGTTGAATCTACCGGTGTTTCGGAAATACTCCCATCAGAGAAGAAACACCAAGAAACTCTATGGGGCTTGTCTTGTCATTTTATCTTTTTTTTTTTTAATGAGTTGTACATGTCAGCTTTAATATTTTAACAATATATTATTAATTATAATACAATTTATATTTGTTCTTGGAACTTGGGGCATTCAGGCCATGCATTTTTGTCATCCATATAGTCACCTATTGTATAGTATGATTTTTTCATCAAATTGGATTTGATGAAAGAGAAACCATCCCAGAGAAATCATGTTTGTACGAGAGCCTCGGTGCGCGAGTCCAACTCGCACTTGGCCGGTTTTATTTTTATATTTATGTTACGTGATTGCTCCACTAATTACGAACAGATTAAAATTAATTTTTAAGTTAGACTTTGTAAGGGTGCTAACAGACTATGTTATTTAACATGTTTCAGATAACGTGGACACGGAATGTTATACAACATGTTATAATAATATTATAAATTGTTTTGTAACATTCTGACACGGACACGGCACATAGTGTGTACGCACCTCAACGTAACGAATCGACCACCTCCGGCTAGCTTCTACCTAATCGGCCGATCCATACGTACATACCTACAGAACCCTAAACTGAAACCTAAACAAGAAGGGGCTCAATGGATTAGTTACAATATATGTGAGACCGCCAAGACGAGCCAAGCGAAGCGTAAGGGCACTACCAACCTTTTCTCGAAGTGCTTCGTCGTACTTACTTTTGAATATACACAGGTAGTCAGTCAATCAAACGCGTGGGGGATGATTTTATAAAAACTGTGACACATACTAGTGGCTTGTTGCGATTGTGAAGGGACTTTCATAAATTTCAAAGCGTGTAAACCATGTGGCAACATCCTTACCATTCGAGCCTCATTTCCTTTTATGAGTTACTCATATTTGACGATGGTAATGAGATAACCAACAAAATAAGAGTGAAATGGAGGGCCCGATGGCGTAATCTGGAGAACGGTTGGTTTGATGCCAGAGGTACCGAGTTCAAACCACCGTGCACCAATGGATTTAACTATCGAAAAATGTATGTGCGCTTTTCACAGTGGTCCTCCGTTGAAGGAAAAGCATCGTTAAGAAACCAACAACCCCCGCATGGTGGTAGGACTCTATCTAGTGTATGCCTCAAGTTAGAAAACCTGTCGCCAAACATCTAACTAATGTGTTCCGTCTAGCTATCCTTGAGAGCCCATTCTAGGCCTAGCGTGCTTACGATCTTCGACCGCATCATCACTTACCAACAGGTGAGATAGTGGTCAAACGCTAGCCTATAAGATATTTAAAAAAACAATACTCCGTGATGCTTGAATTGTATTATATACGTAGATATGGTCTTTTATACATTTTAAGAGGATCTGATAAATATTTTAAGTAATTTGTTTAAAATAGATTATTAATTCGTATTACCTTACGTAAGGAAATTTGAACCATGGAAAAATGGACACAATGACTTTTGACTTGCTACCAAAAGTATCTTACCGCAATCAAGTAGAACATCTGCTGCCATAACTTTACGGCAGCATACAGCCCTTGAGAGACAGAGAGTGTTCTACGCCTAGAGTGTTCACCATCCTTCGACCACATCATCGCCTACCACCAGGCGAGATTCTGGTCAAACGCTACCCTACATCTAATACTATAAGAATCTTTGTCCTGACATACTGACTGACTGACTCACTGACAGACAACGCACAGCCTTAACCGCTGGTCGTAGAGACTTGAAATTTGGAGGGTATATTTGTCTTAGTACGTAGGGGTGTACTAAGAAAGGATTTTTCATAATTCACCCCTTAAGGGGATGAAATGGGGGTTCAAAGTTTGTATGGAGAAACAAGATTAGATAGTATTTTCTATCCGAAACTTCACACCAGTGCTTCAGTACAAAAATAAGTAAATACGTTTTTCAGGTTTTTTTGAAATTCCACCCCTAAGAGGGTGAAATGGGGTAACAAAGTGTGAAAATCAATATTTTTTCGGATTGCGCTAAAACTTGGCATGCAGATAGTAATTACGACGTTAGTTCCCTCTGAGAAAGGATTTTCCAAAATTCATCCCTGAAGGGGATGAAACGGAGGTCAAAGTTTGTATGGAGAAACAAGATTAGATAGTATTTTCTATTCGAAACTTCATACAAGTGCTCCAGTATAAAAATAAGTAAATACGTGTTTCAATTTTTTTTTAATTACATCCCTAAGAGGGTGAAATGGGGTAACAAAGTGTGAAAATCACTATTGTTTCGGATTGCGCTGAAATTTGGCATGCAGATAGTTATTACGACGTAAGAGCCCTCTGAGAAAGAATTTTCCATAATTCACCCCTGAAGGGGATGAAACGGGGGTTCAAAGTTTGTATGGAGAAACAAGATAAGATAGTATTTTCTATGCAAAACTTCATACAAGTGCTCCAGTAAAAAAATTAGGAAAATACGTGTTTCAGGTTTTTTTTTTTAAATTACACCCCTAAGAATGGGGTAACAATGTGTGAAAATCAATATTGTTTCGAATTGCGCTGAAATTTGGCATGCAGATAGTTAGTTCCCTCTGAGAAAGTATTTTCCAAAATTCACCCCCTGAAGGGGATGAAACGGGGGTCCTAAGTTCGTATGGAGAAACAAGATTAGATAGGGTAGGGTAGGTAACAAAGTCTGAAAATTTGGGTTTTCGGTTTTTATAAATATGAATCCCGAATTGCCTTAGTCACGCGATAACATGAAAATGGGTGAACCGATTTGGCTAATTCTTATTTCATGTATTTAATGATAGAATCGTTTTTACAAAAGAAAAGTTTTAAGTAAACAAAAGAAGTTTTTATCGCGGGCGAAGCCGCGGGGCACTTCTAGTCTGTATATATAAAAGAAAGTCGTGTTAGTTACACCATTTATAACTCAAGAACGGCTATACCGATATGGCTGAAAATTGGTCAGGAGGTAGCTTAGAGCCAGGAGACGGACATAGGATACTATTAAATTTTGATGAATTTTCTAATTTTATTTATTTTTTTAATATTTTTTTTTTTGGTGAATGAGTGCGTTTGTAGGAAAACAGCTCACTATTGAAAAACATGCTATTTGCATTCTCACCAAAATTCCACTGAAAATCTTCAGTAAACACCTCATTTTTACTGACGGTATGACTTAACCTAGACTTTTACTTGAAAACTGAGCTGAAATGTGACTCTGACCCGTCTCTACGACTTGATACAAAATTGATAAAAACTTGAAAAATTTTAATATTTTACACTGGCTAAATACACTAATCGTGTGGAGACATAATGAAACTTAAAAAAAAATGTATCATGCTTGCAAGCAATCGAGACAATAATAATCAATGCCTAGGTTTTTTGGCGGGAACGTGGAAAAGTGTGTGTGGTCTCATTGTGTTTTTTCCTAAAACTTGTGTTCTTCCGCGAGTTAATGTGTAATAAATATGGATTATTAACCATTAAGTGCCGGTGAATGAGTGCGAGTGTAGGGAAACAGCACAATGTTGAAAAACATGCTATTTGCGTTCTCACCAAAATTCCACTGAAAATCTTCAGTAAACACCATATCTTTACTGAAGGTATGACTTCGACTAGACTTTTACTTGAAACCTGACCTGAAATGTGACTTTAACCCATCTCTACGACTTAAATTCATAAAAACAAAGAATTTCAATACTTGACACTGCCTAAATACACTAATCGTGTGGAGCCATAATAAAACTAAAAAAAAAAAAAAAAATCAATGCCTAATCAATTTAATATTTTGTCAGAATGTAGGTAAATACAGAGATATGCAAGAATGTGATAGCCAAGTTATGAATGTCGTATGTATACAGTCTTATCCATAAGGCAAAAAATATTAGACAGTTATTCATTAAGTAAGTACCTATACTTATTCAGAATTAAAATTAAATACTGGTGATTATATTTTTACAATAAAAATTAAACTCAATCGAACTAATTTCAAGTTAATAAGTTATCTATAACAATAATAACATTGTTTCATTGCATCATGTCTTGCTGACACGCGGTTGCAGTACTTGATTGTTGTATTTTTATTCTATTTCTGTATTGCCACAACTTTATTATTTACTTGATAATCAAAGTGCCATAATACATTACTGAACTTAATATCTCTTTTGTATTCATTGTATTACGTTTATAAAAGCCTAAATTAAGTTAATCTAATAGGTAACACGATATTCGTTGTCTGTTAGGTGGTACGAAGTTCGCCGGGCCAGCTAGTAACATATAAAAATAAAAAAAAGTATTTGGCCAAACTCACAAAAACAGTTAAACTTCAAAGAAAATTTAACGTAATCTGTAAACACACATTATGTTTATTTAGATACCGTCTGACTACATGAATTTATTCATATTCTGTTGCACAAAGCGCTTTGCATCCACATTTATCATACGCACAGCGAAACATATGGGAAACGTTATCTGCGTCCTAACATACGGAGCCGAAACGTGGACACTCACTGTTGGACTAGTCCACAAACTTAAAGTTCTATGCACGCTCAGCGTGCTATGGAAAGGGCTATGCTCGTAGTTTCTCTAAAGGATCGAATCCGAAACGAGATGATCCGACAGAGAACCAAAGTTCCATCGAATAAGTAAGCTGGAGTGGCAATGGGCCGGCAACATTAGCCGTAGAACCGAACACCACTGGGGTACACGAGTTCTTGAGTGGAGATCGCGAATCGGCAAACGTAGCGTAGGACACCCTCAGACTAGGTGGAACGATGATGTTCGCAAGGAGGCTGGCAAGAGCTGGATGAGAGTAGCCGAGGATCGTGCTCAATGGCGTGTAGTTGGAGAGGCCTATGTCCAGCAGTGGACTAGTATAGGCTGATGATGATGACAGCGAAGCAATGGAATTCTCTGACAGATTCCCTGTCTGTATTTCCTGTTAAATACAATCCAGGGGCCTTTATATCGCGAGTGAACAGGTGCTTCTAGGCAACCGTGCTACATCGTCGATCACATCTTCACTTAACATTAAAAGTCAAACGCTAGCTTCTCTACTATAAAAAAAAATTAAAAATATGGTATTTATACGATTTCAGCTCTATCCTCGCGCAAATGGAGCTTACTGACAACAACCAGGATAAAGAACATTCCGGAGGGTGCCGGACAACATTACCGATAGCGCAAACCTCCCAGAGACAACTTGGTAAATTAGACGTCGCCATTAACAAGATGATCTATACAAGAGTATTGTATTGATGAGTAGTATAAGTATTGTAAAAGACACTGACTAATATAAATAAGCATCAAGTCGTCTGTGAGGCCTTACAAAAACATAAAGTCGTCTGAGAGGCCTTACAAAAACATCAAGTCGTCTGAGAGGCCTTACAAAAACATCAAGTCGTCTGAGAGGCCTTACAAAAACAGACGTAACTTACCAAGCGGATGGAACGTTTTTATCTTTCGCCCACTGAAGGGAGCATTCTCAATAGTAGATTCTATAACATGAGTGCAAAATAGTACTTTTCTGAGAGGCCGCTTTTTTAAATCCAGAGCGGAGTGAAAGATTCTAGAGTAAAGTAGAATCCTGAGCGTAGCGAGAGATTAAAAGTACGTCGGCCGAGGGAAAATAATTTTGCGGCCGAGTTATACACTCTGCTTTTCATCCCCCTCTATGAGAAAAGGAAATAGTTAAAAGGCTCTTAATGTCATCTCATATAATGTCATGAAAATGTCACAAAATGTCATATATGTTATGAAATATCGCAAAATGTCACAAAATGTCATGAAATGTCTTTTTATATTATGAAATGTCACAAAATGTCATGAATAGTAACGAATTGTCATTAAATGTCACGAAATGTAACAAAATGTCACAAAATGTCATGAAATGTCCAAAATGTCATGAAATGTCACGAAATGTAATGAAATGTCATATATGTCATGAAATGTCACGAAATTTCACGAAATGTTATTTTATGTCATGAAATATCACGATATGTCATGAAATGTCACGATATGTCATGAAATGTCCAAAATGTCATTACATGTCATGAAATATTACAAAATGTCATGATAGGTCACAAAATTTCATGAAACGACACAAAATGTCATGAAATAAAATAAAACAAAAAAATAAAGAATCACGTTCGTAATACGGTTGGATTCCGCTGTCGAGATAGCTTAAAGAATAGCCTAGCTGAACAGACCGTCTGAAAGGCTTTGCATGAGTAAATATTTTGATATTATTTCAATTCCAGTTCAGAATCTTTGTCATAAGAAGTTGATGCCAGGATTTTATTCCACCTTCTGTTCTTAATTAAACCACTGGTAGGATTATAGGTCTGAAACCTGAGGTTCTGCCCACGGAACTAAACCTATTCCTTTCGCAATACTTCGAATTTAGTAAATACATTCATCATTCCTTTTAATTTAATTGGAATACCATAAGGTTTACGAGAGGAGTTCCACAGGCTTTACCTAAACCTAACGCGAAGAGTCTTACCTCTTCACAGTCAAACGCAAACATAAACAAACAAACACATGTATTAGTTTGTTAGTTTTTGTAATGTATACAATATACATGCACTGATTTATAATATTGATATGGATGTATTGTTTTTTTTCAGGTCCCAGCAAGTCAGAACGCAGTCCGCTAGAGGAGAGCTGTACTGCAGCAGTTGTAGATAACCACGAATATAAACAGTACATAGAGATGTCCGCGAGGGGGCGCCACACAGCGGTGAACATGACCAGCGCCGGCCTGCAGGATTACGCCATGTACTTCGCGGTGCGAGGATACTGGCTGCACCTGCAGCTGTCACCGACGTCACCGGTCGACGATGATGATCTCTATTATAGAATCAGTATGTACGAGTACTAAAATACTCGTTTTAATAATTACAAACTACGATATTCAGACATACTTGAATACCACATACTCCAACCACGGTAGCTGTGCCTGTGAAACAGAGTGAGATTGACTACGTGCTAGAAAGAGATAGCATGCTACTTTACGCGCTCCGTCTCACCGCGCATGTTGTTGAGACACGAACTGTATTACTAGCATGTAATCAGCCAGTATCAGTCCACTGCCGGGCATAGGCCTCTCCCAAGTCAAGCCACTAAGCCCGATCTTCAGCTCTTTGTTTCCAGTCACTGCCCACAGCTTTGCGAATGTCGTCGCTCCACCTGGTCACAGGACGTCCTATGCTACGATTACTGATTAGCAGTCTCCACTTTAGAACCAGTCAGCCCCAACGGTTATCAGTCCTTTTTTTTTTTGACCCAGGAAAATCCTTTATGGATACCACTCGCCCGGGGGAGCGAATAGTTATGTGGGACTCGCTGCCTGAAGGGCAGGATACCGCACTAAAAACCTGGGGTGAGCCGTCATCCACCGTGGTGGGGCAATATGGGGTTGCGCTAGCATTCACCAACTTGCCCCGGTGGCAGACCCAAATGGGCCTCTGCCGCTGCGGAGGGCTGACCCTGCTCACCAAGGTCAACCCTCAACCGTCATGTGGGGAGTGCAAGCCGTTGGAGAGTCCCCCGACCCTCCAACAGTTACCCCACAATGACAGAGGAGTGTGGCACCTGGCCTCACATCCTCCGTCCCTCTGATGACATGTGTGCGAAGAGCAAATACCCCTACTGGCACACCGTCCGCTGTTCGACTCGCATGCCAGTGCCAGTGGCATGCGAGACCCCACTCTTCAACCGTCGCCGGCCCCACCACTTGGCCCGAGCATGTCGGAACCACAGCTTAAGAGGAGTGTGGCTCGTCTTCTCCTCAAACTCACCACACCCTCTGTCCCTCAAATGACAGGTGTGCGAAGGGCAACTACCCCTACTCGCACACCGTCCACCGTCTGGCTCGCATGGCAAACGCATGCGAGCAGCCCTCATGCAGCCCTTACCGGCCCCGCCACTTAGTCCGAGCATTATGCTCAGACCCACCACAGGGCGGCTCCCACCACCGAGCCCACCCTGCCCCGTCACACTGTGCCCTCTGCTAAATATCAGAGGGAAACGTGGAGGAACCCCTCACGTCGGAACTTGTCAATGTCGTTGGCTATGTCGATCACTTTAATTCTCTGGCGTATTACTTCGTTTCGCATCAGAATATTAACCTTATCCAGTTCTAATAGAAACATAATTGCCTCGTATTTTAACTCGGTCATTCTCCTTTTCTAATGACGAAGGCGTCGTGCGTGTTTGCTAATTTCAACTTCGCCGGTCTAGAGAGGCCAGACAGGCCGACGTCGCTGGGCCCGATGAGTAAACGTCCTAAAGGTTCGAACGAACAAACTTGTCCACGGAATGTCGTGGCGCTAGGATTACTAAATAACTTAATACCAACTTAGTACTAATATACTTATTATTTAATATACTCACCTCGAGTTCCTCAGTGCCGCCGTATAGGCCCTACCTACCGCACCTAATTAGCCTACTTCTATAATAACCGATGCGAAGCGAACCCCAGAACCTACCCCACAGGCCTGTACTACTTCCCTTAGAAAATAATGGCACCGCACCGTCCACAATGTCTCCAGTTTTCCGGAGTGTTTAGATCCCAGCACAGACCGCCCTGTACATGGGCGTTCGGTAATACTTCACGAACTAAACTGCCGTTGTCCAAGATATAATTATAATGCGCACGACCGGCGGTCCGCTGCCGGTGTCACAATTGTTTACTCTCAACAAACAAGAATAACAGCACGGTCGACCCATGTGGCTCCTAGATGGTCACTTAATTATCAAATGTTCGCGTCGAACGAGCGCGGCCGGACTCTCGAGTCCCAGACTGACTCTCATTGGCGGGGGCCGAATTCGGCGCGAGACATCACCGCCGTAATGCGGCAAAGTCCTCGCCCTCCTGCCCCGCACCCTCGAGGTAACTTATGTTTTATCCTAAACAGTGCCATCTTGTTGGAAGGTAGCCCATGCTCACCATATTCTTGAGAAGGGTGACCGTACGACCCGACCAATTATAGGCCTATAGCGATACATCTCTTCTCTCCAAGGTGATGGAAAAAGTAATTAACACTCAACTCCTTTGTTTCCGATTAAACACAACGTAGGGGTCTTTAAGTCGCGTGTGATTAGATATCTTTAGAGTAAGCGCGCTACATCATCAATCGCATCATCACTTAACATCAGGTGAGAAAGTGGTCAAGCGCTACCCAAAATTGGTGGCGCTTGACCGCTATCATCGCATTAAAAAGTACCTGGGAGACCACCAGCTGATCAGTACGGATTTCGTCATGGAAGCTCAGCCGGTGACCTACAGCTTACTTCACTTATAAAAGCCGTTATTGACGGTACATGTTCTAAGACCATGCCAATTAGTACCGGCGTATCACAAGGGTCTGTGCTAGTACCCATGCTTTTCATCCTGCAAGTCGGCGACTTATTACAAACTAGCAGCCCACCCCGGCTTCGCACGGGTAGAACATATATGCCTACAAAATTTGCATCTGTTTGTTGCATCAAATATAAAATATTAACATATTTAACAATCATCGTCATATTTCAACCAATTTAGACAAAACCTTAACGAATTATGCACCTAAACCTTCCTCATAAACACTGGCTATTGGTAAAAACCGCGTGATGATCCGTTCAGTAGCTATTGAGATTATTGCGAACAGACAGACAGACGCAGTGATGGACTTTGATTTATAATACTGTGATATTGGACGGCCCTATGGCGTAAAGGATAGTTACCCTGTTTTTTTTTTTTTTTCATTTTAGCTTTTATTGCCATGAATGCTGATCAGTTTTTAGTTTAGTTTTATTGATTGTTTTTTTTTTTTTTTATTTGTTTTTGCTTTATTAATGTAACTTTTCTTTTAATATATGTAATAGTACAGAATTATGTTTTATAAAGTAATTATACTATATACATAAAATGGCATGGGAAGCCCACTATTGTATTCGCATTTCATGGATTTTCTTGTTATTATTCTTTGATTATAAACTCAATATAATCAAAGTTATTATTATTATTTATGTTTGCTTTAATTTACTTTTTTTTGTTCTTCTTATATTATCTTTGTGTTTTGTTTCCTTCTTATTTCTAAACGATCCCGACAACTGGCAGGTGGAGTTAGCATATTTTAAAGTAGTTAGTATATATATTTTAATATTACATTTACACATATAACATAATTATACATATTTTGAAGTTTTAAGTAGTATATAACTATATCATCTAATACATATTCTGGTTTATTATAAACTTAAGTGATAATGTCTATCTCTGATAACAGCAACAACTCCGATACTTTTCTATCATGTTCGTCTAGCGAAAATAGTGATAGCAGTGACAGCTTTGCGAGTATTCCGAGTCTCTCGGAAATTCTGGATTCTCAATTCTCTGATGTACCTAAAGACTTTAACGTAATTCATCTTAACGCCCAAAGTATTCCGGCTCATTTCCCAGACATGCTGGCATCATTTGATAACAAAAATATTGATGCGATCCTTGTTTCTGAAACCTGGCTCAAACCATGTCTTCCCTCAATCCTGTACCCTTTACCTGGATTTCGCCTAATACGAAATGATCGTGCCGTTGGCGGCGGAGGGGGGGTTGCCATTTACCTACGTGCACACATCTCCTTCTCCGTAATTAGTGTTTCTGCGCAACCTCCACCCACGAACGCTGGTGAGCACCTTTTTATAGAAGTTCTTCTGTCCCACACCAAAGTTCTCCTAGGCGTCTTCTATTGTCCCACCTTACGCATCAATTATTTTTCTTCCTTCGAAAACATGCTTGAGGATCTTATACCTTCTTATGAACACTCTATCATTATGGGCGATTTTAATACCGGTCTTTTAAAAAACGATCATCGTTCATCTAACCTTACTTCTATAGTCGAATCTACGAATCTTCAACTTCTTTCTCTTAGCGCTACGCATCATTTTCCTAACTGTGCTCCTTCCCTTCTTGACTTGATTATTGTTTCCTCTCTAAGCCATGTTAATAAGCACGGTCAGGTTTCTGCTGATGCGTTCTCCTATCATGACTTGCTATATCTGTCCTATAAAATCCGCCCTCCTAAACCTAAACCCACCATAATTCTGCAGCGTAGCTTTGGTAGCATGAATCAAGATCTCTTCATCAAGGATGCAGAGAAAATTGATTGGACTCCTGTTATCGAAGCTGTGTCCGTAGATGATCAGGTGTCCATTTTCAACAGTCTTATAACTCAACTGTATGATATACACGCTCCCTTGAAACAGATTAAAATCAAACACTTGCCCGCACCTTGGCTCTCTGATGAGATTAAATCGCTGATGCACAAAAAATCTGTCACTAAAACTCGGTATAAGAGCTTTCCAAATAAGAGTAATAAAGATAAATATGCGAGTGCCCGTAATCGCTGCAATAGGGTGTGTAGGGATGCTCAACGTCGCCATATCCACAAATCTGTCGAAAACGATGATCCAGCTAAGGTTTGGAAATTTCTTAGGTCTCTTGGAGTCGGTAAATCCCGTCATAGTAACTCTATCCCAAATTCTTTAGATATCAATACGTTAAATAAGCATTTTGTTTCAACTCCTTCTATTAAAGATTCCGATAAAGCCACCACTTTAACTTATTTGTCTACCCTTAGAACTCCTGACCATTCTCAATTTTTCTTTAGTCCATTTTCTATTGGAGATGTGAAGAAGAGTATGCTATCTATAACTTCAAATGCAGTTGGAGTCGATTGTATTAGCCGGAACATGCTTATCCCTATCCTTGACATCGTACTCCCTGTCCTACACCACATCCTTAATTTCTCAACTTCCAGTAGCACCTTTCCGTTACAATGGAAAGACGCTCAAATCATTCCCTTGCCCAAAAAACCTAATCCCAAGTCTTTCAACGAGTACCGCCCTATATCCATTCTACCTTTCCTCTCCAAAGTACTTGAGCGCCTTGTCCATAATCAGCTACACTCCTTCCTTATCTTCAATCACCTCCTTAATCCCTTCCAGTCTGGGTTTCGCCCTGGACATAGCACAGTTACTGCCCTCGTTAAAATAACCGATGATATCCGTTTAGGAATGGACAAAGGGAAAGTAACTGTGTTAACCCTTCTGGACTTCAGCAACGCTTTCAATACCATTGATTTTGACATTCTCCTTGCATTTCTTCACTCTATCAACATATCTCCCATGGCAATTGACTGGTTTTACAGTTATCTATTTGGCCGTCGTCAGCGTGTCCGCATCGAAGAGTCTTACTCTACTTGGTGTGGAACCGCTGCCGGCGTGCCACAGGGCGGCGTCTTATCACCTCTTCTTTTTTCCCTCTTTATTAATTCTATTTCTCTTAAACTCACTTCTCCCTACCACCTCTATGCAGACGATCTGCAAATCTACTCTCAAGCTTCACTCGATCAACTGCCTCATGCTATTAGCAATATTAACAAAGATCTAGTGAATATATCGGAGTGGAGTAAGGCGCACGGATTAACAGTGAACCCAAGTAAGACGCAAGTGTTAATTGTTGGAAGCTCAAGGACTATCGCTAAAATTAACTGGAGTACGACACCACAAGTAGTCTTTGAAGGGTTAACGATTCCGTACAGCGAAACTGTAAAAAATCTAGGCATTATATTTGATCGCTACCTGTCATGGGGACCACAACTTGCGGCCATTAGCCGCAAGATGTTTGCTTCTGCAGGGGCTTTGAGGAGGTTAAGAAATTTTTTACCAACGGCTACTAAAGTTGCGCTAGCACAGTCTCTTCTTCTCCCTATTCTCGATTACGCCGATGCATGTTATCTAGACCTCACAGAGGAGCAGCTAAATAAGCTTGAGCGGCTCCAAAATTTTTCAATTAGGTTCATATTTGGCCTTCGCAAATATGACCATGTTTCAGAATTCCGTCGTAAGCTCAAGTGGCTGCCTATTCGTCTTCGCCGGAATACACACATTCTGTCACTCCTTTATAATATTTTATTTAATCCCACTTCTCCTAGCTATCTAAAAGCACTCTTCGAATTTCTTCACACCACTAACTCCCTTTCGCTAAGGTCATCAGAGAATCTAATGCTTTCTATTCCTACTCATTGCAGCACTTTCTATGATAAGTCGTTTGCTGTTCAAGCTGTCAGACTCTGGAATGCGCTTCCTTTAGAGATAAAACAATCACAAACTATATATACATTCAAGGAACGCGTTAAGTCGTATTATCTTGGTTAGTTATATTACATACGTTTGTTATATACACTCCTAATAATATGTTATATATATGTATATCCATATATATATTATATATATATATATATATATATATATATATATATATATGTATTATTTAATTTATTATGTATATGTATCAAAGTAATTATTATTATTTTCTTTGTATTAATTTAGTATCCTTTAATAGCTTATGTCTTATTTACTTATACACTGTACACCGCCGTATCTATTTACATATTTCTCCATCTAAAGGTTGTCTGGAAGAGATCGCTTTCAGCGATAAGACCGCCTGTTGTTACACTATTATAATTAGTTGTTAAGTAATACTCTGTTTCTTTTAATAAGGTGTTCAATAAAGTGTTTCTATCTATCTATCTATCTACCCTGATTCTGACCCGACGGTCGTTGGTTGTAATCCTAGTTATATACCTACCCATGAAAGATTTATGTGCATTAATGAATCATGGGTTTTCGTACAGAGGTAGTGGGATCATTGAATCAAAATCAATCAAATCATGGGATCAAAGAAGGAGTATTATACGTTTAACGTGTGTATCTGTGTCTGTCTGTAGCATCTTAGCACCCAACCGGATGAACCGATTTTGATTTTATTATTCTTTTTTTTTTTTTTGTTTGATAGATGTCTTCATTGAGAGTGTTCTAGTAGTAGCTTTGATTCATGAAAATTCGTTCAATCGTTATAAAACTATGAGCTTTTTTCTAGTTAATTGTGCTATGAAATCAACTTTCATAGGTCTGATCAATTCAAAAATCTTTTTCTTCAACGATATTGTAAGAACATGGAAGCATTGACCTGATCCTGTACTCTACAGAATACTCAAATCCACACCAACTTACAGCTCAGATTTTAAATGTCGTGTTTAGAGTCATTGGAATGCTTTTATTGAAAAGATTATACATAGATCAGTCGGGGTGGTTTATATATTGATCATAACTATATTATACAATAGAATTTTATAAAGTAAAAATATATTATTATACTATATTGACTTCAAATTAATTAAGATCGGTGGGGATCTACAGCATCGCTAAGCTTATAATAATATTTTCGCAGTAACTATGACCTAATCTGTGGTTTCACTGCAGATATTTTATTAATTTTGCGATGCGTGTGAAATCCGTGATATCTTCTTGAGTTTTCATTTGAATTATATACTGTAAAGGACAATTTTAATCTATAATATGTGGCCAAGCTAAATGACGTAATTATTTGGATAAGGATTAATACTATATACTTGAAAATAGCCCTGGAAGTTATGTAATATTTTTTAACAAAAATTAAAGATTAAAATGGTTACTGTGAGTCAACCTTAAGAGATAGACATATGCTGTCGCGGATTTTTTGTTGGTCTTATTAAGTTGTACATCTCTTCCATAGAAAATATTCTTCTATCTATTTTCGATTGAGCAGCGTTCGTAAGAAACGTGTTTTTCGACCGTTTTTTAGTCGACTTAGGTTGCAAATTAGGTCTCCACGAATGTACCTTTGATTTAAACGGGATAATAAATAGCCTATTTTCATTCCGAAAGTCCATTCTATATATAAGTGAAAGAATTTTTTAAATCGGTCCAGTAGTTTTTGAGCCAAATCATTACAAAAATACAAAAATACAAATGTTCTCTCTTTATAATATTAGTATAGATTAGTGATATTCATTACTATACAGATGATAGGGTGATCTCAAAACGGGTGAGCACTACTCAGCAATGAGCAAAAATCAGGCCGTACAAATATCCCTAGGCTGAAAGTCGGCGAAAGGAAGACGGAGCTCGTTGCACAGGTTATAAAATTCAGCTCCACAAAAACGCAAGCATTTACCACGAAAAAGAGTCCATTCAATGTACTAACGAGGGACAATAGTCCAGTAGCACCTCAATGTTCATAGTAGCCTGCACGATATTTCTGTTGAATGTTCCAACGCAAACAATAACACGTAAGTACGGCATAGATGGCATGCTTAGCAAAACCACAGACGAATAAAAAGGTGAAACGTAGCGTCAGATACAATTTGGTAAACATCAAATAGAGATAACAATATTTCACTGTATACTCGTTTTCTTTTTGTTGAGTTAACATAACGTCGAGTAAGCTACGCAACAAGTAACGGATGTTTAAATTAGCGATGGGTCGTCCTTGATAAATCCAGTACCAGGGCTACTTAGTACGACAACCGTCAACTACCAGGGCTCAAAACCAGGGCTCAAAATACTTTCAAGTATTTATCGAGCGCGGCTAAAATACTTGCATAGGAATTTAATACATGCATTAACATAATAGAGGTGAATATCGTGTGTATAAAAATGAAATACTTCCAAGTGTATGAATCAAAAATACTTGCATAGTAAATTGACCCTCATTCTTGTCGGAATAAGGCGCAATATAGCGTTCACAATAAAAACGTTTAACACTTGCAAGTTGCAAAAACCTTCAAAGTATTTCGTATGAGACGGGCGCACCCGACGAGCCTAGCCGAAATTCTTGCATAGGAATTTGATCCATGGTCTAAAGAGTATAGAGGCGAATATTATGTGTATAAAAATGAAATACTTCCAAGCGTAGCAATTGAAAATACTTGCATAGAAAATTGACTCTTATTATTAATAGTAAATAAGGCGCAATATAGCGTCACATAAAAAATACTTCCAAGTTAACGAATAAAATACTTTTAAGTCTTGCAAGTCTTTAAGGTCGGACCCTGGTTGGCGTACTTGCAAGCATAAACCAGGGTTTAAAACCTGGTAACGTAAATACGTACCTGCCCTAGTTTAAATTCGAATGAGTCATTAACAGCATCTTGTTGGAGTGTTAAAGAAGCAGAAGGCCCGAATTCGGTTCTCCATCCAGTGCATGTTTTTGTTATAATTTGTCAATGATTAGCTTGTATTATTTTAACAAACTAAGCTAATAAAGGTAAATTTGCGATCTATGTTGTATGTGAAATAAAATAAATAGCACGGTGATGGTGTGATCTTAATAGTTTTGAGGAAATATTTATTTGTATAATTTAAAAGAATACACAGCAACAATTTTTTTAAATAAACTGATTTACAACATATCGAAATATCTTATTTTACTATTTTTATTTAATATTAAATTAAATTGAAACCGTCTTTATTGACAATTTTCTACTTTGACAAAATAATACTTTTTCGGTTGCATCTAAGAATTGCTCTTACCTGTTGATTATTTGAGGTTATAAGCTTAATTATTCATTTTCTCTAGGAAAAGAGGATTGAAGCTTAATCCTTTATAATCATAACTTACATTATTACTTATTACAAATTATCACAGCCGGCAATTCGCCTAATTTTGTTTTTATATAATTTTTAAATTAATATTTTGTGTGACTTCTTGTTTTCGATGCAGATAAGAAGCCGTCGAAATCAACAATATTCGCACATATTATATCTGTGCCGCGTAAATTTTCCCCAAACTGCATCCAGGGGGATTACAGCTGCTCAGGACTTCTCTCGTCTCATGCTTCTCACCTTTGCATGATTAAACTCAATGGAGTACGCGGTGAACTTTTCGTAATGACGTATAAAATTCTTCTGAAAATGCCAAATCTAATCACTCAGCAATAACTTACACATATTCCGCTTTCACTATACATTTGAGACAAAATAATTTACATCTCTCATATTCGGTAAGTAGGTCCTTATTACCTCCAAATGGGGCTTGTAGGTAACCAATTAGCGCTCTAGGGTAATAATGTAGCTAGAAAAGCCCTAGGGCGATAAGTAATTTAAAAAAAACTCTTCACTCTTTCAAAAAGTTCGCGTACATCTAACCATCATACTGGCAATAGACATCATGCATTCAGCGCAATGACAAAAGAGGTCGCTTCCCTATTCAGCCTTATCTTCGTATAAGTATAATAGTCATCAATTTTAAATATCGAACGGCGAAGCCGGAAACTATTCAGCTTTCAAAAAATGAAACATCTTTCTCAAGAGATGATCCGCAACCATCAATTTCTGCTAAAGAAAGCTTCTTAACCAAACTTCAACCACCACCGAAGTTCACCAACCGGCAATGTTTTGTTCATACAGTTATACCATCAATACATTTTGTTTCAAATCTACCTTCATTATTTGTTTAACTGATAAAAGAAGCAAACTGGTCTTATATACATGCGCTCTTTTTAATTGGTTCATAATAAAAGAGTGCTATATATGGGTGTATATCGGTCTCTTTCATTATATTACATTCGAAACGTTTTATAGAAGACGGTCGTATACGCATATTTCGCTGTCATGCTATTGCTTTGTGAGACTGCTACTCCAATTATGACAATTATTCCTCTCAACTTGTGAAGTACTGTTCGCATCTCATTATTCATAACAATGCATTAATAATAATTTATTTTACTTGTACCAGTAATCAACGGCAAGGGTGGTGGGTACATCTTCATGTTGGAGCATTTCTCGCGCGACTCTGAGAGGGTAATTCAAGATGTCCACCATACCACCAACATCGACTCTCGCGACCACTACACGTTCTACTACCTGAGTATATCCGACGGTGAGTGATCACTGTTAATACCATTCTATATATATCTGTATATATATATGAATAATCAACGCCAATACTATTTAAATGCGAAAGTCAGTTTGTTAATTGTTTTTTTGGGACTTCTTCACGGTCAAACGGACCTAGTTAGCTGACATTTTGTAATGGAATTGCCAGTATTATGGATTAGGCTATAGGATAGATTTTTATCGCGGGTAAAGCCACGGGGGCATTGAGATAGATCGTACAGCGCCTCGGCTTACTGCCATCTACAATGTCAACTGTAAAACGGCGGTCAGATGACTCAGATGAATCGCACAGCGCCGTTAAATTATATCTCAGACCGCATCTTTCATCACTTTACATCAGGGGTTCTAAATCACTTATGGACAAAATCGACGAACAATATTTTTTTATGTCGGAAAGACAAGCGCATGACCACTGTCTCACATGATGGTAAATGAAGTTGCGGTCTAAGATGTTATCATGCTCGTCTATAAATGGAAGACAATGAGACGAGGCGCTGGACTACTGACTTTAGTACAATCCACTTAGTGTTACTACTTTACGAGTAAGTTGTCTCCTACACCGGCTGGCGCCGAACATTATCATCATACATCATCTCGATTGGCGACATGCTATTGTTCGATTGGTGGTCTAAGCTACGGCCGGAGCTTACCATCCGTGGTCACCAATGTAGCACCACCCAGGGATCACGTGTAGAGTATCCTACACACGCAGGAAGGGAGTGACAGTAACCTGCAAATAATAATCTAAATAGATACAAGTAATAATGTAATACTAATTGATGTTGTTATAATTTCAGACACACTGAACGTGGGTAGGAGAGGGGAGCCTCCATTGATGACACACACCAGCACTGAGCTGAAGAGACTCCGGTACTTCAGTTTCAAGCGGGCATTGTACTCAGCAGGCGAGGTTCTGTACGACTGTGCCGCAGAGTGAGGTACGTGACCCGCCGTTTGTATATTACGTGGATTATCAGCTGTAGATCTTTAGAGGTATTTGGTACTATTGTTTAATGGCAAGAATCAAGAATCAAAGCATTTATTCAGTATGTAGGCAGTATTAATATACGCAGATATACACGTCAATATCATAAATCATAAAATAAATCATAATCAATTATCAGAGCTGGCGATTACCTCGGCCAACGGATTAGCCTAGCAATTCAACGAGGTAACGTCGCCAGCTTTTTGGGAACGTTACCGGCAAACAGCTGCGACCTCAGACTATCATAAAAAAGGCAGACAGATTCGTGCTGAACACCCGAGTGACCGTAAGTTCAGTAATACTAAATTCTTGAGTAATAAGTTTTCGCGCTCAGTCCAGCATAGTCAATACAGCATGATTACTAAGTAAGCAACGCTGCGAAGTAATACTACACGGAAGCGTCCGACCCTGCTGCCGCTTGGTAGCGAACTGAGCGTGGAAGCGTATTACTCAAGCATTTAGTATTACTGAACTTGCGTGCACTCGGGTGTTCGGCACGAATCTGTCTGCCTTTTTTATGATAGTTTGAGGCTAAATAATGAACCATTCAGCTGTCGTCCAATCGTTGACGTCAGATTATCAAAAATTATTAAAGTAGGGTTGCCAACCATACACGTACCTGCGTGTTTCAGTACTTCAGACAATTTTTATATTTAAAAAAGTGAAATAGTGAAACACAACTTAAAGAAACGCATACCAATCACAGCACATATCTTGATCCGAATGGAACTGATTGTCCGTCTGTCAACAGCATAATATTGTTTAAATAAAAATAGCAAGCCTAGAAAATCTGCGGACAAAAGGGGTAAACTGAATGGCTGTTGAATCTACCTGTGTTTCGGAAATATATCCACCAGTGACTTCTGCTAGTCTGCCTGAAGCGGTACCATTACAGAAATTATATAGAAAGGGCAAAGTGTCAAGGAAAATTATAGGCACGCAAGACTCAACATTAAGGCCTATCTAAGGCCGCACACAGCGGTTGCGGTGCGTTTATTCTATCGCACGCATATTCTGTGAAGTATAGAGTGGCATAAAAAAGTGCGCATTGAGGTGTTTTTTTTTTGTATGCAGTTTATTCTATCGTGCGGTAGAGTAAACGCACCGCAACGCTGTGCACTCTTAGCCTAACTGTCTCAGTGTAACGGACGCTGCGCACGCGCAGTATCTCGCACATTCTGGTGATCCAGAGTGTTGCATGACATGTAGGCAGACGGCAGCGATAACCATCAGGCGAGCGTCTTGTTTGCCGTGTCAATATAAAAAAAAAATACCCCAACACGAATAATTATGTAAAAATGTGTATTTATCGTTTGTTATGCTTCAGTTTAGAACTTCGATCGAAATAATTATAATATGTGTGTTTGTCACAATGTGAGCTGATGACGCGGTCTTGTATGTAACGTAGTTACTCCCACACACACACTTGTCTATGTCCAGTTAAAGTGTTTATAATATTATATAGTTGAAAGTACTTACCTAAGTGAATTTCAACTCGTATTATACGAGATGTTACATCCGAAGAGATTTAAATTAACCATGTAGTCCGTCTTTCGTTGTTTCGCATCGTCACACTGTTTAAAGCACATAAAATAAAAATAAAAACATAATTTACTCGTTCAATATTCACACACCAGCCAACATCTCGACTGTGTACCTTCATTTGTTTTAGAGTAGTAGGTCAGTCTGCATTCTGCAACACTGGGGCATTAAGTTGTATATTGACAACAATTTGACAACAGGATATCCAACGGGTGGGTGGGAGTTTAAATCTCTTCGGATGTTACATCTCGTATAATACGAGTTGAAATTCACTTAGGTAAGTTCTTTCAACTATATATTATACTTCTATGTTACATCCTCGAGATTTAAATTAACCATGTAGATGTTTAGCGCCTGTTGCAGAATGAAAGCACCTTACATATTGTTTATTGACTCAGTGATTGGTCAAAATCAAATTTTGATGATTACTCGATGCATGTATGTATGTACAAATAGTCAAATAGTTTTATTTTCCTATATTAGTAAGGACATAAATAAATCATTAGGTTTACACATAAGAAGAAAATCAAAATATTCAGCAATAGCTGACTTTCGGGATGTAAAATAGGCCGTTATACGTTACCCATACATTTTGTAAAGAATATTACAATGACAGTTGTTCTTTTGATGACGTCAAAAGACAATTAAATGGCAGTAGAAGTAGAACCATGAGGCGTACTATCACAGGATAAATAATAGTTCTATGTACAAAGAAAATAAAAACTTTCACATTCTGCTGCAAGGCTGTAACATAGAGTCAGTATTATATAGATATTTCAAGATAAATATTTGCGCTAAAATAAGAAATATCGCAGTATCTGCATACTCTAACTTTTTTATAGCATCAATACATTTGAAATGCTGTAATACATCAAATGTAATATTACACAATATTGTCACGCCTGCATGCAGGCTGAATACATCAATTTACAGTCTATTCTATGATCTTTTTAGTTTAAAATAGTATTCCGGCAAATTTAATGATCGATTTGATATGTTGACATGGCAAGCATGTTCTTCAATGTATTTTGTTAAGGTAATAAATAGTTTTATATAATAATTAACAAAAAATACTCATAGAGTATTGATCAATGATCGAAGAATAATTATTTAATTCGCAAGTGATTGATATTTGGAAACTGAATTATAACTCCTAATTTAAAATTGATTTACACAGCCAGTTTAATAATTAGTAGAAAAATTTCTTTTTACCAATAACTGTTTTTATATAAAAACAAATCTATTTTAACAAAATTTATTTGACGCTGATTTACCAACATACATTTTTAAATCTTCTTACTATATTAGAATAATCTAATATAGCAAAGGTTAAAAAATACAATCCATTGTTATTACTAGTAGACTTTAAATAATTATCGTAATTAATGTCTTGGCAGATACCGTAGATACATACGAGTACATATTTTATAACGATAAGTAGTTACCGAGTTATTTATATAGTGCAAGCTAGAATAAGGTTATGCTACTGTGGATTTGTGAATTAATTTAAAATAAACCGTGGTTGTGAATACGTATCTGGCCCAGGCTTGTCCAGTGATACAATATGGAATATAGAATGTGCCATATTATTATTACTTAAAGACTTTACGGAACTCGATTATCGATAATTCTAAATAGAGAAGTACAATCATCAATCAGCATGCATGAAAATTCCAATTAGGAAAACATAATTGATCTGGTGCCCTGTGATACAGTACGTACTTCAGGCGCTAGCTTATCTATTGATCGCATTAAATTTTTACAACTATCACGTAGTTAGTAACTTAATTTAACTTCAAAATAAACCTCATATTAGGCATTAGTTCCAACATAAATTGACATTTATGTGAAGATAAATAAATGTTGTTAGTATTATTATTATTTATCTTCATTCACACATCATAATTATTATCTATGCGCAGTTTAAGGTATATTTTAAATATTCCTACGGCAGGACAAAAGGTGGTAGTTGGTAACTCGGATCTGAATTTAAACACAGTTACTAACGTTGAGTTTGTGTTTATGTAATTATTACACATTGGGTATTCATCTCAAGTTTTAAATTGGTAATCTTTGTGGTGGTAATAGGTACATATTTACATTTTCTATTCCAAATTATTGAAATGAAATGAAATGAAAATTATTTATTTCGCAACAATATGAATAACAATTATAAATCACCTACTGCTAATACAGTATGTTGCAAAACAGGACCCAGCTCAGCAAAAAGTTGGTCATGATGGACATGACCAACGCTGGTCTTCCGATGGGACCCTGACAGTGATGTCACGGAACCTTACCTACTTTGGACAATGCTCTACAATTTGAGTACACAAAAGTTAAAGATAATTATGTAAATTTGTATGATTTATATAAATTTTTAGCAGATTAAATAAATTAATAATAGGTATAATTTATAAAAATAAAAAATAAAAATATATAGATGACATATATAAAAACTAAGTACGTTTCGTGATATAATATTATATTATATTGCACTCGTGTCGTGCCGTTGAGTTTCCTCTTCTGACTGATGGACATTTAGTAATATTCTAAGTTTAATTCTGAAACTATAAATACATCGCAAGTTCCTTACTGGCGGTGGAATATTGTTCCAACATTTCGAGGCTGCGTATCGGAAACTACCTCTGAAAGCGGCCGAGCCATGCTGTTGCGTCAACAACTGCACTGCGCACTGCCGCGAACCTTGAGCTCTTCGGCTAGCCGCCCAGGTCAGCTTTTCATACAGATAGCTAGGTGTTTTAAAGTTTACTACGCCAAAAAGAAGACATGCCAAATGCAATTTTCGGCGATGTTTCATCTTGAGCATAGAGTGCCTATTGAGGTATGGGGTTAGGGGTTATATGTGCTCTCAATGGAATTTCAAAACAGAAACGGGCGCAGGCATTTTGCACCCTTTGAATCAGTTTCTCTGTTCGCGCTAGCAAACGTGGCCCAAAAACCGTATCCATATAATTAAGTTTCGATAGGATAAGCGACTCTACAAGTTGAATGCGCAGATTTTCTTTTAAAAACGGTCTTGCTCTGTAAAGTACTTTAAGCCTATAAAAACAATTTTTAATACAGTTTGCGATATGTTTCTCGAAACGTAAGTTACAATCCATATGCAGTCCTAGATTACGAGCTTCGTAAACACGTTCAATGGGTTCGTTCAAAATGGTTACTGTTGTTAGGGGGCTTACATTACACAGTTTGTGTTTACTACCAAAGATAAGATATTTTGTTTTTGATGGATTCAGAAGCAAGCTGTTTTTTACAGACCAGTTTGCAATTTCTGAAAGATCCTTATTGAGTTTAGCGATAGCCGAGTCTATCTCGGAAACCTTGAATGAAATATATATTTGAATATCATCCGCATATATATGAAACTTACTATGCTTTATGACATTTGTTATATCGGCTGAGTACAAGATGAATAGTTCTGGTCCCAAAATAGAGCCTTGGGGCACTCCCCTATTTACAGAGACTTTTTCAGACACCAGTGACGATCCATCATTGCGCTGCAGCTTAACATACTGTTGACGGTTACTAAGATAACTATCGAACCATTCAAGAGCTTTGCGATCGAAACCGTAATAATGAAGTTTTGACAGTAATAGGCTAGTATTTATTGAATCGAATGCCCTTGAAAAATCTAGTAATACTAGAAGCGTACACATTCCTTCATCCTGAGCACAAAGTATATTGTCTGTGACGTCGAGTAATGCAGTCACCGTACTGCGCCCTTTCCTAAAACCCGATTGTACGTCAGGCAGGATATTATTTTGCTCGAGATAATTTGTCAGCTGTATACAGACTGCTTTTTCCATAATTTTTGATAGACATGGTAGAATGCTGATAGGCCTTAAATCTTTTAATGCTACTGGATTTGAAATTTTTGCTAGTGGACGCACAATAGCAAGTTTCCAGATATCAGGAAATGTTGACGTAGTAATCGAACGGTTTAATAAATCTTTTATGCATTCTATTGTATGAGGCAACGTCATTATCAGCATAT
This sequence comes from Cabera pusaria, assembly GCA_954871355.1. Classification (NCBI taxonomy): domain Eukaryota; kingdom Metazoa; phylum Arthropoda; class Insecta; order Lepidoptera; family Geometridae; genus Cabera; species Cabera pusaria. Next base: position 15,529,018 of record OX940915.1, on the reverse strand, counting down.
CTAATGTAATAGCATCGCATCCTTCTGCGTTCGATTTTAGGCTTTTTATTATCTTTATCAACCCGTCTAAGCTTACTTGTTCTAAACGAAACACAGCATCACTATACTTGTGAAATTCAAAATACGTATGCATAGAAATACTGACCTCAGAGGTACCTGGTATATTTAGAAATTGATTGTTTATTACTGTAGGGTTATTAAAAAATGAAGGTAAATTATCGTTAATTTTAGGCAATAATGTATTTTTAAGATTTTTCCATAGCAATTTAGGGTCATGAATTTTATTATTAATATTAAACTTAAAATACGCTAACTTTTCATAAAACAGAGCTTGATTTACTGTAGACTTCAGGTTTTTGTAGTACTCTTTTTTACTGTCAGACTTCGATTTGTGGTAAGTATTCGCAGCTTCATCGCGCAAGCTCATCATAACTTTGATCGTGTCTGTAATCCAGGGCAAAGATTGATGTCTAACAACCATGGGTTTTACAGGGGCGTGAATATCAAATAAAGTCAAAATGTTTCGGTTTAACACTTCAACCATATCATTGACATTGCTGAGTATAGATATGAAGTCCCAGTTTATTTTACTTACGTGATTTTCAAATATTTCGAGATTAATTCTTTTGATAGGCCTATAAGTAATAGTACGCGGTATAGGCTTTTCACGTTTTACATTAAATTCGCAGACTACAAGAGTGTGACCAAGAAGAGATCCTACATGAGCATGTATGATTTTTTTCGTAGACAAGTCAGAACAGACAACATCTATGAGCGTCTCGGTAGTGTCGGTAAAATGTGTCGCCTCAGTCACACGCTGTGATAAATTAAAACTTGACAAAACTTCAATTAATTTTTTTGTTTTTGTATCATCCTTGTGAAACATATTAATATTAAAATCACCTACAAGAATAAGACTATCATAATTTTGGATCGAACTAATAGAATCAGTTATAGCATCTAGGAACAAATCGACATTTAACCACGGCGGACGATATGCCGTCCCTATTGCCAGCTTCTTTCCATTGAGAGCCATAGTGAGCCACATCTGTTCTACCGACTTATGTAGCGGGTCGACCGGGTGAGGCCAGGTGCGCGCGCTTACACTACGTTTAATGTAGAAGCCGACGCCGCCAACGCGCGAGCGCACGTCTGGCGGGCGTGGCAAGTGACGTAGCCGGTACCCCGGCAGCACGGGCGCGCGCCCCTCCTCGCCCACCCTCAGCCAGGTCTCGTTAATCGCTACCACATCTACGTCATTCTGACACACCGATACAATAAAATTGTCATGATTTGTGCCTAAGGAACCTGCATTAAACAAACCTATTTTAAAATGTTTGCTAATAACCATATTGATGATCAAAAATTACGTAAATTGCAACTAATAAAATCATAACATAATAATTAAAACAAATATTTGCATGTAACTTACAATAACGTCGATTTACATACGACGTCAAAAAATTAATAGTAAAGTTTATAAACCAATTTAGTAGCATTTTTGTTTCAATCGTTGATCTGCTAATATAATGCTGTATACCTACAAAAAATATGAAGATAAGGAAGGTATTAGAGCTAATAAATAACGTGAGCATTGTACATGTAAAATGTAGTCGTCCATCAAACATTTCCTGCTTCAAAAACACGGTTGAAGTCTTTATCCGAGCGTACCGAATGCACCTGCTTGCCATCGGCCTGCCTCGCGAAGATGCGTCCTCTCTTGGTCCACGAGTACCGCCACTGTCGCTTGCGACATTCCTCCCTGACCCGGTGGAACAGTTGACGGTTGGCGCGCGTCAAACGTTCATTTACGTAGATCCTGCGCGGCGCCCCAGCAAGGCCCACGTCCGCGGAGGTAAGGTTGCGGCGCACACGCGCGGCACGCAGCATCTCGTCGCGCAGCTCCCGACGCGCCAGCCGCACCACCACGCGGCGCGTGCGCCCACTCGCTCGCACTTCGTCGGCTCCGCCTGTGTTGGGCTCAGTCGCTCCCACTCGCTCGGCGAACACAATGTCGCGCTGCTCCAGTGTGACACCCAGTTTGGCCGCAAGAACGGCGACGACGTGCGCGGTGTTCTCCCCCTTCTCCTCCGGGAGATGTCCGATATCGAGGTCCGACAGCAACGCCTCCTGGTCTCGCTCGTTCAACTCCTGTTTCAGTTGAGCGACCGTCTGCTGCAGTTCAACCACCTCAGCACCACCGTGCGCGGCCGTCGCTACGTCCCTCCCCTCGACGACTTGCAGCCTCTGCTCAAACCCGTCCATCCGCGCTCCCATACTCGACATGGATAGCCGAAACTCCTTCCGAAACTCGCGCAACTCGGACATGTATTCAGCGAGCTCGCGTCGCATTTCTTTAATTTCAGTGTCTTCACCAATGGAAACTATGCGCGGGGGGGCCGGAGTGGCATCCCGAGCTAAGTCATCCTGTACAGGCGATGGGTCATATATACACTTTATAGGAGTGCTGCTATTATCGCCTTTGCGCTGTCTTTTCTTGCACTCGGGGCAAGACCAGTCCTTTGATATAGGTGTACTATCTGAAATCGCCACACACGCCTTGTGAAATAAATATGGACAAGTCATGCAAGTGGCCGCCCCTGACGGTGACAAAAACTTTCCACATGCCGAGCATTTAGCCATCGCAGGTTCGTATATTGGTGCTACCTAATAATATAAATTAGTTCGTCAACCTGCCGTTAGATGGCAATCTTAATAATCGATGTAAACTTAGAAAGTCTTCGTTAGATGGCGCTGTAAACAACCAATTTAAATAACGGTAGATGGGTTTCGAAACTACCCCTTTTATAAAATAATCGCTTTCTAGAATCCTGATAATTTATCACTTTCTACGATTAATCTCGGGCAGGTCCAATCCCTCCAACACTCACGAAGCTTTACTGTACGCAGACGAACACAGCACAATAACTTTCACGTATAAAATGTATTGATTTCTATTTTTACGAGTAAAAAATTTGCGAGCGTATGTCCTTAGTAAGCACGTCCGTGACGCCACTCTCTTTATTCTTATCATATCATCAAACCCTTGATCACACATACATGTTTACTTACTGCTTTTTGCAAGATTTGTACTTTGAGTCTACGCACAAAATATTAAAAAGGGTAACAATAGCGTAGGTAACAATACCCTTTTCTCAAAATCGGAATAATTACTGACTTCATTACCTTAGCAAAGTCAGGGTAGTGGTAGAGCGCTTGAGGCCGTACAAGCTATTTATCCACATCATACAATTATTTTATTGTTACATATTGTATTAAGATATTGTCATTGTAATAAATGCCTTTTTTGGAAACATATCTGACGTAGTACATTTTTTAGAATGTTAAATTATTTATAAACTAATCATGTAGCGCAAAATAACGTAATTGATTTTGAGGTTAACTGAAGAGCCCTTTTACGTTCAACTGCAATTAAAATGTAATAGTTTTGCCATGTATTTTTGATGTATGTAGGTATTATAATGCATAGTTCTATTAATCTATCTGTTGGCGACCAGTTGATCAATATAGCCTTTTTGATGGATATTCTATTTTTAATTTCTGTTTTGTTAGCTTTGTTTTTTATATGTCAAAATTCTAGTTCAGTCTGCAATATACTTTTAAGGGAAAAACAGTGGTTTTTTATTTTCTCATGATAAAAGCTCATCTAGCAGGCTCAAGATATTTTAAGGTGAGTTCTCAACATATTTTGGTGTCAGAAGTGGGATATTAATGTAACATGCCCATTACTAGGTCTATAACTAAAGCCTTTAAAGGCCAAAAACCTGTTGCGAGTAGCGCCTTGCAGGGACCATCCTCTTCAATAGCCGACGTCTCTATTTGTCCCACGCCGACTCTCTTAGATGGAACTCTGCCGTGCGCAGCTACTCATGACTCTGTAAGCGTTTCTGTGCCGGAACCTAATATTACCATAGCTGGCGTCCCTATTTCGCCTACGCCAGCTCTAGACGATACCCTACAAGACAAAGTGCCTTTTACAAGACCGCCGTCTTCCAAGGCTTCTAGCATTAAATCTAACAAGTCTACAAAGGCTCAAAAATTAGCTTTAATAGCTCAACACCATCGACGTCTCGTTGAAAAGGAGAAAGAGGTCGCAGTCTTAGAGCTGGAGGCTGAGATTGCGGCATTGGATGCCGCGGCGTCCGAAAGTACGAGTTCTACTAGAAAATGGTTGGTAGAATGTAATAATAATACTTTCAATATGGAAAATAACCAACGATTCTGTTACAGTGACCCACAACCTGCCCCCGGATGTACTTTACCAGTTTTTGATGGGGACTGTACCCGACAAAATGAGGAAGTCCCAGCCGTGTATAATACACCAGCCGACGTGCATGCGGCCCAGGGTGGCGTTAAAACTACCGCCGCCAACGGTTCGTTTCCTGGTGGCGCCTTCGTACAAGGAAATACTACACATGCATGTCTATTAGGCACTCAACATTCTAGTTTACATAATAATTGTTTCGATAACACAAATAAAACTATTGATTTAGGAACACATAATCCTTTATTACACCTGGCAGAAGTCATCGACAACGCGAGCAGACGGTTACAGGTTAGTGGTAGAAGTACACTTCCTTTTTTTGATGGCCGTGCTTCTGAATGGCTACGTTTCAAGAAAACGTTTACGCGAACAGAAGCTAGTTTTAGCCCTGATGAAAATTTGGCACGACTAGACACTGCGTTGCAGGGCACCGCTAAAGAAGCTGTCTCTGCACTTCTGATGACTGCCGTTCATCCACGGCTTGTGATGAGCTCCTTAGAGACACGGTTTGGTAAGCCAGAGTTCATCATCCTTCATGAGCTCTCAATCTTAAGATCACTTCCTAGGTTATCTTTAAACGAATCTGCTCGTGATCTCAACGTTTTTGCATGCCGCATTCGGAATTGTGTGGAGATTATCCGTGAGCTTCGTCAGCCGGAATATTTGGCGTCTCCAGAGCTCACACAAACTATATTAGGTAAGCTCACGCCTTTATTGCGATACAGGTGGGCAGACTATGCGGCATCAAAAGACTCTAGTAAGTTTAAGTTAGAAATCTTGGCAGATTTTTTGGATGCAGAATCAAATAAATTAATCAGATTTAGTTTATATCATTCACATGAAACGAATATAAAAAATCAATTTATTTCCGTTGCCAAGCAACCTGCCAAAGATAAAATATATTACGCTAACCCTTCAAAGTTGTCAAAAACTTGTAGATTTTGTTTGGACGACTCTCACGAAGTCGTTCAATGTAAAAAGTTTTTATCACTATCTATAGATGAACGTTGGCAATGGGCAGTTAAGAACAAAGTATGTTACCGGTGTTTGTCGAAGGGTGGGCATAGGTACAATGTATGTCAAATTAAATGCAAAACGGACGGCTGTAAGTATAATCGTCGTCACAATACATTACTACACAGACCATTGGCAGAAACTCACATGTCCATTGAAGAGCTCGAGGATCAGATAGTTCAACCAAATGAAAAACTCAAATTGAAGAAGGAACCCGTAGTATCAGTGGTATCCCATTGTTCTCAACTAGTAGGACAGAGACCATTGCTCAAGATTGTTCCGGTTACTGTCAGCGGCCCTCAAGGTACCTTAGATACGTTTGCGCTTTTAGACGACGGTGCCACCGCATCGTTTATTGATCAGTCTGTAGCAAACTCCATTGGTGCTGAGGGGCCCAAGGAGTCTCTCCAGATTAATTGTATCGGTGGTCTCAGTAAGGAAATGAACGTAAGTTTTGTAAAAATTAAAGTGAAAGGTTATCATAGCACAGATGTTCACGAGATAGTCGTGCGATCAATTTCAAATTTAGCAATTACAAATCAATCGGCCCGTTCAGATTTAGTAAAAAATTGTGAATATCTTAATGATATACGTGATTTTCTGTGTTACGAAAATGCAAAACCTACACTTTTAATAGGAATAGATAATTGGCATCTCTCGTATTCGAAAGCGATGCGATGTGGAACTCCATCGCAACCTGCTGCCGTCTTAACACCATTAGGTTGGGTTTTGTATGGTTCTGCGTCAAACGTATCAAAGTCAATAGACTTTGTCAACCACATCACTGAGGAGACCACAACAGTTGACCGTACGTTGGACCAGCTTATAAAAGAAAATTACAGGTTAGAATCAATTGGAATTCAAAATAAAGACTGCCGTTCCCTAGAAGATGAAAGAGCTCTGAAGTTGTTGGATGAAACCACTCAACGCCTACCTTGTGGTCGTTTTCAGACAGGTTTGTTATGGCGGGACAACATAGATCACATCCCAGACAGTCGTGGCCTTGCTTTGTCACGTTTTAGATCTTTGGAACGCAAGTTGAACAAAGATTTAGAATACGCACAAGATTATAAAAAAAACATACAAGGTATGTTAAGCAACGGTTACGCTGAGGTATGTTCTCATATCCAACCATCACCTACTGGCATAACTTGGTATCTTCCACATTTTGGAGTGGTACATCCCAAGAAGAAAAAACTCCGCGTTGTCCATGATGCTGCTGCTAAATGTGACGAGGTAAGCTTGAACTCTTTACTTTTACCGGGCCCGGATCTGCTTCAGCCTCTTCTGGCAATTTTGATGAGATTTAGGGAGGGACGAGTGGCCCTTTCAGCAGATATTAAGGAGATGTTTCCTCAAGTGAAGATTAGACCGCAAGATAGAGATGCTCAACGATTTTTTTGGCGAGATGGTAAGGAGATATTAGAGTATCGCATGTCTTCGATGATATTTGGCGCAGTATCATCACCCTGCACTGCTTTATATATTAAAAATAAAAATGCTATTGATCACCAAAAGGTGTATCCTCAGGCAGCAGCTGCAATCATAAGCGACACATATATGGATGATTATTTGGGTAGTTGCGATAATGAAACTGAAGCCGCACATTTATGTGCTGACATTGTTGCAATTAATTCGGCTGCCGGTTTTGAGATGAGATCCTGGGTGTCAAATTCTCCCAAAGCCTTGTCCATGATACCACCTAATCTGTGTGCAAAAGATATTACAGAGGTAAGTGTAAGTTCAATCTCTACAGACCAAGTACGAGTACTAGGTGTCACTTGGAATGTTGTGTCCGATTCTCTTTCTTTGCCAAGCAACTCCTTGGTGAATTTACCTCAAAAACTTACTAAACGCATAGTACTCTCAAATCTAATGAAAGTATATGATCCGATTGGTTTTCTCACGCCTATTATCATAAAAGGTCGTGTACTATTTCAAAAGACATGGAAATTAGTAACCTCTTGGGACGAGGCTTTACCCGATAAATTCTCTGTTGAGTGGGTTATATGGTTTCAAAATCTAGAAAAAATGACAAATGTTTCAATTCCACGTTGTTACATTGATTCTTTGGAAAAAGTTGAGTCTATCCAAGCTCATTTCGTCGCGGACGCTAGTGAGCGTTCTTATGCATGCGTAGGATATTGGCGCTTTTCGTTTCTAAGTGGAAATATTAAACTGGCTTTAATCGGTAGTAAAGCCAGAGTTGCTCCTTTGAAACCAACCACAATTCCAAGATTAGAGTTACAGGCAGCTCTTATTGCAGCACGTTTCGCCAGTTATGTAATTGAAGCGCATAAACGTAAGCCAGATAAAATTTATTTCTGGTCAGACTCTCAAACGGTTCTGAAATGGATACACACGGACCCGAGCTTGTTAAAATCTTTTGTTGCTCACAGAGTCTGTGAAATTTGTGAAATCACTAATATTTCTGATTGGAATTATGTGCCGTCATCTCTTAATATCGCAGATGACGCAACACGATTCAAAGATGAATTTACTCCTTCTGCGCGGTGGTTTACTGGGCCACCATTTCTTCTTTTATCTTCAAAAGAGTGGCCCTCTAAACCAAAAACTGATGTTTTACCAGCTCTTGAACTGAAAATGACTCAGGACCTGGTAGGACTAATAGTCACACAATCATATGATTTACCTTCACCGGTAGTTGCTGAACACCAGCGTTTTAGCACTTGGTTACGTTTTGTTCGTGCTACTGCACGTATCCACCAAGCAGCATCTGTTTTTCGGAATTCCTCTCAAAATTCTAAATTGTCATTACTAGATCGCGATAATGGCTTGTTACCTTTAGACGTTTTTTTTATTTCATCAGCGGAACGTCACATTTTTTTGCGCGTTCAACTTGATTCATTTATGAATGAGTACATTGCAATTGACACAACACGCCCCGTTTGTAAAGAGAGTAGGTTAAAGAATATTTCGCTTATCGTATGTGAGGATAGGATCCTTAGATTATCAGGCCGCACAAATGCATCACCAGTGATTGATTCTCATCCGATAGTACTTGATGGAAAACACAGAATAGTTCGCTTACTAATCCATTCTTATCACGTGAAATTCAACCATGGAAATAATGAACTTGTTGTAAATGAAATGCGTCAACGTTTTTACGTTCTCGGATTGCGCCCCGCTGTAAGAAGTGTTTCAAGTCAATGTCAACTATGTCGGAATTCTAAAGCGAAACCAACTATACCACCGATTGGTGATTTGCCCGATGTCAGAATGGCTGATCATACTCGTCCTTTTACTTTTGTTGGTGTGGATTATTTTGGGCCATTACATGTCTCAGCTGGTCGTCGCAAAATGAAAAACTGGATAGCCTTGTACACATGTTTAACCGTTCGAGCTGTACACATAGAAATTGTAGAATCGTTGTCATCGGATTCTGCGCTAATGGCTCTTCGTCGTTTCATAGCCCGCCGAGGAAGTCCTACACGCATCTATTCAGACAATGGAACCGCATTTGTTGGCGCCTCCAAGATCCTAGCTGACCTCTACGATTTTTCTGTGAACAGAGGCATACAATGGAAATTTATTTCACCATCTTCGCCTTTTATGGGTGGCTGTTGGGAACGTTTGGTGAGAAGTGTGAAGACTTCGTTAAAGGTCACATTAAAGGATCGAACTCCAAGACTGGAGGTTTTACACACATTGTTACTAGAAGTAGAGGCGATAATTAATTCACGACCTCTAACACACGTGGGAGTTGACGCAGACAGTGAAAAAGCTCTTACCCCTTTTAACTTCCTTATAGGAACTACAAGTAACGATCTGCAACTGCGCGAGTTTTCAGATGTGGACCTAAGCAGACGAGTGGATTGGCGAAAAGCGCAACGTCTAGCGGATCATTTTTGGCAGCGATGGGTCAGAGAGTATCTACCCCTATTGATCCCGAGACAAACCGTATCGCCGCATCAACCAGTGGATATTGGAGATTTGGTGTTGATTGCAGATGGAAATCTTCCGCGCAACCATTGGCCTCTAGGTAGAGTTATTAAGAAATATCCAGGTAGGATAGATAATGTTACTCGAGTTGTTGATGTAGCCACAAAAGGGGGTGTGTTGCGTCGGCCTGTCAGAAAACTGGTTCGCCTTAATGTTTAAATGGTGCTCCACACCGCTCGGGGCCATGTTGGCGACCAGTTGATCAATATAGCCTTTTTGATGGATATTCTATTTTTAATTTCTGTTTTGTTAGCTTTGTTTTTTATATGTCAAAATTCTAGTTCAGTCTGCAATATACTTTTAAGGGAAAAACAGTGGTTTTTTATTTTCTCATGATAAAAGCTCATCTAGCAGGCTCAAGATATTTTAAGGTGAGTTCTCAACACTATCATTTATCACTAAAAATTGTGTGAACAAAATCTATAACAATTTCCATAGACGACGAGAGCGATGAATTTGCCCGAAACCTAGGTCGAGAAAATTCGACAAAGGTACGTGAATTACAGCCGGTATATAACATTAATAAGATTTCTATCGATTTTAATACCAGGACCCAGATTGATACTGTCTAAGTCCATAAATATGCTGCTATTTCATACGATTTTTTAATTACGTTTGTATGGATAAGACGTTGTATGGCGGTCTCTTAAGCCTGAGAGCCTGTGAGCTTGATCACGCGCTGCCATTCAGCCACGGTACAATATTCCGTTGTACAAAAAAGTTTGACGGTAATTTTATGAACTCTAATACAAACCAATGTTACTGGATCAAAAGTTATCAACTTTAATTACCGACGTATACTACTCACGCGTCAGTACCTCGAATATATGTCGCACTGCTTATTCGCAGGCGGCTTGTAGTTCTTCCTCGCTGTCGTTGACGGCAGCTGCTTCAGATTGTTCATTGGCGATTGGTCAATCGCATGTTGTTTTCGTCTGACATCGTAGGCGACGTTGAAAGTTTGGTCGCAATCGAATGTTTATATGCTACATATTCCTCTTAAGGATGTTAAGTTTGATAACAATATCGTTTAAAAACTAAAAAAGAACCGACTTCAATGCCGCGCTATTCATTTTCAGTACCAATTTTGAGATGTTTATCTCAATATCTCTGGAGATACTTATCAGACCTCAATAAAATTACCATGGTACTACACTTGGGATCTCTCCTTTCGAACAAAAAAAGAATTATCAAAATCGGTTCACAAACGACGAAGTTATCCGCGAACAAACATAAAAAAATATATATATATATATACGGTCGAATTGAGAAACCTCCTCCTTTTCTTGAAGTCGGTTAAAAGTAGCCTGTATCAAGACTTTTGAGTGTAAGTCTGTGTATAAATCAACTAGATCAGTGATGCCAGGATTTACCTGAGTTTGTGGTGGCCCTTTGTGGCAATAGCAAAGGAAAAAAATATCAATAAGATGATGCATTCTATTCTCACCCGACTGAGGCGAAGCAAAAGGGAGGATTATGTTTCTCACCAGTATGTGTGTATTTCGTAGTACAATCTAGTTAAATCTTACCCCAACGTTCAGAGATCACTGTAGGTATTTACAACCTACTAATGAGCAATTTTCTTGGCCGCTTTAAATATATAATTGCAAGATCTCATTTGGCACGGCTGAAGAAGTTAGGTGACTTGAGCGCTGAATCCTCGACCAAGAGTTTAGCGGGGTTAGAGCCATAGTCGAGGTCTTTACCGAAATCGTATCGCATACACAGGTGATATAGGTACTATATAGTATCTAGACATATGGTGGAATTATGTTGTACCTTATGTTGTAGCCTTTCTTTTACATAATGGCTTTCCCATGTATATATGACACAGAAAGTACTTTCTGGGGTAGCATCGCGTACTACCACATTAAGAAAGTTTAAAAACAGATGAGCACTTTATTGCATACTAGACAAAACTTTTATCTTAGAATTTATACAACAATGGGCATGTCTTATCGCTTAGAGCAATTTTTGTCAGACAATCTTTAGATAGTCAGGAACTAGATTAAAAAATGCGGTCGGTTGCAAAACATATATCTGTTAAGAGGTTTATGACAAATACTGGTTGATAAACTTACTTACTCACCTATAATCCCGTTATGACATATGGTAGCAAAATGTTTGGCAATTATTATTGCGTATCTTCATGCTCGAACACCAAGGTAGAGCGAGTATCTGATCTGTGGTTAAGATCTGTAGAATCCAATAAGTCCCGTGTAGATACGAGTATATGCGACACAGGCGGTAGTTACTTTCTGAGTAGTATCGCGTACCACTACATTAAGAAAGTATAAAAATAATTCCTGGATGATATCGCGTAGCATCACTTTAGGGAATTATTTTTGTTTATTGTCGGGATAATATCACGTATTACCACGTTAAGACAATAAGTAATTAGCTTCACCACATTTTTTCTTCTTAAAATGTGGGTAGATGTTGTTCGGAGCGGAATATTTTTCTGCGCATCCTAAAAATCCGGTGAAATTCTCGTCTGATAACGTCGTAATTAGTACTTTGCGGCTTTCGTTTACCCATATTTAGGTATGGGTGTACAAACACTTCACTAATCTTATGAAAATACTTTTAAAATTTAATATCATAAAATTACTATCAGACTGACATCTGGACGATGCTACACACGAAACACGAATGAAGGTACACAGTCGAGATGTTGGCTGGTGTGTGAGTATTGAACGAGTAAATAATGTTTTTATTTTTATTTTATGTGCTTTAAACAGTGTGACGATGCGAAACAACGAAAGACGGACTACATGGTTAATTTAAATCTCGAGGATGTAACATAGAAGTATAATAACTAGTGTTAATGTTACAGGGGCGGACTACACAACAGCTGACATCCAGTTATATTATATCACACTTACTTACAATGTTGTCTATTATATCCGTTACTTTCTGTCATTTAAACGATTTTAAACTTTTATCAACCGACTTCCAAAAAGAAGGAGGTTCTCAATTCGTCTGTGTGTATTTTTTTTGTGTGTATGTTACGCGATTACTCCGGTAATTCTGAACCAATTCGAATGATTATTTTTGTAATCGGTAGGGTACGTTTTCGAGGTGATCCCATTGTAATTTCATCGAGATCTGCTAAATATCTCTAGAGATATGATGATAAACGTCTCAAACTTGCTACTGAAATTGACTCGTGGGGCATTGAAGTCGGTTGTTTTAGTTTTTAAACTATCTTAATTATTTTAAACCAATATTTAATGTTGAGATTTATTATTATACATTTTGGTTTAAGTATTTCGTGTTATAAACAATGTCACTTTATATTTTATGCTATAATTAAATGCTAACTAGTGTCATGTCTTTTTAATTTCAAAATAATACAGTTAAGTTAAGTTTTTAGGGTTCCGTAGCTTAATGGACAAATAACAGAACCCTTATAGATTCGTCATGACTGTCAGTCTGTCTGTCGGACCGTATGTCACAGCCACTTTATTCCGAAATGTTAGTACCTACCTACACAGTTGAAACTTGGTAGGTATTCCGTTTTATTCAAAAATAAAATAAAACCGGCCAAGTCGAGTTGCCCTCGCCCACCGAGGCGTCCGTACCAACGTTGGTTGGTACCAATTAAGCTAGATCTCTATATTGTATGAGCGCTCATAAAACCCAGAGGCCTATCTTAATTGTGATTAATAATGTATGTATGGGGACATCCTTTAATTTTCAATTTTTTTTATTTTTTGGAATTGTTCTTTTATTTGTGCTGTAAGACCTTGCTTCTTGCCAAATTTCATGATTCTAGGTCAACGGGAAGTACCCTATAGGTTTTCGACCCAAAAACTATAGGGTACTTCCGGTTGACCTGGAATTGTCTATTTTGATTAAAAGCAAGGTCTTATGTCACAAGTAAGGAATAATTCTGAAAAATGAAAAAAGTTGTAAATTAAGGTAATTTTTGGTACTTACAAGTTTTCGTGAAAATTTAAATATGCCCATATCTTTTTATCGTGTTGACTCAGTACCTTGATTTTTACACACATAAGAGGGACTATAGACTTTAGTATCTGGTATAAATTTCAACTTGCTTGGTTTACCTGTTCCTGAGAAAATCGATGGTGACACACGGTCAGACAAACAGACAGACTGACAAGAAAGTGATCTTATAAGGGTTTCTTTTTAGGGTTCCTTACCCAAAAGGTAAAACGGGACCCTATTACTAAGACTCCGCTGTCCGTCTGTCTGTCTGTCTGTCTGTCTCTATGTCTGTCTGTCTGTCTGTCTGTCTGTCTGTCTGTCTGTCTGTCCGTCTGTCACCAGGCTGTATCTCATGAACCGTGATAGTTAGACAGTTGAAATTTTCACAGTTTATGTATTTCTTTTGCCGCTATAACAACAAATACTAAATACAGAATAAAGTTAAAAATAATAGAGGGTCCCCATACAAGAAACGTGTTTTTTCGGCATTTCACGCCATCTATGATAATGATAATGATATTTATTGCCAAAAAGTTTTACAAAATCTTATAAACTAACGTAGGCTCAGAAAGAGCGTTAACTTGTAAGATTACATTGTGAGTAACAGTGAGCCCCAAACTAAGCACAAGGCCTGTATCTTGAGGCTCGGGTGTGGTTTTACTAAAAGTTTTTGAAAATGATTTATACATGAGATATTCTGATGGCAATAATAAGTGTGTGCCTGTGTGTATGTGTGTGTTTGTGTATGGGTGTGTTTGTGTATGTGTGTGTTTGTATATGTGGTATTTGTCTATATATATATATGTGTATGCGCGTGTGTGTGGTTATGTGATGCTAAGATGTGTTAAAGTATGTATGCGTGATTGGTAATTGTGAGAGGGTGAACTTAAAATTTCAAAAACTAGCATAGTTCTTCTGTTTCTGCATAGGTAAGTTGATGTAACCATTCTTTCACAGTACATTTACAGGCATGAGTAGACATTTCCTTAATGTTGCAGACCTTGCTTACTTTGTTGTAGGTGAATAGGTGAGAATACGCAGGACACCTCCTAGCTAAGAGTGATTTTGTTTGTGGGAGAGGTAAACGAAAGGCGCGTCTATCCATAATACTATCATAGTCAATGTGACCTCTTAATTTCTTGTGTGTTTTGAGAGTAGCACTAAGGATAAAGAGCTGATCTATGAACGCTTAGTTAGGTAAACATCCCATAGATGGGTTTATATTGAAATGTCGTTCCCAAACACCTTTGTTAGACGTTAGATGGCGTAATAAGAAATAAAATGTTTATTAATTATTATTTTTGCTGGCGAAAAATGATAATGGTATTTTTGCTCGATCTTATAAAATACTGTAGTGTGGTACGGAACCCTACGAGTGCGAGTGCGACTTGCACCGCCCATATCTATGACTTTACCTTTCATACAAACACTATGAAACCGTACATATCTATGACTTTACCGTTCATACAAACACTATGAAAAACAAAGTAATTTCTTTGCTGGCGTAAAATGATAGCGGTATTTTTGTACGATCTTATACATTTTTGGCTGTGAAAAGATCGAACTAGTAAGTCAACGCGATCAAAAGATATGACCGTTTATGTTGCATATTTTTGCATATTTTGCGATTTCACAAGGGAGTCAAAACCTATCGTAGACCTAGAGTCATGAAATTTGTCAAGGAGCAAGGTCTGAAGGTGAAGCACTTATATAGGAATAAATCTGGAAACCGTAAATTTAATAACAAAAAATAAACTGGCCAAATGCAAGTTGGACTCGCACTAGTAGGGTTCCGTACACTACAGTATTTTATAATATCGAGCAAAAAATACCACTATCATTTTACGCCAGCAAAAAATAATAATTAATAAACATTTTATTTCTTATAACGCCATCTAACAGTAAAATACAGTATGACGTTAAAGAAAATCGTAATGGATACTTGCCTGTTACCTAGTCTACTATATGGTTGTCAAACATGGACTTACACAAACAGAGTTAAACAGAAAATAAATACAACACAGAGAGCTATGGAAAGGAGCATTTTGAAAATTAAAAAGAAACACAAAATTAAAAACGATATAATAAGACAGAAAACCAAAATTACAGATGCGCTTACACAAGCTTTAGGTTTGAAGTGGAGATGGGCTGGACACATCTCACGCTACTCTGATAATAGATGGACAAAATTAACTTGTGTAGTTAATTTTGTGTGTAATGTGGAAAGGTCCAATTTCAGGTAAAAGGAAAGTTGGAAGACCTAACAAACGGTGGGCTGACGATCTGGTACAAAGAGTAGGGAAAGACTGGATGAGTAAAAGTAAAGATAAAGAGCAATGGAAGGAGCTGGAGGAGGCCTTTACTCTTAACGAGATTCATATCTGTCAAAATAATAATTAACCACACTAACAAATATTTAAAGTTTAAGTTAATAAATTACTAACAACAATTGAAATGTAAACATTGTTAAGATATGAAATAAATAAGGCTTTATTATTATTATACTCTTTATTCAATTCACATCACGGGCTGCAAATCGCCCGGTCCTTTGGAAGGCATTGACGGAGCCGAAGCCAACGTCAAGAGGCCCTTTACAATATTAAATTAAATAAAAATATGATTTGTGGATGGAGACATTAAAAACTATAAAAAGATGGTACTATAATTTATTATGGCTATGAATGTGTGCTGCTTGATGACTGTTTTCTGGTCTATGGGATGAGGTACGGCACCCGCCAATTATGCCTCATTTCAAAATATTAAGGCGAGTGGTGACTAGCTATACACTGAATGGACCCCCCATAAAGGCGGACCGTTATGTCGGCGCCGAGGGGCAACATTGGCGTGGATAGCTAAGGGTGTTGAGAGGTGTGCTGCACTTTCACTAAACGCTACTAGCGGCTTTATGCCTTTAACACTTCCACCCTGGAGCTTAGGTCTTAGCTCTTGCGATTCCCACCACCGGCCGGCCGGTCAAGGCAAGCCGGGGGTCAGAGGGTCTCATTTAGCCCTCACGGGATAGGGGTCCGCGGTGTCGCCACTCACCGTCGGCTCGCCACAAAGCCGCCCCTGCGGGATTATTATTATTATTATTATTCACGTTATTTATTTTCTTTCTTAGTTTTAGGTTTTTTTACAATAAAGATATCCAAACAAAAATAGAAAAAAATCATTACAAATAAACAATATTATAAAAAAACCTAAACCTAGAGTGCCGCCAGCAGCGGGGCAGGGCCCAAGCTACCGGTCGTTAGGGCTGCAGAGAGAGGAACCTCCTGACGATGCGTGCCGTGTCAAGAAGTACCGCCTTCTGTATCTGGCCCTTGATCCAGCCGTCTAGCGAGAGTCTCTTGAGATGTTGGTCGAGACTCTTCGCTATTAGGCCGTTCGCAGAAACGACTATTGGGACAATGCTAGTCGAATCAACATCCCACATGGCGGTAACCTCGAAAGACAAGTCAAGGTACTTGCTGATCTTGTCCTTTTCAGCCTTCACGAGGTTCTCGTCATGCGGGATGGTGATGTCAACTAACACTGCCCGCCGCTGGGACCGGTCGACTATCACGATATCAGGTTTATTGGCGACAATAGTCCTGTCCGTGATAACCGATTGGTCCCAATAGAGCAAAGCATGACCATTTTCAAGAACTGGCGCAGGTGCGTACTTATAGTACGGCACCTCAGACTCGACAAGGCCGTATTGAAGAGCAAGTTGCTGGTGGATGATCCTGGCTACGAGGTTATGTCTGTGCAAGTACTCGGAGTTAGCAAGATGAGAACAACCGGAAATGATATGTCTGAGTGACTCTCCGGGACGGCGGCATGCCCGACATATGTCGACCGTACCGTCCTTCATAATATATTTCCGGTAGTTGTTCGTCTTGATAACTTCGTCCGCAATTGCACAAACAAAACCTTCGGTTTCCCCAAAGAGGTCCCCGAATCGTAGCCAGATCACCGACGCGAGCAGGTCCACATCGGGTCCCGTTAAGACTCGATAGAACCGGCCATGCAGCTCCTTGCTCTTCCATACGTCCTTGCGGTCCTCGGTGCTCAGCACCTGAGGCTTGCGCCAGTTCTCTTTGCCTAAGGACAGAGGGGTGAAAGTCTTGTCAACTGACACCACATCGCAATGCATCCCACACTCGTTGTTTAGGAAATATTCCCGGAGACTGCATACCTCACGGTTGTGGAGTGTCTTGGCATTTAAAAAGCCTCGACCACCCCATTTCCGTGGGATATACAGTCTCATAACAGACGAGCGTGGGTGAAGCATGCGATGTGATGTCAATTGCTTTCGAACTTTTCTATCCAGGGCGTCTAGTTCAGTCTGAGTCCACCTTAGTATGCCAAAGGTGTATATAAGTAGGGGCATAACCCAGCCGTTGAAGGCACGTACCTTGTTGCCTCCTGACAAAAGACTGTTAAGTACTTTCGTCAGGCGACCGAAGAAACGTTCCTTCACCGACTGTTTTATCCCCCCACTCTCGATACCCAATGACTCTGACATACCAAGGTATTTATAGGTGTCGGCTTCGGAGAGAGATCTGAAAGTCATTGTATCAGAAAGTTGTAAATTCATTGAATTAACAACTTTCCCCCGCTGCACGTGCATGACCGCGCACTTATCTACACCGAACTCCATGTTGATGGCGTTGCTGAAAGTCTCAGTGACTTTCAATAATTCCATCAAATCATGGCGCTTCGGTGCAAAAAGTTTGAGGTCATCCATGTACAGCAAGTGTGAAATGACTTCACCCTCTCTCCTAAGCCGATAGCCTAGCCCTGAATCCTCTAATAATGTGCTTAGAGGATTTAGGGCTAGACAGAACCACAACGGACTCAGACTGTCACCCTGGAAGATGCCTCGCTCAATCCTTATAAAGTCCTGCGGACCAGAGAGACTGTCCCAACCACCCGGTTGACGAAGGACTGTGGTCCACTGCCTCATACAAGAACCTAGAAAAGACCTCAGAGTTGTATCAATTTTATACAACTCCAAGATCCTCTCCAGCCAGGTATGAGGCACTGAATCATAGGCCTTCTTGTAGTCAATCCAGGCGGTGGAGAGAGCACCTTTGTTCCGCCGGACTTGTTGGCAAATGGCCGTGTCGATGAGGAGGAACTCCTTAGTACCACGGGACCCAACCTTACATCCATTCTGAGAGGGGGCTAAAATATTGTGCGCAACAATGTGCGAATTAATTTTAAACCTCAGAATAGATGTAAGAAGCTTGTACAGCGTTGGCAAGCATGTAATGGGTCTATAGTTCTTCGGTTCCGTGGTACTACCGGACTTGTGGAGCAGGAAGGTGACACCGGTTGTCATGAATGTTGGCAATGAACCAACCTCGAGGGCTTGTTGGAATTGCGCCGCTAAGCAGTCGTGTGAGCATCGAATCCACTTTATCCAAAAGTTGTGTAATCCGTCCGGTCCTGGACTTTTCCAGTTCTGGGCCGTACGGATCGCACAACTAACGTCTTCGGGGCTAATACTAATAGCCCCCATGGATTCGATAGGCTCACACGCGCGCTCAACGACGCTCATCCAATCGCCCTCCGTGTGTTCGACGGGCACCGACCAGATACTACGCCAGAAGTTATTCATGGTAGTAGTATCCGGACACTGCTCCTCATTCACACGTTGATTGGTTCCTTCCCAACCTCGGTATACCTTCCTTTGGTCACTTTGGAAGAGGCGATTTTGATAATAGCGATCTACACGCGCTCTATAGCGACGAATACGGTTTGCCAATGCATAAACTTTCTGCTTCAGAAAGTCAATGCGTTCCGTGACACAAGTCATGTAGTCCCGGGGTCTAATCCCGGTCCCAGCAAAGGCCTGATTCACGAAACTCATGACTCGGGGGCGATGATTACCCCCTCTGAAGCAGATCAACTTCGCAATAAGAGTCCTAAACATATTGATGCGACACTCGATTCGTTCTTGCCACGCAGGGATAGCGGGGCGTCGCGGTATTCGGTCAGTATCCGGAAACTTGACGCGAACAACGCGACACGCCGCTATAGCCGCGCAGTAAAGAATCGAGTGTGTATCAACTAATGTTTCACTAGTCTGCATATATGGGACTAGCAAAACGTTTAGGGCTCCCATTAACGCCAGGTTACGTTTATTCATTGGCAAACGTGGTAGTCGCGGCCTAGAGTCAGGAGTAGTGCGATACTCCAAAATCGCGTCTTCCAAAGCCCTCCTCAAATGCTCATTAGTCTGGGTACTTACGTTAGTATTCGTACAATCGTCTGCGTCTAGCGCGGCATCCGCCGGGGCAGACGTCGAAGCCGAGCCTGTCGGCCCCTGCGTCGACGACACACTGGGCGGGTCCCACGCTAAAGCAGAAGTAGTAGGAATAATAGGTAACGCCTCCAGACGCAGCCGATCAAGCGCAGACTCGTCCAACAGCTTGAGCCGCTGGATGGCCCGCACCTGATCCGATAGTCGTTGTGCGGTAACGGTGACGGCTGGTTCAAGGGCCTGAAACAGAGGTAGTATCCTATCGCGGTACGCGGTCAGGTTAGTTCCTCCCTCTGTAGCCCCGTAGTAGGCGCGCATGCAGTTCTCATTTAAAGACTGGGTCCATCGCATGCGACGCGCTACACCACCGGTAGCGAGGGCCGGGCGCGGAGCAGAATGCCCCACAGGCCCCAAGCGTGCCGGTAGCGGTGGCCGTCCTCGTCGTCGCGTAGATGGTGGTGGCGGCGGCGGCGGCGTAGGCCCGTCGTCATCACTCGACGAGCTGCCCTCCGGGGGAGTGACAAACTCGTCTCCCGACGATGTGCTCGGAGATGATGCGGCGGGCGAAGGTGGTGGGTGCGCGCTTCTTGTCTCCGCTAGACATCTTCGAGATCTCGTTATCATTTTTTATCACTTTTATCGTAGTTATTTTTCTTGCACATTATTTTGGGTTTGTTGATATATGACATGATACGTCAAATGAGAAAAACGATGTAGATTAAATTAAATGTATACTGAATTTTGAACACTATTTTCTTGATGTAAGATTATTTGTTTATTGTATTTACTGTTTTTATGGTATAATCAAGGTTGAAATAGCAAAATTCACAAATAAAAGTAATATAAAAGAAAAAAAAAATTCTAAAAGACGTCTCGTCTGAGCGGTGTCAAATTTTATTATTATTATTATTATAACGCCATCTAACGTCTAACAAAGGTGTTAGGGATTGACATTTCAATATAACGCCGTCTATGGGACGTTTCCCTAACTAAGCGTTCATAGATGGAGTGCAATGCCGAAAAAAACACGTTTCTTGTATGGGGACCCTCTATTATTTTTAACTTTATTCTGTTTTTAGTATTTGTTGTTATAGCGGCAACAGAAATACATCATCAGTGAAAATTTCAACTGTCTAACTATCACGGTTCGTGACAGACGGACAGACAGACAGACAGACAGACAGACAGACGGACAGCGGAGTCTTAGTAATAGGGTCCCGTTTTACCCTTTGGGTAAGGAACCCTAAAAAATGTAAATTTACTATTACAAACTTATTACGTGTGGTTGTTGCAATACATTTTCTATGGATCGAACTACAAAGTTAAGTTTGTCCTTTAACCTAGTTTGACAATTTTGTACGGAAGCCTCGGTGCGCGAGTCCAACTCGCACTTGGCTGGTTTGTTTTTTATTATTTGTGTCATGTTCTGTAATAAAAGGATCATATATTAATGATAGATCGCCCGATTTTTAGGCGCATTTTTTACCGACTTCAAAAAAGGAGGAGGTTTCTCAATTTGACCGTATATATATGTTTTTTTTTATGTTTGTTTGCGAATAACTTCGTCGTTATGAACTGATTTTGATTATTATGTTTTTGTTGGAAACGAGATATCTCAAGTGTGGTGCCATGGTAGTTTTATCGAGGTCTGATAAATATCTCCAAAGATATGGAGATAAACACCTCAAATTTGGTACTGAAAATTAATAGCGCGGCATTGAAGTCGGTTCTTTTTAAGTTTTTTAAACGATCTTATTAGGGTTCTGTATCCGTACCCTAAGGTTTAGTCTAAACTGTAGAAGATACAGCTCTCTGATAGGCAGACAGACGGACAACGAAGTCTCAGTAATAGGGTTCCGTTGGTGCCCTTCTGGTATAGAGTGGTTTTCGATGTCGCCGTGGCTTGCCTTGACTGAATTTCACTTACCGAGGCGATCTTTCATGAAGAATCTATTATATAGCTGCTGGATATACACTAATCGTATGGAGCTATAATAAGCCGATTGAAAAAATAACTGACAGACTTTTGGTGGTACCACGGAGAGGCGGTACCTAACTTGGAAAAGTGTGATGTAGTGTGTGTGCTGTCATTATATTTTTTTCCCAAAACTTGTGATTTTCCACGAGTTAATGTGTAATGAATGTGGATTATTAGGTGAATGTGTGCGAGTGTAGGGAAACAGCACAAAGTTAAAAAACATGCTATTTGCGTCCTCACCAAAATTCCACTGAAAATCTACAGTAAAGTCCATTTCTTTACAGAGGGTATGACTTAGACTAGAGATTGACTTCAACTTGACCTGAAATGTGACTTTCTTGCATCTTACACGAAGAATTTTAATACTTCGCACTGGCTAAATACACTAATCGTGTTGAGCCATAATAAACAAAAAAAAGCTACTGACATTGACACATAGCTGCCAGCATTGACATTGACATAAACTATTATTGTTCCAAGGTCAATATAATGCAAATTTGTTTCTGCGGCATTCGATTGTTCAAATGGTTTACGGCAGCTTTGTTTTTTGAGTTAACAAACTAGGACAGAATTGAGGTCATGCACGAGAAGTCGCATCAAGCGGTGTGGAACATAACATAACACATCGACAAATGTCGACAATCAAACTCGGTCAATCAATGACGTGACGTGTCGACTGAGAGATTTTAAATTTATCTTCTGAAATTTGTGAATTATTTCGAATTAAATAAGTTTACAACGAATATCCTGCATTGCAACTAAAGTGAATAATTTCTTGCATATTCTACATACGTTTGTAAACGTATCGCGTACTGACATAACTCAAAATCGGTGTTTGATTTGAGTTCTGCAATCGATGTAAACAAAGAAGTATTTGTGTGTGAAAAAGTATGTGTATGGTTTTGTAGGGGGTTGTTGCATGTTTGGTTCGTTGCGGGGGTTGGTGCGGGTGTGTTGCGGCGGCCCTGGCAGGATGAACACGAGTCCCGCGGCCCCGCTCGGCGTGCGGTGCTGTCAGCGACTGAGCGGCGCGTTCTTCCCGCGGCTGCGGATCAACAGACTAAGATGGTGAGTTACCTGTTACCTATACCTACCTTAAATGTCGGACAGACAAGCGCTCGACCACTATCTCTCCTGATGATAAGTTTAGATGCGGTCTAGGATTAATTTGTACTTGTCTTGAGTTGAAAGACAGCACTAAGACAAGGCGCTGGACAAATGAATTTAGTCCGATCCGTATATCACAACTATTCCAACTTGTCTTTTGACGACAAACATCATGCCTGAACTTGCCGAACCGATTGGCAACATGTATTTGCCAGTGGTTGGTTTGGCTTACCACCAGTGGTCTCCCATTTAGCACTACCCTGGGATAACTTGTAGGGTTATTGTGAAGTTCTCGCACCTTGCCAGTGTAGCTACCAGTAACATTTAGCTAGTGTCCAGAGCCAGTGTAGGTATACAATGTACCATTAAATCCTGAACGTAGTCTGTGGTAGCCAGTATTCACCTCTACGATACTGGTGGTTAGATAGTAGAGAGTAGGAGCACCCACAACTAATCCTCGGTGTATGATATATTACCTACTATTAAAAAGCAGTGCTTGTGTAAATTGCACATTCTAATGTGTTTTGTAGTGGAAGGACTTCTGCTAGTCTGCCTGGGCCTGGTCCACTTTGCAAATTAATTCAACTGCGAAATAGAAATGTTTTTCAGGTGAAATGGCAAAGTGTCCAGTGAAAGAGGGCATCTCTGTGTCTCAAGGTAACAGGTGCAGTGCAGTTGTATCTGTCTTAAGTAGATGTCATCGCTTACCATCAGGTGAGCATTGTGCTTGTCCTGTTCCTTAAACAAAGAAAAAAAACACTAATTTGTACAAATTATACAGTATTATTTGGTTTTTGATGTGACAATGTCTAATAAATCAATGAACGCCGGCTGCACTGACGTTCACGAAAAATGTTCCATTACGCTTTCATCAATGTTTTGTTCTGACGTTGTCACATTTATTTATTTAGCAAATCAAAGCGCCCTGTCGCGTACTCACCTAGCACTTTACCTAGCACCTAATTTTCATAGCACTTTATATTATAATTTTTACATTAAACTTTTTAGCATTTAAAACTATTTTTAATTACGATCCTTCAGCCAGCCTAGGGTTCGTACAAAACTATCGACTTTATATTTATTTATTTTATTTATTAAGTTTCATTATTTCACCATTTTTTGGATAAAAATTGTCTGAAGTACTGAAACATGCACTGGGTTGCGGGTGCACATAATAGTACAGTTGGCAAGCCTACATTAATCAGGGGAATTAAACATGTGTTTTATGTTTTACGTTCGACATCTAGATGAAAGCTGAATGACTCAATGCCTTTGTTTTTGTTTGTAAATTCATAGCAATAAGTTATGGTTCTGTTATATCTATAATCATTATTATTGTATTAAGTCCTTAACTGAATAAAACACATTTAGAATGTAAATCGTGCAATGAGCTAGGTAGCCATTGTACAGAAGTGAGGCTGTCACACACAGAACAACGATCGGGCCACATCGCCCCCGCGCGCGCCCCCCCCATAGAAGCGAATTGAATAATAATACGTGGTTCTCGTTTGGACCAGTAAACAGGCCAACCTACGACAGCGCTTGTCAGTCTGTTGTCGAACATAGTCCGAGCGAGAGAGAGTTTTCGGTCGTTTTACTCGGTTTTACAGCATGATAAACTATTAAATATGTCTTGGTGTCAAGTTAAAAATTGTAAAAACAATAGTTCCAGTGTTACCGGCGTGAAATACCATCGGTAAGTAGTAAAATTTCGTAATTTTAATTAAAAAAAACTTTCGTCATTTTGAATGCGCATTAACACATTCGTTGTCTTGAGACGCTCGGGAAGGAAGCTCTGTGATTGGTTTTTTGTATCTTACTCTCTCACAGTAGTCGCTCCTATGGTCATCGCACTCCCACGACACTGCTTCGTATGACTCGATAGCAAAGTGATGTGTAAATGGAACCTAGCAAATTATCGATAATCGATATAATGTATATGATGTTTCTGGATTTGTATGGAAATGTTTCTGGATTACGGTTTTATTTAATACATACTTAATTTACAGATTTCCAAAAAATCCAGAGTTAAAAAATAAATGGATATTGGCGACCGGTAGATACAACTGGTTTCCTCATAAAAATGCCAGAATATGCTCCAGTCATTTTGAAGATGATTTGATAATTCACAAGAATAAAGTCACGAGATTAGCTGAAGGCGCGATACCAACACTTAATTTACACCCCATATTGGACGAAGTAAGTTATTTTTATGTTTTCTTTATTTCATTATTTTTAAGCCCCGACGCAAAAAGAGGGATGTTATAAGTTTAACGTGTCTGTCTCTGTATCTGTCTGTGGTATCGTAGCTCCCAAACGTATGAACCGATTTTCGGTTAGTTTTTTTTGTGTCATAGTTAATTTTATCCCGAGTATTCTTGTTAGCCATGTTTTATGTAAATTGGTCCAAGATGGCCGCCGCTTCAAAATGGTGGATTACATATTTTTTCACAATTACCTCTATATGGATATCAAATGAATGGGCTTGACTCGTAGAATACTATATATACACTTTGTTAATATTCAAATCCAAGATGGCCTCCACCACAAAATATAGTGTCGGGGGTTTTCTCGTTAGCTCTTCCGAGACTGAATTATAAAACTTATTGACATTATTATGAAATAAAACAATTAACTGTTTTTCCTGTTTTTACAGTTAGCTCAGAAAACTTCTACCGATGATGATACATTTCTCTCTTTAGTAGTACCACCAAAGCGCATGAAGGTAAATTTCGTAAACTGCTTTTCCTTCTTAATTTTTGTCAGTGTTATTATTTATCTTATTTACGTAATGTTACAGTTGTCGACGGACGATGGATCTCAGAGCACTTCAGAATCCGTTTATACACCTGCCCTTACTGATACACCTCGTAGGCGCAAACTAAAGATGACAGTTATTAGAACACAGCAAAATTTACAAAAACGACAAAAAGAAATACGACGCCTCAGACAAGTAAAATTGAGATTGTCAAAAAAAGTAGCTGAGCTAAAAGACATCATAAAGACCCTAAAAGACCGATCATTTATCAGTGAGGAAGACGGAAGGGTCCTGGAGAATGTAAATGTCCACGATGGTGGATTAAAAATCAACCGCAAAAATGTGTATTCCCAAGAAGTAAAAGCTTTCGCAGTAACTCTTCATTATTATTCACCAAAAGGATACAATTATGTACGCAAAAAATTCAATACTTGTCTTCCACATCCTAGAACAATACAAAAATGGTATGAAAATGTAGACGCAAATGCTGGTTTCACGAAAGAATCGTTAACTGCTATAGCTAATAAACAAAAATACACTAACTACGGAATTATTTGCAGTTTATCAATAGACGAAATGGCTATAAGACGAAGAATCGAATGGGATGGTAAAATATTTCACGGCTACGTCGACATTGGCGCCAACATAAACACTGATGACCTAAGAGAGGCTAAAGATGCTCTGGTATTTTTAGTCACAGCAATAAACGCGGATCGGAAAGTGCCTGTTGGGTATTTTTTTGTAGATGGGGTAAATGGAGAGCAAAAACATAATTTAGTTATCCAGTGCTTGAAACTACTCCATGAAACAGGCGTACGAGTAGTATCCCTGACATGCGACGGTTGCCCGGCAAATATCAGCATGCTCAATAAGTTAGGGTGTAATATAAATGCCGAAAATACAAAAACCAGTTTTGAGCATCCAGTTACAAAACAAAATGTTTACGCATTTCTCGACGCCTGCCATATGGTTAAGCTAATAAGAAATTCTCTACAGTATTATGAAACAATTTTAGATGAGACAAATGGTAAAATTCAATGGAGATTCTTTGAAAAACTTCACGAAGTTCAGCAAAAAGAACATTTAAATCTCGCAAACAAACTATCCAAAGAACACATAGATTTCGAAAAAAATAAAATGAAGATTAAGCTGGCAACACAGCTGTTTAGTAACAGTGTAGCAGATGCGATCACATTTTGCGAAATGGAACTACGATTGGATTATTTTACTAATACCACTGCAACAACAAATTTCATAAAAGTAATTAACAACTTGTTTGATATCCTAAACTCTAAAAGCATGCTGCAAACAAAATACAAAAAGCCCCTATGCTCCTATGAAAAAAGTGAAAAGTTTGAATTTATGGAAAATGCAAAAAAATATCTCCGATCATTGATGCTAGAGGACGGTACTAAGGTTAAGCGGTCGGGCAGGAAGACTGGATTCGTTGGAATGTTAACTTGCATTGAAAGTTCGCAGCAACTGTATCTAGAGTTGGTAGAGGAAGAAAAAGTCTTGTTTTATATCCCTATGTATAAAACAAGCCAAGACCACTTAGAGTTGCTGTTCTGTAACATAAGGTCACACGGTGGGGCCAACAACAATCCGACGGCTCGCCAATTTAAAGCGATCTACAAAAAAATACTTGTTCACACAGAACTACAAAACAGCGAAAAAGGAAACTGTGTGCCGCTGGAAGAAAGTTCCATACTTCACTGTTCATGTTCATCTGCTTTAAAATCCATTAATAACACGTCTGAAAAAAAACTACTATGTGTTGAACAGCAAGATGAACTCTTGGAAACAGAATACATAGCAAATGATATGTTTTTTGACAACACCTTGACAGAATTCACAAAACAAATGAACAAAATGAAATTCCTGTCACTTAGACTGAAATGCGAAGACTGTTTAAATGAGCTGCATTCAGAAGATTTAAATCCGACTCACAGACTAATAGAAATAAAGAATCAAACTGGCCTTACTACACCATCTAAAGATGTGATCCTGATTTGCGAAAAAGTTGAAAAAATCTTTAAAAATATTTTAAGCTGTGGATATATTAAATCAAAACACACCAAGCAGTACTTAGTAAATCAAGCCTTGCATACATGTATTGGATTAGACATTTTTAAAAATTTAGATTCTCACCAGTTTGACCAATCGCCACTTGAAAATCATTCAATAAATTTGATTAAAGCTGTCATGGAAAAATACGCAGACATTAGATTATCATATCTGAGTAAAAAGAAAACTAAGCAAATATCTCTTCGCACTCATTACAACAAAACTATCCTGTTCTCCGGACAATAGCACACAATCTGTAGCAATGGGCTATATCTGCGAATGTGTTCTGTCTTCAAGTTTTGATCTTGTTCTTGAAATTGATAATTTAGAATAGCTTTTTAAATTTTTCGGTTTTCCAATATTAAAGTGTTTACTTTTTAATTTAATATACAAATACAAGAGTTAATGCCTGAATATTACTTTATTTCATGATAAATCCATGCTAATCTATACTTCCATACTAATATTATAAATTCGAAAGTATGTCTGTCAGTAATTCTGTCTGTCTGTCTGTTACCTCTTCACGCTTAAACCGCTGAACCGATTTTGATGAAATTTGGTATAGAGATAGTTTTTATCCCACGGGATAAAAATTTTTTTACAGCGGATAACACCGCGGGCCATAGCTAGTTAACTATAATTTGTACTTAAATAATATAGTTATGCTAAAGACATATATTTCCATCTTCGAAGTAAATGTGTAAATAATCGATAAAAAAATATCGACATTGCACAGCCGATGAAGTTGAAGCGTACTGTGTACATGAACATCTCGTTGAGTTGTAGTGTGCGTGCCGAAAGTGTGTTAGTTTTAGTAAATGGTGACACCTGTTTTGTATCGAATAAAGAAAGAATTCGCCTCTAGTCACAGGGCGATACGCATGGACTTCAAAGCTCTGTGCTGTCACACAAAACATTCTCCACC
This sequence comes from Cabera pusaria, assembly GCA_954871355.1. NCBI lineage: Eukaryota > Metazoa > Arthropoda > Insecta > Lepidoptera > Geometridae > Cabera > Cabera pusaria. The sequence continues at coordinate 15,500,717 of OX940915.1, read as the reverse complement.
CACATTAGCCAACATTATATAAATACAAAGTGGAAAAGTACCCTACATAACTATTAATAATAAATCAACCAATACTGACATATGACAATTGAATATGGATGTTATTTGACGTGTGTAAGTGCAAATTTTTAATTTGACTTTTGACTTTTGACCATAAACCAACTTTACAGACAATCAATTATTTTTTTTCATTTGTTTTGCGAATACTTATACATTATTTATACATACTGTGGACCAAAGTATAATATAAGAAGTTTTTATCGAATAGATTGCATAAAATTTACTCAAAAGTATAATTTTGCCTGTGTCCTACCAAAACCCTTTTGTTTTTCGGGATAAACAATATCCTAAAAGTTATTCAATGTACAGGTTTCGCTTAGTTACAGTTTTATTATAGAATAGATTAAATGAAACATAACATATTGACCTTGAATGAACTATCTTCTCAGTATGTTTGCCGAGCTTGGCAGGTGTGAGCCGGCCAAACACCACTAGATGCTGTCATGTATGTAGTACTTGGAAAATATCTCAATAATGAATGTAAGAGTCAGTTCACACCGCGACGCGACGATGCATTTGGAGTAGCGCGGCGCAGCCAGAAGCCTCGCGGTACAGCCCGACGCCGCGCGGTGCAGCAAAACGCGCGACACCACCAAATTATCTCAATGCAATTTGTATCTTATTGTGTAGTTAATAAAGTGTAATTGTTTATCACGCGGTTCAATTGTTTCTTCCCGCTAACTAACTCAATGAAATGTGTATCTTTTTGTTTAGTAAACCAATTTCTGTTTTGTAGTACTCTCTTAATAAGTGCGCGCCGCGTCGCAGTGTGAGCCGACCCTAACAGTATTTATTGAGGTAGCTGGAATGTCTTGTCATTTTCTCTTCAGCATCAAAGTCACATGTGTTATTAGTTTTTATACAGAAGTTGCAAATTTTTTATAATAATAGCATATGTTTTTACCTAAATATTAATAATCAATAATTTAAGATCGTTACCAAAACGAAAAAAATTACTTTAAATGCCGCGCTGGTCATTTTCAACTGACTTCCTAAATGAAGGAGGTTCTCAATTTGTATGTATGGTTTTTTATCATTTTTTTGTGTGTATGTTACACGATTACTCCGTCAATTTTGAACCGATTCGAATGATTATTTTTTTAATCGGTAGGGTACATATCCGAGGTAGTCTCCATTGTAATTTCTTCGAGGTTTGAAAAGTATCTCCAGAGACGATAAACGTCTCAAACTTGCTACTGAAACTGACTTGCGCGGCATGGAAGTTGGTTGTTTTAGTTTTTAAACAATCTTCATTATCAGTGCTAAGTTTGAAATCATTATCTCCATGAGATACTTATTAAATCTCTATAAAATTACAATGGGAAGCATACTCTCTCAAACAAAAAACATATTTTCCAAAACAGGTAATAAAGGATGAAGTTCTGAGGTAACAAACATCCTCCTTTTTTGTGAAGTCGGTTGAATGCATCCATGTGCTAGCTCCGTGGTATTACACACTGTTATCAAGTTTCAACTAACTACATCAAAGAGTTGTATGAGTAATATTGTATGACTCATTTGTAATTGAGATACAATTACCGTAAATATGGCATGACTGCATGTTCTGCCTCCATGTATGTGCAAATAAACTAATACATGTTTTTAGCTCAATCCATAAGTACCTAATAAGTCTTATAGATGATGGCTACATTTTTAGCAGGGCTATATTATCAAGGGAAGCTCAATATGATGTAACATATCAGAATATCGAGACACCCCTGGATTTTCAGTGACCAATAGCTTCTCCGGACACTTTCACAGAAACTTTTGTTCTTATTGAGCCTGGAAGGAATCTTATAGGTTAGCGTTAGTCACTATCTGGCCTGATGATAAGCAATGATGTGGTCGAAGATGGAGAACACGCTAGGCCTAGAATACTCTGACTCTCAAGGGCTGTGTGCTGCCGGAACACCATTAGGTTATGGCGGCAGATTTTCTCCTTGTTGGTGGTAAGCTACTTTTTGGTAGCAAGTCAGGCGGAACATCGATATATACCCCTACCACCAGTGTTACCAAAATATTTATAATTTAGAAGCCTTGTGGTGCAGTTACTTTAGATTCTTGTAACTCTGTATATCTATAGCGTACATCTAAACACACAAAGTTAATTATGTAACTTGTACTCGTTATCTGAAGTCTGTGATTATTGTACAAGAATTATCTAAATGTTATATCTGTGTTTTGATCACATTTAGATAATCTCTAACCTAATGTTATTGTTATGTTGGCTGCCAATGAAACTGAAACATTAGTGAGTAATAATAAATGCATGTACTTAAGTTTGGGGTAACCACTTTCACTTAACTGTTCAAATTTTTGTACATGTTCTAGTTTCCAATTAATATAATGAAAATGGTTTTTAAAAACTAGAAAACTGACTTCATATGCAGCACATGAATTGTAGTAGCAATATAATTTATTCAAGAAAAACTAGAAAACCGTCAGATAGTTTAAAAACTAAAACAACCGAGTTCCATGCCGCGGTAGTCAGTTACAGTAGATACTTATCAAATCTCGATGAAATTACAAATCTCAGAAATCTACTCTACCGATTTGCATCAGTACCCCGAGCACGAAAAATCATCGAATTCGTATCGTAAAGGTATCGAGTCAACGATACAATAACGTGGTGTTACGATAGGCGGCAGCACGAAGCACACTCTGACAGCTATCGAGAGGTCGATACGATTATGTTACTAGCGTTATCCTAATGTAAGTAGAGACGAGCCGTTGTGAATGAAATGAACGTCTTATTGAAATGAATTATTCGTTCAAAAATTAAATTGAACAGTGAACTTTTTATTACTTCTGGCTTAGCTTTCTATTTATCGGAAATTCTATTTAAAAAAGTACTTTAACAGAATAAACATCTTCAAATACGGTATGAGTGATATTAAAATGAATTTTATTTGAAAAAGAGAATAATATTTAATACCTTTAAAAATATATATATATCAGTTTATGAACGAAAGATATAGTGTCACCAATGACTTGATTCTTTGGAGTTTGGGTTCCGTATTTCGAAAGGAAAACGACGGCTCGAGGCTTCCCCACATCACAGAATACTTAATAATACTACGTACCCACACTCGTTCATTCTATCAAACGTTTCTTTGTCTTGTAACATTGTTCATAAGGTTTATAATGTCTTGTCATTTCTGATCGTCTTGGCGCGTCGCGTCGCTGCCTATTCAATATGCATTGAACCATAGTGTTCATATAATGAAGAGTGTTGTGGTGAATTAAGAGTTTCATATATTTATTATTACATTGTGTTGTGCGGAACCCTTAGTGGAAACCCGACTCACGCTTGGTATATTTTATTTATTTACATGGATGGATGACATAGTGACAGTGTCGAATTTGAAGTTTGATAATCAAATATGGTCGCTGACAACGATGAAACTTGTCAACTTGGAACGAAGGTTTTATTAACTCGAAGGAGGATTAACTATGAGGAAAGATTTTTTATGTTGTTTTTATGTTTTTATTTTCCCTTAATTTCAAGTAAACTTGCAGCAAGAAGATAATAAAGAGAACGACGTATGTAAAGCGGGCGGTATTTGCATTTAATACACGCAAATAATATGTTTTATGCAGTTAAAAAAAGTTTCGAAACTTTTCTCACCGGAAAATCCTAAGTGAAAAAATATTCGACTATGCTCGATAGCCAGCCTTCGAAATTAACATTACCGTACGTCAAAATTAAGTTCATGCTCGCATTTTGTTAATAAAATCTCAAGTATCGTTTACGTAACGATACGTTTGCGATACGAATCAAATCAAAATCGTTCGTGCTGCCGAATTTAGTTACTTTTACGCACGATAGGGGCGGGGCGCTGTACAAATTTCATACATTTTCAAGTCGATGACGATACGAATACTTTTTCGCAAGTTTTTCGTGCTCGGGGTACAGAAGTGAGAAGTGCCACCACTGTGGCTCTTAGTAGTTATGATGATACTCAAAGATAATATAAGTACAACGTATGCTGGATACATACAGCCGAACGTTCACATTAAATTACTTTATAAATTGATAGGCAGGCTTTCCGAATTCGGAGACTTAGGAGTCGTGTTTCCGTTCTGTACCCCGAGCACGAAAAATCATCGAATTCGTATCGTAAAGGTATCGAGTCAACGATACAATAACGTGGTGTTACGATAGGCGGCAGCACGAAGCACACTCTGACAGCTATCGAGAGGTCGATACGATTATGTTAGTAACGTCATCCTAATGTAAGTAGAGACGAGCCGTTGTGAATGAAATGAACGTCTTATTGAATGAATTATTCGTTCAAAAATTAAATTGAACAGTGAACTTTTTATTACTTCTGGCTTAGCTTTCTATTTATCGGAAATTATATTTAAAAAAGTACTTTAACAGAATAAACATCTTCAAATACGGTATGAGTGATATTAAAATGAATTTTATTTGAAAAAGAGAATAATATTTAATACCTTTAAAAATATATATATATCAGTTTATGAACGAAAGATATAGCGTCACCAATGACTTGATTCTTTGGAGTTTGGGTTCCGTATTTCGAAAGGAAAACGACGGCTCGAGGCTTCCCCACATCACAGAATACTTAATAATACTACGTACCCACACCTCGTTCATTCTATCAAGCGTTTCTTTGTCTTGTAACATTGTTCATAAGGTTTATAATGTCTTGTCATTTCTGATCGTCTTGGCGCGTCGCGTCGCTGCCTATTCAATATGCATTGAACCATAGTGTTCATATAATGAAGAGTGTTGTGGTGAATTAAGAGTTTCATATATTTATTATTACATTGTGTTGTGCGGAACCCTTAGTGGAAACCCGACTCACGCTTGGTATATTTTATTTATTTACATGGATGGATGACATAGTGACAGTGTCGAATTTGAAGTTTGATAATCAAATATGGTCGCTGACAACGATGAAACTTGTCAACTTGGAACAAAGGTTTTATTAACTCGAAGGAGGATTAACTATGAGGAAAGATTTTTTATGTTGTTTTTATGTTTTTATTTTCCCTTAATTTCAAGTAAACTTGCAGCAAGAAGATAATATAGAGAACGCCGTTGGTAAAGCGGGCGGTATTTGCATTTAATACACGCAAAAAATATGTTTTATGCAGTTAAAAAAAGTTTCGAAACTTTTCTCACCGGAAAATCCTATGTGAAAAAATATTCGACTATGCTCGATAGCCAGCCTTCGAAATTAACATTAGCGTACGTCAAAATTAAGTTCATGCTCGCATTTTGTTAATAAAATCTCAAGTATCGTTTACGTAACAATACGTTTGCGATACGAATCAAATCAAAATCGTTCGTGCTGCCGAATTTAGTTACTTTTACGCACGATAGGGGCGCTGTACAAATTTCATACATTTTCAAGTCGATGACGATACGAATACTTTTTCGCAAGTTTTTCGTGCTCGGGGTACTGTTCACAATTGACGGAGTAATCGCGTAATATAGGTAAATACTAAAAATATTTTTTAAAAAACAGACGGATAGAGAACCTTCTCCTGTTTGGAAGTCAGTTAAAAAACTGACTTCAGATCATAGCGAGTCAATTTTAGTAGCAATATAATTTATTCAAGGACTACTGGAAAACCTTTAACCGACTTCACAAAAAGGAGGAGGTTCTCAATTCGTCGGAATCATGTATGTTCACCGATTACTCAAAGATGCCTGAACCGATTTGGAAAATTCTTTTTTAGTTTCAAAGGGTAACCTTCCCAGGTGGTGCCATTTAAATTTTAACGAAATTGGTCGAATGCTTTTAATTATATCATCATTTTGTATTACGATGCATTTATATACCTCGATGAGATGCTACTTACTGCTGGCTAAATTGACTAGCGCGACGTTTGAAGTCGGTTCTTTTAGATTTTGAAACCATCTTAATTTATTACTATAAAGTATTCTGTGTTTTTGGTTTGTTTATAGGCTACTAGCAGCCCGCCCCGGCTTCGCACGGGTAGAACATATATGCCTACAAAATTTGCATCAGTTTGTTGCATCGAATATAAAATATGAACATATTTAACAACCATCGTCATATTTCATCCAATTTACACAAAACCTTAACGAATTATGCACCTAAACCTTCCTCATAAACACTCTGGCTATTGGTGAAAACCGCATGATAATCCGTTCAGTAGCTATTGAGAGTATTGCGAACAGAAAGACAGACGCAGTGATGAACTTTATTTTATAATACTTACGTATTGATATTGGACGGCCCTTTGGCGTAAAGGATAGTTACCCTGATTCTGACCCGACAGTCGTTGGTTCTAATCCTAGCTATATACCTACCAATGAAATGAAAATGAAATTTATGTGCATTCATGAATCATGAGTTTTCGTACAGTGGTAGTGGAATCATTAAATCTACCAAAAAGTAGCTTACCACCAAGGAGTACATCTGCCGCCGTAACCTTACGGCGTTCCCCGACGCAAAATGTAGGGGTAATATACGTTTAACGTGTGTAATGTGTATCTGTGTGTCTGTCTGTAGCATCTTAGCACCTAACCGGATGAACCGATTTTGTTTTTATTATTGATAGTTTTTTTTTGTTTGATAGATGTCTTCATCGAGAGTTTTCTTAGCTTTGATTCATGAAAATTCGTTCAATCGTTATAAAATTATGAGCTTTTTTCTAGTTAATTGCGCTATGAAATCAACTTTCATAGGTCTGATCAATTCGAAAATCTTCTTCTTCAACGATATTGTAAAAACATGGAAGCCTCCTGGACTCTACAGAATACTCAAATCCTCACCAACTTACAGTTCAGATTTTAAATGTCGTGTTTAGAGTCATTGGAAATAGCTATTATACATACGAGTAGATCAGTCGGGGTGGTTTAAAATATTATATTATATTATTATATATATATAGATGAATATTATTTTTTACAATAGATCATATTATTACACTATATTGACTTCAAATTGATTGTGATCGGTGGGGATCTACAGCATAGCTAAGTTTATAATAATATTTTCGTAGTAACTATGACCTAATCTGTGGTTTCACTGCAAATATTTTATTTATTTTGCGATGCGTGTTTGTGAAATTCGTGATATTTTCTAGAGTTTTCATTTGAATTATATACTGTAAAGGACAATTTTAATCTATAATATGTGGCCAAGCTAATTAACGTAATTATTTGGATAAGAATTAATACTATATACTTGAAAATAGCCTTGGAAGTTATGTAATATGTTTTAACAAAAATTTTAAGATGAAAATGGTTACTGTGAGTCAACCTTAAGAGATAGACATATGCTGTCGCGGACTTTTTTGTAGGTCTTATTAAGTTGTACAACTCTTGCATAGAAAATATTCTTCTATCTATTATCTACTGTTTATTTGCCGACTTAGGTTGCAAATTAGGTTACCCACGAATGTACCTTTGATTTAAACGGGATAATATATAGCCTATTTTTAACCGACTTCAAAAAAAGGAGGAGGTTTCTCAATTCGACCGTATATATATATATATATATTTTTTTTTTTTTTTTTATGTTTGTTCGCGGATAACTTCGTCGTTTATGAACAGATTTCGATTATTCTTTTTTTGTTCGAAAGGAGATATCCCAAGTGTGGTACCATGGTAATTTTATCGAGGTATGATAAGTATCTCCAGAGATATTGAGATAAACATCTCAAAATTGGTACTGAAAATGAATAGCGCGGCATTGAAGTCGGTTGTTTTTTAGTTTTTAAACGATTTTATCATTCCGAAAGTCCATTCTATGTATTAGTGAAAGAATTTTTTAAATCGGTTCAGTAGTTTTTGAGCTTACTCATTACAAACATACAAAAATACAAATGTTCTCTCTTTATAATATTACTATAGATTAACAAGTCAAATTAAACCTAGTCAAATAAGTTTTTGACTAGGTTTAATTTGTTTTTGAAATAACCTGCCCCTGAGCGCTCCTGGTGCAAAGGTGCCCGTCACACTCGCTGCATTTCCACGCTGAATGGCGATGCTCATCTTTTGCACCAGGAACGATCCGGAACGGTACCACACCCCGGACACTCGACTAAATCTCCATACAAACTAGCGTTTTAACGACCGACACTCTGACACCGACACAGACGCTACACACATGTCGTTTTTAGGGTTCCGTAGCCGAATGACAAAAACGGAACCCTTATAGATTCGTCATGTCTGTCTGTCTGTCTGTCTGTCTTTCTGTCTGTCTGTCTGTCTGTCCGTCCGTATGTCACAGCCATTTTATTCCGAAACTGTTAGGACTACAGAATTGAAACTTGGTAGGTAGATGTATTCTGTAAACTGCTTTCCGAATTTTATACAAAAATAAAAAATATAAAAGTTTAAGGGGGGGCATCCCATACATGCAACTGAAACAAAAAAAAATTTTTCTTCGAACCTATACGTGTGTCTATGGATAGGTCTTCAAAAATGACATTGAGGTTCCTAAAATCATTTTTTCTCAAAGTCAATCATTTGAAAAGTCTAAAGTGGTAAAATGTGCGTCCCCCCCCCCCCCCCCCCTCTTACTTTTAAAGTATGGGAGTGAAAAATCTAAAAGAAATATATGCTAGGTTTGAACGAGATACAGTCAGCAGTTTTAGAGATATGGCGACCGCAAAGATAACTTTGTTTTTGATACAAACACTATGAAAAACAAATTTAATTTTGTAGTTGCGAAATATCATAGTTATGGAATACTTTACTGTGTTACGGAACCCTACGAGTGCGAGTCCGACTTGCACTTGGCCAGTTTTTATTCTATACGTGCATTTGTGTGCGTGATGTCTAAGGTTGTCGCCCGTAATCACCGTATCACAGATTATATAATAGTTACTTCGTACATACGTACTACGTACTGACCGTATGAATATTTTTTGTACACTTTCTGTTAGGGCATAATAAATATAATAACGCAGTTAATCGTTTCGCCATCTTTATTGCAGAGAGAGACATCGACTAGTTACATCGTAGACGCGCCATAGCTTAACCAAAGACGATATAAGTATATAGACACGACATAACATTCAATACTCCCCTACAATTTTAGCTTGTTACAAAGTGAAAGTCTCAAATTGAATAAACATCTCAAAGTCTATTTAAAAGTAAATTTCTTTTTACATATTAACTTTAATTCTTTTGTACTAGACAACTCTATATATTTGTAACTCTAAGCTTTATTTACTACATAGTATTGTTAAGTAATTTTACAACTGACAGTATTTCTTAATTTACATTTATTATAGCTATTTGTTAGTATCTTATATATATATCTATCTAAGTATCGGTTTTTCAGAAATTTAACTACACACTTTCTTTGACAAAACTAGGACTACAGTTTAAGGTATTTAATCTACTGTTATACATTCTTAATACACACTTTATCACGAACAAATAACATTCTTAAACAATCTTATATATTGGTAAATACTAGGTACATATCATTACAATAAATATGATTTACAATAAATATGATTTACAATAAATTTAATTTACTGACAAAGTAATTGTCTTTTATTTTGGGTAGAGCCTTTGTGAACAAGTCTGTAACATTATGATCAGTAGGTAGGAACATAATGAACTGTAAGCAATTTTTTGTGTACTATGTCTTTTATAAAATGAACCTTGATATCAATGTGTTTTGATCTTTTGCCATTGTCAAAACTATTAATCAACCGAATAGCACTCTGATTATCCAATAAGAGATGCGTTTGCATATCTGGTCTTGAGTTTAAGTCATAGATTATCCCTTTTAAATACATAAGTTCTGATACTGACTGTGCAGCTGCTACATATTCTGCTTCAGCAGTTGATAGCGCTACAGCTGTTTGTTTTTTAAAAAACCAATGTACAAGGTTCCCACAGTAGTATTGTTACGTGCGGGGTGGTATTAAAATGCCAATCCGATGAGATGAACGTTTATTTCCACTTATCACTAGGTTAGCACAATGTTCCACAGTAGTTGTCCAAATCGTCTTGCACAATTATCAAAAGTCCGTTAACACACACTGAGGTCGTTGGTAATCACAATCACTGATTTCACTGTTCACAGTTCCCAACACTAGTTCACTGATAACACTTAACGATCACTTGGTCGCTATCCGCGCTTAGATAGTTACACTGTCGCTTCCAGAGAAACACTGCCTCAAGCCGCGGTTTCAACGTCTTATATAGGACGAGAATATTTCTACAGAACTTTCCAGTATTGACTCGAAACAATAGACAAAAGACGTTCAAAACAAAGCAATAAAAATCACAAACAAAAGGGGCGGCTTTCCTTTGAGCATCTGATGTAAACAACTTTACCCTACATGCTAATTTGATCTCTAACTACTTATGAATAAGGTTCACTCTTAACTACAAAACTAGGTACATTGACTAGGGTCTGAATTCTCGGAAGGTTACTTTTATGACGGTCGGGTCGGGTGTTTATAGCCCCTAATTAGTCTATTCTTTCCCACGGTATTTTTGTTCGAGAAGCTTGGCGAAACATCGCGACTCGACGACGCGATGTAACAGTATATATCACATCCGCTCGTGCTCTTTCTGTCTGTTGTATCTGCGGCCCAGTCTGCATCTGCATATGATATCAATTTTCTTTCTTCTTCTGTTCTTGTGTAGACTAAAGCTTTCTCCTGTGTACTTTTCAAATATCTTAAAATTCTTTTTCCTGCTTTCCATAGTGATGCTGTAGGTTTATCTAAGAATCTACTCAGATAAACAACTGAGTAACATATGTCTGGTCTACTATTCATTGAGATGAAAAGTAAAGATCCAATCAATTCTTTATAAGGAACATCAATAATTTCTTCACTCTCTGCATAGTATTTTGTCTCCATAGGTGTTTCCTCCATAGGTGTCCATAGGTGTCCATTTATTCCTTTGCTTTCTTGCATGTTAAACTTTTCTAAAATTCTTCTTATCATTTCTGTCTGTCTTATTTCCAGTCTATCATTTTTTCTTGTAATCTCCAAGCCTAAGTAATTTTGTACTTCTCCTAAGTCCTTAATTTTGAATTCTTCTTTGAGTTTCTTTAGTATATTCACATTCCCAAGTAATAAGATATCATCAACAAATATCAATAGCCATGTGTCTTCATTTTTGTACAAACATAAGTCATATTTAGATTGTGTAAATCCGTTGGTAGTAACAATTGGTGAAATTTTTCATTCCAACATTTCGGTGCTTCTTTAAGTCCATAAAGCGCCGTTTTTAAGTTTTAGTACTTTACTTTCTGATTCAACTCCTTTTGGGCATTTTATAAAAATATTATCTTTCAATTCTCCATTTAGAAATGCTGTTGGCACATCCAGTTGTTTTATTGTCAATCCTTCCTGTATTGCATGACTTAGCATAGTTCGAATAGTAGGTATCCTCGCCACTTATGCATAGTATCCTCCTTGTGCTTCTTGTTGAAATCCTTTGGCAACTAATCTTGCTTTCTTTGTTCCGTCTTGTTTATGTCTAAATATCCGCTTGGTGTCAATAGCCTTAGACCCTTTTGGTAATTCTGCGTCTTCCCATGTCTCTAATTTGTAAAGTGAATCTAGTTATTTCTTTATTGCTTGTTTCCAGTTTTTGTCTTGTATTGCTTCTTCGTAATCCACTGGTTCACCAGCGCATAAGCGATAAGCTACATTTAAATCATATTCTTGTAATTTTTTCGGTTTATGTACTTGTCTTCCCGATCTTGTTTTATAAGTATTTCTTTCATCGTTTATTTCTTGGTCGTCATTTTCAGATTCTTCACTACTTTTTTCAAATATATATTTTTCAAATTCTTTTTGTTTCTGTTCTTGTTTTTCTGTACTTTGTCTTTCTTCCTTTCTTATCTCTTGTTTATCATCATCAATTTCGTCATATCTATAATTTTCCTCATAATTTTTATTGTCCATATCCTGTTCTTTTTCTCTGTACATAACTTCATCTTTGTTCTGCTTTTCTTTGTATTTTATGTCATTTTTATTGAACCTCACATCTCGAGAACATACTATTTTATCTTGTTCAGAATCCCATAGTCTCCATCCATTCATAGAATATCCAACAAACCACATTTCTTTTGCTCTCTTCTCAAATTTTCCTTGTTTTGGTACAGTAGTTACCCACGCTTTTGCTCCAAATACTCTCAATTTTGACAGATCTAGGTGTCCAAACCTAATTTTTGCAGGTACTCTGTTGTTTATGGCTGAAGATGGGCACCTATTTACCTGGTATACTGCACACCTCACAGCTTCTCCCCATAAGTGTTTTGGTAGTCCCGTTTCATTCAGTATAGTCCTTGCTTTATTGTAGATAGTACGATTCATTCGCTCCGCTACTCCGTTGGACTGCGGTGAGTAAGGTTGCGTAAATTGTAGTAGTATGCCATTGTTTTTACAGTACTCTTGCATTTTATCATTCTTAAATTCACCTCCGTTATCACATCGTATTTTTCTGACTTTATTTACTGTTTGTGTTTCAATTCTCTGTATGTATTCAATCAAGTTACTTGTAGCTTCACTTTTTCTTTTCATTAAATACACTTCTGTAAAATGTGAGTAGTCGTCAATTATAGAGTGATAATATGCCTCACCATTAGATGTAGGTGTCGTGAGAGGTCCTGATAAATCAGTATGAAGAACTTCTCCAATATAGCTTGATCTAGGTTTTTGTGCTGGAACAAATGGAAGCCTTGTTGCTTTTCCTTCCATACATGGTCCACATTGCTTGCTTGAGCAGGGTAGCTGTAAAATACCTAAATGTTTTCGGTTAGCATGGCCTAATCGTAAATGCCAAAGTTCTTTTTCATTTTTAACTGAGCAACATATCTGTAAATTTAGTTTCAGATTTATTCCATAGAGGCTACCGAACATCCTACCATAAATTACATTGTTTTTATTTTTGATTATAACAGATTATTTTTCAAATTGTACTGAATTGCCGTTCTGTATTAATTTTTTGACTGATAATAAATTATGGGACAGATCCCTTACTATGAGTGCCTGTATGTCTATTTGAACATTATTATACATGACATTAAGTGTACCTTGTTTTTCAGTTGTTAAATGCTGGCCATTCGCCACAAATATTTTTGTTTCCTTCTTTAAATATTGAATATTTGTCATATATTTTTCAAAATGATCTACAATTAAATGCTGTGTGGCCCCAGAATCAATGATAAATTCTATATCTTCGTTGATATTATTGGCCGATAATACATGCTCGCTAGCTACAAATGTTACCTTATCACTATACTCAGTCATCGCACTTGAGCCCTGCTCGCGACCTCTGGTTTGTTGAGTCTCACTATATCCTCGTCCTCTTCCATAATCCTGTCTTCTTCCATATTCTTGTCCTCTTGAATGTTCTTGTCCTCGGGCATAGCCGTATCCTCTTCCTCCAGAATTTACTTGTCCTCTGCCTCGTCCTCTGCATTGAATTGCTTTGTGGCCTTGTTTTCCACATTTGAAACAGGTTATAAATGCTGCCTGTGGCTGATGTTCTTCATTTTTTTTTTCTTTCACTTCTGCATCCAGTAGTCTTGCTTTTACAAATTCTATATCGATATTCTTTTCTGTGGTCATAGTTTCAATGCTGGTTATAACGTTATCATACTGTACCGGCATGGACGACAATAGGTAGCACACTTTGTCCATCTCATCTACTTTACAGCCCGCTGCACTGAGTTCGCTCAAAATGCTGTCAAATTTCAAGAAGTAATCTTGTAGATTCTCATTTATACCACATCTTGGAACAATTAATTTCCTTTTAAGATGCAATTTATTGAATATACTTTTCCGTTCGAATGTATTTTCGAGTTGTGTTAACATTTCTTTTGCCGTTGAACACTTTTTCACTATTTCCAAATGCTTATCTGTCAAACACTGGACAATGATGCTTTTGGCTTTTGCATTAAGTTTTTCAAAATCAGGTGGTGGCTGGTCTACTTTTTCCATCACAGACCACACTTGTTTCTCTTCTAGTGTCAGCTTTAACCGAAACTTCCAATTGCTGAAGTTATTTTCACCAAGCCGAGGCAAAGCTTCTTTGTCCGACATTTTGCAGTGCACGCTTCGTGATTCTTTCAAATGCAATTTTTGCGATTTTACTTACTTAATTAAAACTTCTGTCTTCGTTTATTTTATCTTCTTTACATATTTCTACAGCTGATTGGTAAATTTTCTTGACCATTTCGCAGTGGAAGCGTTTGTTAGGGCATAATAAATATAATAACGCAGTTTATCGTTTCGCCATCTTTATTGCAGAGACATCGACTAGTTACATCGTAGACGCGCCGTAGCTTAACCAAAGACGATATAAGTATATAGACACGACATAACATTCAATACTTACCCAAAAAGCTTTTAACACTAAAAATATTAGTCGCTATTTCGTAAACCATCGTCTACAGAAACATTAAATCACTATAGAGAATATAAATACTACGTACGTAAGCATCAAGTTCCTAATTGCTGTGTTATAAAAATATTTAACCGTGAAATTTTTTTTTAATATTTTACAAACTAAATGTTATTTGCATCAAGTTCCTAATTGCTGTGTTATAAAAATGTTTTACCGTGAAAGTTTTTTTTAATATTTTACAAACTAAATGTTATTTACGCACGAGTATATATCGTTGTTTCATTTATGAAAATGAATTCTAAAATACGAATATATAGGTAGGTATATAAGTATTTATAATATACCTACATAATAAGAACCTACGTAAATTTGAACCTCCGGTGTCTACTGGTCTTAACATAAATGTATGAAGTTGATGTTCTTCTCCTCGAGAGTAGTACCTATTGTTCTGTAGCCGTGCGCGTGTAGCGTCCTTGCTCAGACTGACGCCAAATCAAAATCGTTGGCGGGGTGAGGAAGCCCGGAATTGGTGGGTGGAACAGTGTCCGTTCTATACGTAGTATTATTATCTTTTCTATGCCTTTACTGTCCCTAAGCCTGTGACCTACTTCATGGACAAACTTCTTTGCCTCAATTCCCCAACAACCCAGGGCACAGATTATATAATAGTTACTACGTAACAGATATTTCACTCCCCTACAAAAACAAAATACCAACGTTTATATTTCAGACAATACAAGCAAAAATGTGTCTAAGGCGCTCGACCTAGCGTCATAGAAAAGATAATAATACTACGTATGGAACGGACACTCTGTTCCCTCCACCAATTCCGGGCTTCCTCACCCCGCCACCGACTTGGAGCTGTCGAGGAGCTGCGCTGAGCAAGGACGCCACACGCGTACGACTATAGAACAATTACTACTCACGGAGAGAAGAACATCAACTTCATACATTTATGTTGGGACCAGTAGACACTGGAGGTTCAAATTTACGTAGGTTCTTATTACGTAGGTATATAATAAACACTTAATTATATTAGTATACCTACCTACATATTCGTATTTTAGAATTCATTTTCATAAATGAAACAACTATATATATATATATATATACTCGTGCGTAAATAACGCTAATTTGTAAAATATTTAAAAAAACTTTCACGTTTAAACATTTTTATAACACAGCAATTGGGAACTTGATGTAGGTACGTAGTATTTATATTCTCTTTACTTGATGTCGCTCTAACGTGCGAGCAAGACACAAGACATTGTTTCGTACAGCTCTGGCTGGCCGCCCAACACAGAATAAAAAATAGTTACTGTGGTGCAGTTTGTTCTATGCAAGTCGACTGGACCTGGAGATGATGGTTTACGAAATAGCGACTAATATTTTTAGTGTTAAAAGCTTTTTGGGTAAGTGTACAAAAAATATTCATAGGGTTAGTACGTAGTACGTATGTACGAAGTAACTATTATATAATCTGTGATACGGTGATTACAGGCGACAACCTTAGACATCACGCACACAAATGCACGTATAGAAAAACGACCCGTGTGTAGTGTCTGTGTCGGTGTCACAGTGTCGGTCGTTAAATCGCTAGTTTGTATGGAGATTTAGCGAGTGTCCGGGGTGTGCTAGTGTTGTTATTACTTCGTTCAGCGCGCGATGTACCGGCGCGCACCCGATACGATGTGCATTAGTGAAGTGTTGACTCTATAAAATAAAAATAAAAGTTAACGAATTATTTTTATTTACCTCACAAACTAACATCAAAATTCCTAACTAAGATTCGAATTTGAAGTCGAGAAAGTGAATTTTACGCCGTCTTGTCATTTTAGTATCGTTAGCATAAAAAAAAAAATATTATGCTTGTTTTTTGTCAAACCCGCAAAATGACTATGAAAAGCTTAAATCGTTTCTAATATAGAATACGAATGCGCAGTTATCCCGTCATTTGAATAATAATATACGTTGCGCGCGCGTGAGCAGTGACAACCGACTGGCAGATAGTACCGCCGGCGTTGCTCGAAAGTTTAGGTATAAAGCGCAGTAGCTATGGGCGAGTGAGGGAGGCCTGGCCAGGGTCTCCACC
Source organism: Cabera pusaria (assembly GCA_954871355.1). Lineage (NCBI taxonomy): Eukaryota > Metazoa > Arthropoda > Insecta > Lepidoptera > Geometridae > Cabera > Cabera pusaria. The sequence goes on along the minus strand of OX940915.1, from coordinate 15,484,224 downwards.
GCGATAGGCACGTAGTAGTAAAGCGGCTCCATAGCAGCGTACTTTTTAAACTATCTTATGTATTTATGTACAGGTACCAAGCGAGCGTGCTCCTGCTGACTTACCTGACGTACATGACGTACCACCTCACTCGGAAGCCCATCTCCGTGGTGAAGAGTGTGCTGCATCAGAACTGCAGCGCTCTCACTCCGCCCCCCGACGTGACACCGGGGGATGACCAGTGGTGCAACTGGCCACCATTCAGTCAGTATTTTTATAAACCAACTAATATATAAATAAATAATAAATATAATATAAATCTGTCGCCAAGCATCTAATGTGTTCCATCAGCTATCCTTTTTTATGATATAAGGTAACAGGACAAGCACGACGCTCGCCTGATGGTAAGTGATGACGTCTACCTATTACAGATAAAGCGGTATGCAAAATTCTGAACTGTCAGAATTTTGTATGTCACTGCACTGCGCCTGTTACCTTGAGGCATAAAGCTGTTAAGTCTCACATGCCCTGCAATTTCACTGGACACCTTGCCATATCAACCGTAAAACATTCCTATTTCACGGCTGAAAATTAATTGGCAAAGTGGTGGTACCGCCCCAGGCGGACTACCAGAAGTCCTACCACTACAAACCTTGAGAGCCAGTTCCCATTCTAGGCCTAGCGTGCTTACAATAGTCGACCGCATCATCACTATATTGCATATTGTAAACTTTAAACTTTCGCGATTTGAACACATAGTGATAAATATTAAAATACGGGACTTACCGCGCCTAAAACATATTTATTTATTTAATAAATATTATCAAGATTGGATCAGTATCTACAGAAATGACAATAAATACCTTGACCATGACCTTGACTTTGATCTTGACATTGAAATTGACCTTGACCTTGACCACACTAATAATCATTCTTAAAGAGTAAACTCTAGTCGTGCGTCGGAGCTGTCACACACATTTTTTTGTTTGTTTGTTACTATTTATCTCAAAAACTACTGGACCGATTTTGAATTCCATGCCCCGCAAGTCAATTTGAGTAGAAACGTATTAGCCGTACAACTGACGACCGCCGTGGTTAACGAGCTGTTTTGTGTGGAGACATGAATCGGCAAGAGCTGGATGAGAGTAACGGGTCACTTATTTAATTTACAGATACGGAGTCAGCCAACACTCTTCTTGGAGCGTTGGACTCGGCTTTCTTGTTCTCCTATGCAGCCGCCATGTTCATTTCTGGTGAGTTACACCCCTACACACATACACAAACATACATACATACACACACACCAACACACACACGTACACACCACCACACACCAATAAATATAATTATGCCATATTGTATGTAGGTGGCGGTGCTCCATCTATTGGCAGTGTAAGGAACTGCTATGTGTTGTAAGGTGTCTGTTGACCAATTGTAAGCGTTTTAATTAATAATATATTGAAAAATAATTGCATTTACAGGATAAAAATGGTAAAATAATATTATACAATACAATTGTGCAATAATAAGTCATATAAAATAATAACAATTAATAATTTACTAATGGTATTAGCAGTTATAAATTTTTTCCTCTAGGTATTCGCTTACTGAATAGTACGCTTTTTGTACTAGCAACCGTTTTAATTACCAGTTCCCATTCTAGGCCTAGCGTGCTTACCATCTTCGACCGCATCATCACTTACCAACAGGTGAGATAGCTAGCTTATATATGATATTAAAAAAAATTAAATACGTTGTCGGAAGCTACGTCTTTCATTGATTTTGCCAGATTATTTATTATTATTATAGTTCCGTGCTCCTTTCCAACCGAATTCCAAAACAAAGGAGGTTCTCAATTCCTCTGTATGTGTTTTTTTCTTGTATGTATGTTACGCGATTACTCAGTAAATTGTGAACCGATTCGAATAATTCTTTTTTTAATCGGTAGGGTACATTTCCGAGGTAGTCCCTTTGTAATTTCATCGAGATCTAATAAGTATTTCCAGAGATTTGAGGATAAACGTCTCAAACTTGCTACTGAAACTGACTCGCGGGATATTGAAGCCGTTTGTTTTAGTTTTGAAACCATGTTAATTATGTTTATTTATTTATTTCAGGCATGGTGGCCGAGCGTGTGGATCTGAGATACTTCCTGTCTCTGGGCATGCTGGTGTCGGCCTCCTTCTGTTATCTGTTCGGTATAGCGAGAACATACCACATACACAACATTACGTACTACATACTGGTGCAGGTGAGACCTTCTGTTATCTGTTCGGTATAGCGAGGACATACCACATACACAACATTACGTACTACATACTGGTGCAGGTGAGACCTTCTGTTATCTGTTCGGTATAGCGAGGACATACCACATACACAACATTACGTACTACATACTGGTGCAGGTGAGACCTTCTGTTATCTGTTCGGTATAGCGAGGACATACCACCAACATTACGTACTACATACTGGTGCAGGTGAGACCTTCTGTTATCTGTTCGGTATAGCGAGGACATACCAATTACACAATATTACGTACTACATACTGGTGCAGGTGAGACCTTCTGTTATCTGTTCGGTATAGCGAGGACATACCACATACACAACATTACGTACTACATACTGGTGCAGGTGAGACCTTCTGTTATCTGTTCGGTGTAGCGAGGACATACCACATACACAACATTACGCACTACATACTGGTGCAGGTGAGACCTTCTGTTATCTGTTCGGTGTAGCGAGGACATACCACATACACAACATTACGTACTACATACTGGTGTCGGCCTGCTTCTGTTATCTGTTCGGTATAGCGAGGACATACCACATACACAACAGTACGTACTACATACTGGTGCAGGTGAGTGCCTTCGTACACAGGTGTCCGGTAGCCTTGTGTAGTTCACGTACTAAGTACTAATATGAATGAATTCTTGACACTGAACTAAATGAACTATTCCGTAAGTCTACTAGTACATAGTACATTTAGTACTTCGTTCGCGATTATTGTCTGTGATTCATGCTCATGCTCACGGAATGAAAAGGACGATGAACGAATGGGTTAGCGTAACTAGTGAACGAACGAGTGAGATGCACTCTATGCTATTTTCAACAGCTATTTTGAACATTATGGTAACAGTCATAGGGACTATTTTTAATTGAGTAATTATGACCTACTGTACCGATAGTACTAGAAGTCTGATCTAGTACAGCTGAAAGTACTAGTTCGGAGCGATCTTTTTAATGACAGAGCAGGAACAAGCCTAGTGTCCGGTCCATTACGGATAATTGTCTTGTCGGTATAACCAAGGAAATGGAGAATTATATTATATTGTAACGTGTAGAAAATATGTTTTATTAGTATATTTATTTATTTGTCAACCGACTTCCCGAAAAGAAGGGGTTCTCAATTCGTCTGTATGGTTTTTATTTGTATGTTACGCGATTACTCTGTCAATTCTGAACCGATTCGAATGATTCTTTTTGTAATCGGTAGTGTACGTTTTCGAGGTGGTCCCATTGTAAATATTGTAATTTCATCGAGATCTGATAATTATCTTCAGAGATATGACGATAAATGTCTCAAATTTGCTACTGAAATTGACTCGCTGGGCATTAAAGTCGGTTGATTGAGTTTTTTAAACTATCTGAATCATATTAGTATTTATTTCTTTACATAATCCGACACCTCTTAGATAAATATAGTAAAGTAAGTATACATAGGTTTCAATTTACAGCCAAAAGAGGATTAACATTTTGTAAGCTTACGTTTAGTATTTAGTAGTTCATCAAAGACTGACAATTTTTTACAATGTTCCAAACAACTTATTTAAAATTATAATTGTATCCCTGACGCAAAGCTATAGAGAGTTTTAATAGCCTCAAAGAAGTATTTACAACACGAAGTCATTCCACCTGCCAACAAATAATAATTAGGATAGTTTAAAAACTAAAACAACCGACTTCCATGCCCCGCGAGTCAGTTGCAGTAGCAAGTTTGAGACGTTTTTCGTCATATCTCTGAAGATACTTATCGCATCTCGCTGAAATTACAGTGGGACCACCTAGGAAACGTAGGGTACGTTTCCTAGGTGGTCCCATTGTAATTTCATCGAGATCTGATAAAAGTATCTCCAGAGATATGACAAAAAAAGTCTCAAACTTGCTACTGCAACTGACTCGCGGGGCATGGAAGTCGGTTGTTTTAGTTTTCAAAGTATCTTAATGATTGGTAACAAGTCAACAAGTCTCAGAAAGTAAAGACTTGTTGTTTGTGCTGTTAGATAACCACTTGAAAATCATATATCATATACTTAATCCTCTAGAAAATAGTTTGTTAGTAACACTTGTCATGATGTTATATGTCCCTGTTGATACAAATCACATTATGATATGTCACTGTTGATACATATCACATTATGATATGTCCCTGTTAATACAAATAACATTATATGTCACTGTTGATACATATAATATTGTGATAAGTCCCTGTTTATACATATAAAATTATGATATGTTCCTGATGATGTATATAACATTATATGTTTAGAACTACTCACGGGATATTTACCATGTTTTTTATTAATTATGAGTTTCCGATATTTCGGCTCTGTTGCAAGCGCCATGATCACGGATGAACTGTAGATTGCGGGTCGAAGTAATGTTTACGAGCAAACGAAACGGACTACCTTCTTTCGTTCTCGTTTTGAACGCTCGGCACCACTACCACTTGTTTTCATTGGATCTCGATCGCGACACACAACACTCACAGTATCTTCCTGGCTTTTTATCACTCCGCGGGCTTTTTCGGGATTTACATAAACCTACCACTGGATGCCAAATACTCGACAGTTTGAACCCGTACTCACGATTGAAGTTTTGAAATTTATTAAAGTATGTGAGTGGAGTACTACAGAGGAATGGATACAAGGGTCGAATACCACCACCCAGACGCACACAAAAACGTGACCTACACTACCAGGTTGAACGTCAACCAGCTTACTTGCCGTACGTGAAAGGAGTAACAGAAAAAGTGGCCAACATACTGAATAAATATTCAGTCAAAACTGTTTTCACTCCCTTAAAGAAGGTTTCACAATTTACGTACCTTAATCTTACGTACGCCAAAGGACAGATTCCCATTGGAAAACCCTGGAGTGTACAAATTTGACTGTAGCTGTGGAAGCTCTTATATTGGTCAAACAAAACGCACAGTAGCGTGTCGCGTTAAGGAACATATCAAAGCAGTCAAAAATAACGATTCACAGAAATCTGCTATCGCTAAGCACCTGTTGGAGTCTGGAACAAACCACTGGATTGAGTTACATAACCCTCAGATACTGTCGACTGAACGCCACTATATACCAAGATTGGTTAGGGAAGCGATTGAAATTAATAAATTTCAAAACTTCAATCGTGAGGACGGGTTCAAACTGTCGAGTATTTGGCATCCAGTGGTAGGTTTATGTAAATCCCGAAAAAGCCCGCGGAGTGATAAAAAACAGGAAGATACTGTGAGTGTTGTGTGTCGCGATCGAGATCCAGTGAAAACAAATGGTAGTGGTGCCGAGCGTTCAAAACGAGAACGAAAGAAGGTAGTCCGTTTCGTTTGCTCGTAAACATTACTTCGACCCGCAATCTACAGTTCATCCGTGATCATGGCGCTTGCAACAGAGCCGAAATATCGGAAACTCATAATTAATAAAAAACATGGTAAATATCCCGTGAGTAGTTCTAATAATATTGTCAGTGACCATGAAAACCTTAAAACTTATATTATATGTTTGTTTAAAAGCAGGAGGTGCTGTCCTTAAATAAATAGTGCATTTAGCAAGTAATTTAGATCTAGTATTAGAATAAGTAATAATGTAACTGTTAATGGATAGCCTAAATAAATAAATAATATGTCGTTGTTGATACATATCATATTATTATAAGCCGGTTATCTGTCAGTAAGTAAACGACAGATGACAGTAATACGTGACAACGTCAAGTCGATGTCGTTGTCATTAAAAACATACAGACGAATTGAGAACCTCCTCCTTTTTTGTGAAGTCGGTTAAAAAGAATACTATTAATAATTTAATAAATTGTATTTTAGTAATTGTAGTAAATTTCACTTAATATTATTTAGATTTATTCTGATTAATTGTTATGTGCCATTGCAACTTGTTGCAATGTTACACCCTGTTGATACATATAACATTATGATATGTTCCTTTTTTGTACATATAACATAATAATATGTCCCTGTTGATACATATCATACTATACAACATCGGTACGTACAGGCCGGCGCGGGCATCGCGCAGACGAGCGGCTGGCCGGGCACGGTGGCTGTGATCGGACACTGGTTCGGAGACTCGAAGAAAGGACTCATATTCGGGATATGGAACTCTCATACCTCGCTCGGGAATATACTCGGTAAGGAACACTTATCCGGTTAAAACCAGTTTCAAAGGAACTCTTATCCGGTTAAAACCATATAGATTTAAAAACGGGATTTAACGTGACTTACGCGATGTCGATATAGCGATCGACATATGTTTCGGCCTCATCCGGAGGCCTTCTTCAGGATTCTTCTGGAGTGCGGGGCGCTCGCCGACGCGTTCAGCCTCGCACTGAGTTTCAAAGGAACTCTTATCCGATTAAAACCAGTTTCAAAGGAACTCTTATCCTGTTAAAACCAGTTTCAAAGGAACTCTTATTCGGTTAAAACCAGTTTCAAAGGAACTCTTATCCGGTTAAAACCAGTTTCAAAGGAACTCTTATCCGGTTAAGACCAGTTACAAGGGTTCTTGTACATACACTAATCGTGTGGAGCCATTATTGTAGCTCCTAACTTTTAAAAAATTCGGGATATTTTTTTATGCTTAATTGGCAAGCGCTGAACCTCATCTCACCTGATGTTAAGTGATGATGTGGTCCAAGATTTAGCACGTTTGCCCAGAAGATATAATTATATTCACTTGAAAACCCATGAGGTTAGAGTTTTCGAAAAATATAAACTCAAGCAAGGCATTCCGTTCCTTGGCATATGAGTTGTAATATAATATCATGTTTACCATGCTTGTCGGGGTTTTGTAAGTTTCCGATAGTTCGGCGCTGTTGCAAACGCCATGCAAATTGCAGAAATACGGACAACGGAGTCTTAGTAATATGGTCAGGCCTCCCTCACTCGCCCATAGCTACTGCGCTTTATACCTAAACTGTCGTCAACGCCGGCGGTACTATCTGCCAGTCGGTTGTCACTGCTCACGCGCGCGCAACGTATATTATTATTCTAATGACGGGATAACTGCGCATTCGTATTCTATATTAGAAACGATTTAAGTTTTTCATAGTCATTTTGCGGGTTTGACAAAAAACAAGCATAATATGTTTCATTTTTTTATGCTAACGATACTAAAATGACCTGACGGCGTTAAATTCACTTTCTCGACTTCAAATTCGACTCTTAGTTAGGAATTTTAATGTTATTTTGTGAGGTAAATAAAAATAATTCGTTAACTTTTTTTGTTGCATTGAGTCAAACCTTTACTGTATCAGGCGCGCGCCGGTACATCGCGCTTTGAACGAAGTAATAACAACGCTAGCTCGAGCGCCTTAGACACATTTTTGTTTGTATTGTCTGAAATAAACGTTGATATTGTGTTTTTGTAGGGGAGTGAAGTATCTGTTACGTAGTAACTATTATATAATCTGTGATATGGTCCCGTTTTACTCTTTGGGTACGGAACTGTAAATAGTGTAACGTGTATATAATGTAGACACGTACGACAGGCACGCTGATGGCGGCCGCGTTCGTGGACGGCGACTGGTCGCTGTCGTTCATCTACCCCGCGCTGGTCATGGGCTGCATGGGCTTCCTGGTGTGGCTGCTGCTGAGCCCGCACCCCGCAGCCGTGGGGCTGGCTCCCGTCGACAGACCGGTACGTGGACACATCTAATACTATAACAATCTTTGTCCTGACGTACTGACTGACTGACTGACTGACTGACTGACTGACAACGCACAGACTAAACGGCTGGTTCTATTCGAAACTTCACACAAGTGCTCCAGTAAATAAATAAGTAAATACGTGTTTCAGGCTTTTTCGAAATTCAACCCGTGAGAGGGTGAAATGGGGTAACAAAGTCTGAAATCAATATTGTTTCAGATTGCGCTGAAATTTGGCATGCAGATAGTTATTTTGACTTAGGTATCCGCTAAGAAAGGATTTTTCAAAATTCACTCCATAAGGGGATGAAGCGGGGGTTCAAAGTTTGGATAGTCATTTTATTAGATATTTAACACAAGTACTTCTGTAAATAAATAATCAAATACGTGTTCCAGGCTTTTAAAAAATGCCACGCCTGAGAGGGTGAAGTGGGGTAACAAAGTCTGAAAATTTATATTGTTTCGGATTACGCTAAAATTTAGAATGCAGATAGTTGTTATGACGTAGGTATCCGAAAGGATTTTCTAAAAATTCCCCCCGGATATTACTTATTATTTTATATAAACTTATAGACTTTGATTTACTTAAGTACTTCTGTAAATAAATAAGTAAATACGTGATGCAGGATTTTTGCAAAGGGTTGGTAAAAAAGTCTGAAAATCAATATGGTTTTTCGGGTTTTGTAAATATGAATCCCTATTTCCCTTAGTCACGCAATAACTTGAAAACGGGTGAACCGATTTGGCTTTTACTTCTTTGATGTCTTTTATGATAGAAAGGTTTTTACTAAATAAAAGTTTTAAACAAATAAAAGAAGTCTTTAGCGCGGGCGAAGCCGCGGGGCACTTCTAGTGCATTATATAATGTAAGTGGTCGCTGTCGTTCATCTACCCCAGCCAGAGCCAAAATAAATCCAAAAAACTCGATGTAACAAAAAATATATATATTAGATATATATATTGTAGTGGTATGTATATTAGATAATTAATGAACGCTGTCAGTAGATCACTGTCCCACATGGCCAGCTTTTTTTTAATGCGAAAATGGGTATCGTTTGACCACTATCTCACCTGATGTTAAGTGACGATGCGGTCGATGATGTAGCGCGCTTGCCCAAAAGATACCTATTCACTCGCGACTTGAAGACCCCCATTTTGTATCTAATCGGAAACACAGACTCGCGCAGGGAATTCCATTCCTTGGCAGTACGTATGATGAAAGTAGAGGTGACTCTCTGTGTACGCGTAAATGGTTTATCTACAATGAAGCGGTGGCGCCTCTTAGTATCCCTTAGCTTAGCTTCGAGTTTGAAAATTTGTCGTCAATCACGTAATGTGTTCCGACAGCTGTCCTTTTTAACCGACTTCAAAAAAAGGAGGAGGTTTCTCAATTCGACCGTATATTTTTTTTTTTTTTTTTTTTATGTTTGTTCGCGGATAACTTCGTCGTTTATGAACCGATTTCGATTATTCTTTTTTTGTTCGAAAGGAGATATCCCAAGTGTGGTACCATGGTAATTTTATCGAGGTATGATAAGTATCTCCAGAGATATTGAGATAAACATCTTAAAATTGGTACTGAAAATGAATAGCGCGGCATTGAAGTCGGTTGTTTTTTAGTTTTTAAACGATATTATATTTGTATACATTGCATTTATAATAGCTAGAATGCATTATTTTTTTTTAAATTTAATTGTGTTATTAATTTGTACATTAATTTTAAATAGTTTTTTTTGTTTATGTAAGTTACGCTGTGTTTTTTGTAAGTTTTACATACTTAGATGTGTTCAGTAACATATACTCGTACATACATACAATCAAGCTGTTTCCCTGCTGTAGACGGACACTATTTCTTTCCACATGCTACGATAATGACATATCTCTTTCGCTGTTGTTTCTTGTTCAGTAACAGTGACTTATAACCCCATTTCATTTGGAATCTGGCGAGGACAGCTCAGTAGCTGTCCTCGCTAGATTTGCTTCATCTTTTTAGAACACATTAGATGTTTGGCGACAGATTTTCCAACTTGAGTGTGGTAGCAGGCCAGGCGGACACTAGATAGTGTCCTACCACCATGCTAGGTCGTTACTAACTAGATTTTTATTTTATTTATTTTTTAGAGTTTACTGTTTAAGAATCGTTTTTCATATGCCTGCAGGGCTAGCATGGCGAGGGGACTATTTATCCCGGGGAATAGATAAAAATCTTTTCCCCATCTGTCATTTTGTCCACATTCAGAGCGTGGGCGCACAGGTGGATACATTTGTCACGGTGGATATGGAGGGAAAAGCCTTGTCCCCTTCATTGTTGCCATACATAGAAAATAAATTAATATTGTATTATCAGTCATCATTATTTGATTCAAGTCGTCAGTTTTGATGTTTTGTTTTTCCTTTTAGTTTCATTATGACTCCACACAGTTAGTGTATTTAGCCAGTGTTAAGTACATTATTATCTCTTCTCTGTCTTTATGTATACTACACAGTAATTCTACTGTACGTGTGTATGTCACTGAACTCCTCCTAAACGGCTGGACCGATTTAGATGAATTTTGATTTGTGTGTTTGAGTTAGTCCGTAGATGGTTTAAATACATAATTAGACCCGATAGGTGGCGCTGCGAGACAAAGTCTGCCAGATCCGCTAGTATATATATAAAATTCTTAAGTCACAGTTTTAGTGTTTATACTCCTTCTAAACGGCTTGACCGATTTTGATGAAATTTTATATGTATATTAAGTAGGTATGATAATAGGTTTACAACTAATTTTTAATACCCCTAAGTGTTAAGGGTGGCTCAAACGCGGGCAAAGCCGCGGGACGCATCTAGTATATATAAAAAATTGTTTGTGTTTTCGAAAATGCTCTTAATGTATTTTTTCCTCAAACTTGTGTTCTTCCGCGAGTGATAAGTGTAATACAAGAGAAAAAATCTACTAAATTGCAATATATTTTTCAGTTACGAAACCGTTCACAAGGTCGATAAGTTAGTTTGAGAATCGTGAGATTAAGATTGTTTCGATTTATTTGTTAATTTTTAGGCACTGTTCTAACTTACTCTTTGGCACTGCTTTTAAGTCAAGTTCCGTGTCTTGTAATTTATTCGGCATACCTCGCGATTAAAAGAAAATAGTATTTAAAAGAAATGCATAGATCGAGTGGGAAAAAGTAAGTAAGTATTGTGTATATCTTTTACATGTCCATGTAACGGTAAAATCCGAAAATATGTAATTTACGTTCCATTTTGTGCGTTTCTAATAACGAGAAAATGTAGATTTAATACGCACGCGACATTTTTAGGCAAATTGCGGTGATAGATAAACATAAACCCACCTCTTATGATAGTAGATACATGTGTCCTCTTTAAATGTCAAATATCGCAGTTATTCCCTTTCCCTCCGTCGTCCTGTGTCGATGCTCTACAAGGTGGAAATACTTAAACGTCAGATGATATACGGGGATAAATATTGTCTTTCCACTTAGCCATGCTCTGACAGGTAGAGAAAACAATTTTATCTCTTTTCAGAGGAGAAAAACAGGGGACAAAAATGTTATCTCCTCGCCATGCTAGCCCTGCTGCGGTATTTTTTTTTTTTTTATTTTTTTTTTTATTTTTTAAAAAAACAAGATTACTCGCAATGTGGGTTGCACATTACTAGTATTCTTGTTAACCCCTCCAACTAAGCTAAATATGCTTGTGTCTGGAGTGGGTTTACGTCAATAGTGCAATGGGTGGGGTGGGGATCGAACTCACGACCTCTCGATCGCCAGTCCGACACCCTATCCATTGTGCTATTGCCGCTTTCATTCGGTATGACAATGTATGGGAGTAAAATCAAACGTTATACGTTATGCGTTACAAGCTACAGTTTGTTTATATTTTTAATAGATAGGTTGGTCCAGAGTTGACGATAAATACCTTGACCTTGACTACAGTAATAATAATTCTCAAAGAGTAAACTCCAGTCGTGCGTTTTAGCTGACACTCGCTTCTTTTTAAACTTACTAGCAATGTGGGTAGCACATTACTAAGATATGCTTGTGTCTGGAGTGGGTTCACCTCAATAGTGCAATGTGTGGGGATCGAACTCACGACCTCTCGATCGCCAGGCCGACACCATAGCCATTGGGCTATTTCCGCTAATATAGATACTAGAGCCTACTCTTGTATCCTGCCAGATTACTAATAACTGATATTAAATAGACATGAAAATGATGAGTATTGTATCATGAAAGGTGTGTCCGTGGTTGCAGACATCCCGCTCGTGTTCAGACACGGATTCCGACACGGATAGTGCGGAGCGGAAACACGCACAAGTCATCGTTGGAGATCAGGTATTTACATACATAATTACATATATATATATACATTCTGTTACAGGGTTCACTTCCTTTCACACATATGAGGAGACACACTGCACGTCATACAACTTTATTGTACTGAGTGCGAGTTTCTTTACATTTATTTACTCTCTCGATCACGGTATAGTAAACGCACATGCAGATTTGAATGGAAAATAATATGTTACCTCTTATTTACACAAGATGGCGCTTTTTAATTCCATATAAATGTGTGTTTACTATTCCGTGATCGAGTGAGTAAATAAATCTAAAGAAACTCGCACTATATAGGCGCTCTGATTCATAGCTACCTAATTTTTACCAATGAAACGCTTGCGTGTGCTAATTTTTCCTGTGGCGCCATCTAGTTTCACAGTTAACTTAAGGCATGTTTGGAATGGTGTAGTATTTTATTATTTATTTATTTATTTAAGACACATACACTCAGTCTTATACATTCACTATCATTTACATTATGGATGGTAGAGGTGGGGAGGACAGTCTTTTTATGTAATAATTAATAATGTTTTAAATAACAAATAATTTTAGATCGTTTCAAAAACTAAAAAAACGACTTTACATGCCGCGTGAATCATTTTCAGTAGCAAGTTGAGTTGTTTACCTCCATATCTCTGGAGATACTCATTAGAGCTCGATGCATTTGTACCCACTAACGGCATGTTCGCACTTGCAGGCGGCCAACCTGCGACCGAACCGACACTCCGCTAACTTGTCTGCTGTGAGTATTACTACGTTAATTCATTCATTCGATTTTAACATAATACCGGTGCATTATAACACACCAAACACACACACACACACACACGCGCGCGCACACACACACACACACACACACACACACACACACACACACACACACACACACACACACACACACACACACACACACACACACAGCATTAATAAAAACTACAGTAAATTAAATTAAAATTCATTTGTAAAATCATAGCTAAACATTTGAAAAGTGAAACCAACTATGTACATTCATCCAATGAACATAATTCTGGGGAAGACACTGCTTTTTTGCAACACAGTTTTTTTAAACTTAAGCAAAAGCAAAAAGGCAAGGCTTCGAAATACAATTTGTAGGCAATTGTTTACAATAAAGCATATTTGTATTTGTACAAAATTATTAAAAAAAAAAAAAAAAAAAAAAGTTGATTCATTCATTCATCTTTACAATATGTACCTTTAAACGCACCATCTGAGGCTGTGCCGACATTTTGTATTAACATTTTTGTCGTTGATTGATAAAGTTGTACAATGTTGCTTGCCAGATATGGACGGCATATGTACAACATTATTTAACATGTTGTTGCACTAACCTACTATATTTGAGATCCTGCATCGTGAAATATTTATGATACTCGTGCGGTAAGTTGGTTTTTACAAACGGGTAGACGAATGTAAGCCCGAGACGTAGTGGAAGGTTTACCATAGTCACGAGTTTGTTAAAACCAATATCCGCACGTGTGTCATACAATCAGCAAACTTGCGAGTAAACACTACTATTGATAATAAAACAAACATAAATTTGAATGTAAATTTAGTGTTTAAAATTTAAATGTAATCAAAAGTTGAAACAATCTTTGACGTTTCTAATATGAAAATGGCGCGATTTAGCTAATGGCGCCACGTGTATTAAAAATTAGAACTACATATTTCGTCTCATTTACCTACTCTTTAGTAATAAAGTGAGACAAACGTATTAAGCAAAAGCGCTTTCAAGGAGGTTCTAACATTCAGCTTATTTATTCTCGCAATATTTTGTGGAATTCTTATGTATGTTATGTATCATATTTGGTGGAATTCTTATGTAGGTTTTACGGAAATTAAAAAAAAAAACGTAAATGATACGCACGGCGCTATACAACGGTGTGGTAAGTAGGTACTTACCGCACGCTCCGTTGTATGGTGCGTAATGATTAACTTTCGAACAATGTATACAGGCCTCGTAAACTAGAAATAAATAATAAGTCAGGAAGTCTAATTGAGAACAAATTTCACACAAAAAGTGGCTCTTACGAACCAAAACGACGTAGATTCAAAATAAGAATTACTTCCGAAGTTACAAATGATTGGCTTGCTGATTGATTTTAATTCGGAACGAAATCAGGGAGTGGTTTGCGCATGTGCTGTAATGTCTATTATAACAGTTGAGTCAAACAAGACAAATGTCCGACTAATGACGCGCTCGATACGACTTTTAATCCCCGCCTACTTGGACACGACTTTTGTCGGGTTATTATTAACGCAGTTATATTTCCTGACTTATTATTTATTCGTAGCTCGTAAATGCATTTTTGAGCAAATGTGTTGAAAACGATATGTTCAGCGATATAAGTACCAAATGCATATAAGTGAGTAGTGTATGTTGTATGCGCAGCGTGAGGCAACGGAGCAGACGTCTCTTCTAGGCGCGCGGCGTCCGGAGGCGGGTGCGGTATCTCTGCGGCGCGCGCTGGCCATCCCCGGCGTGGTGCACTTCTCGCTGTCGCTGTTCTTCGCCAAGCTGGTCTCCTACACCTTCCTCTACTGGCTGCCGCTCTACATCAACACTTCCAGTGAGAACACTTTTACATACATTAAATTACGTCTTTTTCCCGTTAGGGTGGCAGAGACTACTTCATCCCATATGTTACGATAATGACATATTTCTTTCGCTTCTTGCACTTTCATGAGCGCCTTCATACAAGTTCGTCGGTTATAGGTACTTTTGACTTGGCCTTTCTTTAAAACGTCTTCGATCTGGTCGTGATACGTTCACCTAGGTCGACCTCTACCAGCTGGCCCATTCACACTCGTCTCATAAATCTGTTTCGTCAATCTTTATCCATCCTATTTAGATGTCCAAACCATCTAAGCATCCCTTTCTCTATCTTTGTCACTACGTCTTCCTCGACACCATAACATTACCTTATCATGCTGTTCTCCACCTTATCCATCAAGATCACAAAGATCACGTCACATTACTAATTGTATACCTACGTACTTTAGCAATGTACAACGCCATCTAGTTACAACACATGGTACTATTGTACAACAAAAATATACATATGTAACGATTGCGGGTATTAGTTGTACTCAACGCCGTCTGTCGGCTTTCTTAGGTACTTACGAGGCTCGTTCAATAAATACTTAGCCTACAAAAGAAAAACGAAAATTTTCGAAAAGTGCCGATTTATTTTTCTACATAATCTCCTTTTAACTCAATACCCTTGGCCCAGCGATGCTCCAACTTTTTTAACCCGTCTAAAAAATACGTTTTCCTGAAGTCTGCAAAACAGGCCTCCGTGGCGGCGATGACCTTCTCATTCGACCCAAATCTTTTTCCGGTGAGTGACTTTTTCAGGTTCGGAAACAAAAAGAAGTCACAGGGGGCCAAGTCTGGAGAGTAAGGTGGATGGGGCAGCAATTCGTAGCGCAATTCGAATAACTTGGCCATGGCGACGGCAGAGGTGTGAGCCGGCGCGTTGTCGTGGTTGTTGTCCAGTGTGAGCAAACGCGGCACCCATCGCGCTGACAGCTTTCTCATGCCCAGTTCTTCGTGGATAATATGATGTACCGTTCTTTCTGCAATGCACACAGTGTCAGCTATCTCGCGAACCTTCAATCGGCAGTCTGCCAACACGAGATCGTGGATTTTTTTTATGTTTTCCTCCGTAGTAGCCGTTTTCGGGGCACCTGGGCGTGGCTCATCAAAAACAGACTTGCGGCCACGAGCAAACTCGTTAAACCAATTCTTGACGGTTGCCATCGAAGGAGAAGAGTCACTGTACACAGCATCCAAGCGATTTTTAATTTCACTGCGCGTTTTCCCTTCCAAAAATAAAAATCGAATCACCGAACGATACTGCTCTTTTTCCATTTTTGTTAAACTGACCGACACGTTCGCTTTCAAAGGCTATTAAAACAAAACTAATAGAAGTCATTGTTTAAAACTTTGGCAGTAGGCTTCAAAAACATTTCACTGTACTATGGTAAATTTTTTTTGTAATCGCAGTGCCATCGGGCGATGAGGCTACGTACTTGTTGAATGACCCTCGTACAATGATTTTTGCGCCGTCTATTGGTGAGAAATGTATTAAAATTCATTCGGTTGATTTTCAGCTATTTAGGCAAAGCCTTAATACATGATATTTACATCTCTCATATTCGGTAAGTAGGTCCTTATTACCCCCTAATGGGGCTTGTAGGTAACCAATTGGCGCTCTAGGGTAATAATGTAGCTAGAAAAGCCCTAGGGCGGTAAGTAATTTAAAAAAAACTCTTCACTCTTTCAAAAAGTTCGTACATCTAACCATCATACTGGCAATAGACATCATGCATTCAGCCCAATGACAAAAGAGTTCGCTTCGCTATTCAGCCTTGTCTTCGTATGAGTAGTCATCAATTTTAAATATCGAACGAACGAAGCCCAATTTCGTTCTTGAAAAATAAAATAAAAAGAAAGATGAAAAAAGGCGGGAATAGAAAACTTTTACTTTACATATTGTTTGTTTTTGTGATTTTTTTATAATTACGTGCTAATTAGGAAAAAAACATGAGTTCTGCAAATGATGAAGAAATAAGCTGCACTTCCGATTCAATGAAAATGGAAGCTGAAGCAGCAATTAACAATATTTTGCCTGAAAGTTCTAAAGAGAGATATTTGAAAACTTACGACGAGTTCATGAAGTGGCGAAAAGAAAAACGAGTAAAGTCTTTATCTGAGATTGTATTCCTAACATACTTTAGTGAGCTATCAAAAAAGCTGCAGCCATCTAGTTTGTGGTGCATTTATTCAATGTTAAAAAAAACACCTGTCCCTAAAATTTGAAAATTGTTTTCATTTCACTATAAATTTTAACTAATAAAATGTTTTATTCTTGTAATGCCGGTTTTTTTCTACTTACCTCACAATCGAGATGTAAAGCAGAGTAGTTAGCTCGGGTGTAAGCATCAATTGCACCCTCGAACTATAGGCCTAAATATCTCGGGCTGCAATGGATGCCTTACAGCCCTTGGCTACTAATCTACTATAATTAACCATCCTTATGAAATACGCAGTCCATTAATGAAAACAGTATGTAAATGTTCTTTCAATATTCTTTCATTAAAAATAGATTTTTTTCGACATATTCAACAAAGATCATCAAATTTCAGCCAATTAACTGAAAACCTACAGGATGCCGATATAATTAGTTGCACTACTCTAACATAGTGTTGTATAGACATCACAACACACATATTAGACGTAATTTGTTATTTAATTATTAAACAATCCCGAGATAAAGTTATTAATAATTATCCTAAATTTCAACGAAATTATATGCACCACCGCAGTTCATTGACCTTACGCGGACAGCTGACGCGCGCTCTAAGCCTGCTCTATGAATTGTGATATTGTATGTTATCCTACATTGAGTTGTGTGTCGTATGTCCTCAGCACATCTGTCAGCGCGTGCGTCGGGCGAGCTGTCGACGGCGTTCGACGTGGGCGGCGCGGCGGGCGCCGTGCTGGCGGGCCTCCTGGCGGACCTCAGCGGAGCGCCTGCGCTTGTCTGTGTCGCCTTCTATGCACTAGCCGCGCCCGCGGTACGTACCCTGTGTGTCTCACTGACCTCAGCGGAGCGCCCGCGCTCGTCTGTGTCGCCTTCTATGCACTAGCCGCGCCCGCGGTACGTACCCTGTGTGTCTCACTGACCTCAGCGGAGCGCCCGCGCTCGTCTGTGTCGCCTTCTACGCACTAGCCGCGCCCGCGGTACGTACCCTGTGTGTCTCACTGACCTCAGCGGAGCGCCCGCGCTCGTCTGTGTCGCCTTCTACGCACTAACCGCGCCCGCGGTACGTACCCTGTGTGTCTCACTGACCTCAGCGGAGCGCCCGCGGTACGTACCCTGTGTGTCTCACTGACCTCAGCGGAGCGCCCGCGCTCGTCTGTGTCGCCTTCTACGCACTAGCCGCGCCCGCGGTACGCGCGGTACGTACTCTGTGTGTCTCACTGACCTCAGCGGAGCGCCCGCGCTCGTCTGCGTCGCCTTCTACGCACTAGCCGCGCCCGCGGTACGTACCCTGTGTGTCTCACTGACCTCAGCGGAGCGCCCGCGGTACGTACCCTGTGTGTCTCACTGACCTCAGCGGAGCGCCCGCGGTACGTACCTTGTGTGTCTCACTCACCTCAGCGGAGCGCCCGCGCTCGTCTGCTGCGCCTTCCACGCACTAGCCGCGCCCGCGGTACGTACCCTGTGTGTCTCACTGACCTCAGTGGAGCGCCCGCGGTACGTACCCTGTGTGTCTCACTGACCTCAGCGGAGCGCCCGCGGTACGTACCCTGTGTGTCTCACTGACCTCAGTGGAGCGCCCGCGGTACGTACCCTGTGTGTCTCACTGACCTCAGCGGAGCGCCCGCGGTACGTACCCTGTGTGTCTCACTGACCTCAGCGGAGCGCCCGCGCTCGTCTGCTGCGCCTTCTACGCACTAATGTGTTAATATGCCCCTTAACCACAGAGGATATAGACGTTGACCTATGTGATCATCGATCTTGACCTCGAAGGTCATATAAACTCAAGTAACGCGGGTGAAGCTGCGGGTAACAGCTAGTATATGATATAACATGACGCTGTCACTTCCGTTGCCTTCGGCCCGTGACGTCACGTCACTTCCGTCAAATTGTTCATAAACTTGTATAGACACGTGACCACGTGTAATGTGATGGTATGTATTCCAGTTGCTGGCGTACCAGGCGTGGGGAGCCAGCTCGTACCTGATCAACTGCGCCATGCTGGTCGGCACGGGCGCGCTCGTCAACGCACCGTACGCTCTCATCACCACCGCTGTCAGCGCTGAACTTGGTCAGTTTACATGTATACGTACACTGCGAGATTCATTATACACCCTTGCATTCATTATACACCCTTTGATTCATTATACACCCTTAGATTCAAAGTACGCCCTGTAATTCAAAGTACATCTTAACCTTATCATCCATCCAACCTTAAACTTACGGTAGTTCACCTTACGGTGCTTAAAGAAGATATCTAAAGCAAAGTGAACACCATTTTTATTTAGTTTCAATATGGCTCCACACGATTAGTGTAATTAGCCAGTGTCAATTCTTCAAGTTTTTGTGAATTCAAGTCATAAACATCGGTCAAAGTCACATTTCAGGTCAAGTTGAAGTCATAGTCTAGTCCAAGTCATACCTTCATTAAAGACACATCTTTAGCCTTTACTAAAGATTTTCAGTGGAATCGCAAACACCATGTTTTTCAACAGTGTGCTGTTTCCCTACACTTGCACACATTCACCGGCACTTGATCAAAGAATCAAAGCATTTATTCAGTATGTAGGCAGTATAAATATACGCACATATACACGTCAAAATCATAAATCATAAAATAAATCATAACCAATTATCAAGTAAACATAGCAAAAGCAGAATTTAACGCTTTGAATTAGAAAAAAAAAGTAATGAACCATTCAGCTGTCATCCAATCGTTTACGTCAGAATATTTAAAAAAAATTAAAGTAGGTTAAAACCAACCATACATGTAAGTGTGTGTTTCAGTACTTCAGACAATTTTTATATAAAAAAAATAAAAAAGTGAAATAGTGAAACACAACATAGAGAAACGCATACCGATCACAGTACATATCATGATCCAAATGGAACTGATAGTCCGTCTGTCAACTGCATAATATTGTTTAAATAAAAATAAAAATGGCAAGCCTAGAAAGAAAATCTGCGGACAAAAGGGGAAAACTGAATGGCTGTTGAATCTACCGGTGTTTCGGAAATACTCCCATCAGAGAAGAAATGATGGTTAATGACACACATTAAAGACCACAAAACTCGCGAAAGAATACAAGTTTTAGGAAAAATACAACGCGAGCACACACACTCGTTCATGTTCCCGCCCAAACTCATCGTAAACACAGGTACTCAATGTTTGACGTACATTACAACCATCGATCAAGTAACGTTACATGATAGCTTATTGTCATCATCGGTACCTTAGTTCCACTTATTATAACGAGATGTCGTCACTGTGCACAGAAGTGAGGCGCATTCATACAACTACTAGGTACCGACGACGATAATAAGTAACCATGTTGATTGTATGGAATGAGATGATGATCTCTATTTCTTATATTAATAATTAATATATGTAATACACTGCTGGACATAGGCCTCCCCCAAGACACGCCACTGAGCCCGATCTTCGGCTCTTTGTTTCCAGTCACTGCCCACCGCTTTGCGAATGTCGTCGCTCCACCTGGGGTGGAAGTCTCTACATTGATAGCGATGCGTCCTGTCATCGCAACCGTCTAGTAGAATGAGATGCAGCTAGACAGTTGTTATCTGCATCTCTTTTCTAATCGACGATTATCGCTCGAAATTCATCGCTATACATGTAGAGACTACCGACCCTGGTCGCGGGGTGTCATACGCTACGTTTGCCGATTCGCGGTCTCCACTCTAGGACAAGTCTACCCCAACGGTTATCGTTCCTACGGCAGTATAGTTATATAATTATAGTATTATGTAATATAAGTGAGTATTGTGTACGACAGGCACTCACAGCAGCCTGGCTGGCAACTCCCGCGCGCTGGCCACCGTCACCGCCATCATCGACGGGACCGGCAGTGTCGGTATGTACACGTTATGTCTTACATCATCGACGGGACCGGCAGTGTCGGTATGTACACATTATGTCTTACATCATCGACGGGACCGGTAGTGTCGGTATGTACACATTATGTCTTACATCATCGACGGGACCGGCAGTGTCGGTATGTACACATTATGTCTTACATCATCGACGGGACCGGCAGTGTCGGTATGTACACATTATGTCTTACATCATCGACGGGACCGGCAGTGTCGGTATGTACACATTATGTCTTACATCATCGACGGGACCGGCAGTGTCGGTATGTACACATTATGTCTTACATCATCGACGGGACCGGCAGTGTCGGTATGTACACATTATGTCTTACATCATCGACGGGACTGGCAGTGTCGGTATGTACACATTATGTCTTACATCATCGACGGGACCGGTAGTGTCGGTATGTACACATTATGTCTTACATCATCGACGGGACCGGCAGTGTCGGTATGTACACATTATGTCTTACATCATCGACGGGACCGGCAGTGTCGGTATGTACACATTATGTCTTACATCATCGACGGGACCGGCAGTGTCGGTATGTACACATTATGTCTTACATCATCGACGGGACCGGCAGTGTCGGTATGTACACGTTATGTCTTACATCATCGACGGGACCGGCAGTGTCGGTATGTACACATTATGTCTTACATCATCGACGGGACCGGCAGTGTCGGTATGTACACATTATGTCTTACATCATCGACGGGACCGGCAGTGTCGGTATGTACACATTATGTCTTACAACACTGCCTTAAGAGTGAACGCGGGGTGCACTTCTCCATACAAATGTACTCCCCCGTTTCCTCCCTGAAATCTAAAGCAAAATTTGTTTCCACAGAAAATCAAGGTCTGGTGTAGCTACGCCCCCGTCATTTGCTTTTTTGACCAACTAATTGTAAATAGAAATATGACCCTTCAAAAATCTCAAAGAGAAGATTAAAAGGCTTATTTTTCTTTTTGCAATTAGTTGGTCAAAAACAATTTTTTTTTTTGGTGATAGGTAACAGAACAAGCACGACGCTCGCCTGATGGTAAACGATGACGTCTACCTATTACAAATACAGTGGCATGCGAAATTCTGGTAGTCCATAATTTTGCATGTCACTGCAGTGCGCCTTACCGCGCGTTACCTTGAGACATAAAGATGTTGAGTCTCACATGCCCTGTAATTTCACTGGACACCTTGCCATTTCAACCGAAAAACATTCCTATTTCACGGCTGAAAATTAATTGGCAAAGTGGTGGTACCGCCCCAGGCGGACTGGCAGAAGTCCTACCACTTCGAAAAAAGCAAATGATAGGGGCGTAGCTACAGCAGACCTTGATTTTTTGTGGAAACATATTTTGCTTTAGATTTCAGGGAGGAAACGAGGGAATACATTTGTATGGAAAAGTGCACCCCGCATTCGCTCAAACTTTGGTCTCGCGATCGTGACGCACAACGCTGTGACTTGCGCCAGGCGGGGCCGGACACATAATCGTATGAAAAACGTCTAGAATGTTCTCTTTTTCCGTCGCAGTATGCGTCAGCGGCTAGAACAAACACGTGTCGCTGCGTTGCGCCGCATACCGCAGCGTTGTACGTCACCTCACGATCGCAATACTCGGACTTTATACGAGGTGTTAGGTTTCATATGGTCCAAACGAAACCCATCGATGGATAAGTCTAAGAGCTAACCTAAACCCCCATGTATGTTCCGCGAAAATCTACATTTTACGTGAAACTTGAATCGGATCAGAAATAAAATGAGTAATTTTTCATTAAAAAAATAATAGTACCACTACACTGGCCAGGTAGCGTGTGAACCGAACCTACAGAGGTGTCACTGTCAAAAACGTCAAAGTGAATCTTTGCTTATTATGTTTAGCGAATGTATTTTTATGAACATTGTGGTGTAGACATCAATCGTAAACGAATAAAAATAAAACAAAGTGTTTGGCAGATATATAAACAGATTACTGCGTTCGTTCTGTAAGCCATCTGTCGAGTCTCCAGGAACTACGATTTAAAAAAAAACACCACATTGAAATAGCTAGAAAACTGCACTGGTTTTTTGAACTGAAAACTTCTTTAACGGCGTTGTGAACTTTTTGGGATGGGTAAGAAATGTTAAACTCGCGTCAGGGCACGTGACCTGATCGAAAATTCGTAAGACGGAAGGAGAGTAGACGAAATCAGGCCTGTCGCACTCCACGCCACGAAACTACAAGTACCTCCGCGCACCCTCTCGGGTGCAAGTTCAGTCAGTAAAGTGTCCCGCGCGCTCTCGATCGGCCGCGCGCCATACTTGTACCTACCTCAATGTTATATTCCTTGCTTACGATATTAACATATAGTAACTGTAAAGAGCAACTATGTAAAAAGCAAAGAATGTCACACATAAAATGGTAGATAGGTATAAATCAGCTGAGTTTCATGTTTCAAGGGAATTCACGTTATGATCTTTAGGGAATTTCTAGCGACATTACATCTTGAAATTGGTAGGTTATTTTATTATTTACTGTAGGTATGTTCCGTAGATCCTATAGGATCCTAAAAAAGATAAATCTGACATATCAGGGCAATATAACTCAGCCTTCGCCTCTCCCCCATGGAGTCATTTTCAGAAAATGTTGTTTTATTCGTGTTTTCAATAATCAACTTTATTGATAATCAACTTAAAATATGACTCTTCCCGACAACTATTGGCGAGTAGAAGTACTGTGTCAGTAAAGCAGCTAGTTGCTCTCAATTACAAAAAATAATATTATTATTCGTCAATAGATCTCGGGAAGAGTCATATTTGTCTGTTTAAGTGGCAAAAAATACCGAGCAAAGCTCGGTCAACCAGATATTTAATAATATTAATTACTACAATTACTATTACTACTATTACTATAACTACTATATAATACTATTCTACCTTTGTGTTAACGTTTACTTAGTTGGTGTTAGAAGTTCGTTAGAAACTCGATAGATGGTGTTCGGAACCCTCCGTGTGCGGGACAAAGTCTGACTCGCACTTGGCCAGTTTTATTTTATTTAGATATTCAACTATTACAAAATAAAGTTTTCCAACAATCAATAAAATACATTATTATTTTCGGTCGAATAAGTGAGTCAGCTCCTACACTATTATAATGTTACAAGTCAAACAACCTACGATTCTAGGCAAACGAGTACTATCGCGTTATTTAACTTACGCAATCTAAAACTTTACTCAATTTTAATTGAACGTAACGTATTTTAGTATAACTGTTGTACTTTTATCCTACCTCGACATTAAACACGAATGTATGTGTGTATTGTCAGTAATGTACTCATTAAATTGTTCTGCCTTAGAGTATTCTTCTACCAATTAAAGGCTTCAATAATTTGCCTCATAACATTCAAGCCTATAAGGAGAGGCCACGAGTTGACCGAGTTATTCAGACTCTCGCTGTGCGGACTTACGGTGCATTTTACTGTGCGCAACACGCAGTTCATAGTTACTATTAGTTGATACTGTGACGCACATTCAAGGTCGCACTCGAGGCGTGAAGCGCATTTTGAACGTTATCGGCGTTGTAACTAGGTTTAATCTCGCATTTTTGCTCTCAGGGAGTGCAATTTTAGTACTTGTACTATTCATTATTCTGTGACGAAATGCACAACGTTAATGTTCAAGTTTTTACTTCTGCCACCACTCCAGAGAAATTACTGGGCATCTGAGACTCAACATCTTTATGTTTCAAGGTAACAGGCGCAGTGCAGTGACATGCAAAATTCTGTCTATCCAGAATTTTGCATGCGGCTGTATCTGTAATAGGTAGACGTCATCGCTTACCATCAGGCGAGCGTCGTGCTTGTCCTGTTACCTTTTACCAATAAAAAAAACTCCCGGAGTGAAACCCCGTTGTTTTTATTATTGTTTAGAAGTACCAGGGTGTCATAGCTTTACATGTGTTGTAGGCGCCGCTCTCGGACCCATGGTGGCCGGCGTGGTGTCCAGCTCCGGTTCGTGGACCTCCGTGTTCCTCATGCTGATAGCGTGCGACCTGGCCGCCTTGCTGCTACTGCTCAGGTAGGATATACATCTATATACACTTACGGCCTTACTAATAAAAAATTGCCTATACATCCGTTAAACGGTTGTACAGTTGCACAATGAATAAACGCTAAACACGCGTCAATCCATTGTTTGACTAATAAACGTTGAATAGGCGGTGAGTATCTACATAGACGTTCAACACTTTTTTCTTTTTCATCTGGCAACTATTGGTCAATTCGTTTAGAAACTGTTTTTGTCTTAAATAGTTCCGTAAATTAATTTTTCATAAAGTTTACTAATTATCAATATTAGTCATGAAATTTTGTTTTGGGAATGCAATATTAATCAAACTACGTTGTTTTTTGGAACTTTTTGTTGAAATTAGTTGATATAATGGAAAATATTTTCTTTTAGTAGGAGTGAAAGACTTAAAACAAGTTTTAGAACGAATCACTCAAATTGACTGTTGTCCTCTGTCTACGCTGTTGACATTGTAGCCATGGAGACTAGCGGTCTCCATGGCTACAATATAAACATGATTGTAGCCATCTTTTAATAAATTGTCAATTTCCAAAGAGAATGTAATCACTGCGTTTAGTTTCTTCCACATAGCTTTTCGTAAACCTGTAATTTGTATTTAAAATGAAAAATTTGAATTGTTCAAAAAAATGGATCTGCACGGTTTTCATAATGTTTTCGATTTTTTTTGTTTGCCTCCGCTATCTCTCAATGGTCAAATATGTCGAAATAATTTATGTAATCCATTTCAATGAGAAGAAATCTAACACATACAAACGATCCTCAAATAACAGCATACTTTTTGAAGTTTGAAGAATCAAAACGTTTTTTCACAGAATACTAGAAACAGATTCAATAATAGTTACTATGTCTAGACATGATTTCAATCAGCTGATAATAGAGAAATCCGCCATTTTAATCCTTTACACACTCGCTAAACTAGGGTCCCAGGCTGTTTAAGAAATGAATAGCCTCCTTTGATAATGGCACACCTGTATACCAACTTTATCCAACGCTTACGTCAAAAATATTTTTATTGGTCAGCTTTTGTGGTATACAACGTGTATACAGAGTGAAAAAAACTTTATTAGTAAGGCCGTTATTATTTATTATTACTATTTTACCGGTAAACTAGTCACGGTAGCGAGCACCACACTCGTACGTACCAGCACGAGTGTGGTGCTCGCTGAGAGCACACGTACTCGCCGTTGATGAAGGAGTGTGGTCCACTCCGAAATAGAGCGAGTGAAAGTAAAGAAAAAATGTATACCCGTATGTATTCGTTACTTTGAAACATTGAATTCGTAAAATGTTAATTTTAACGCGCGTTCAACGCGCGTTGAGCGCTTGTCATCTGAACGTACTCTTATACGAATGCGCAAAGTGCGCGTGCCAGATACCTAACAGTCGATAGTAACGAGTATCGATACGATTGCAACGAATTCAATTATTATGTTTCTTTGAAGTGTTACACACTTTATATTTTTGTAAATTGTTAAATACAATCCAAAATTTCATCGTACCGATGGGACTTGAACCCAATTAAGCCACAGTTCGATGTATCGTTACGACGAAATTAGTGGATTGCTTAATCGACAAAGCACCTGAACATGTTATTCAGGAGGTTGCGGGTTACTAAATTTTTGTATAGTATTTACATGACACGCGCTTGTCAGGCGTCGAACGCGCGTTGCCGCGGCCGCCAAGGTTCAGTAGTACTAAAACTTAAACTTAATTATATTACTTATGAACCCTATAATACGTTTGGCAGGCGGGTTGGCAATCGTAGGACATAGCTCCTCGCACCGGTGATGCCGCTGCCCGTCACCGGCCTGTTATCCGCGTCAAAGCGCGCGCTCAACTGAACGGAAACATGAAAACCAATGATCTCAAAGCGCGCGCTGACAACAGTCGAGCGCTAGCGCAGCGCTCAACGCGCGCTTTATTAATACGCGCGTTAGCATGTGTACGGCCTGAATAAAATATATTTAGTTGTAAACGCGCGTTATCAAAACGCGCGTTGAGCGCTTCTCATCTGAACGTACTCTAACGAAAAACCGAGTCGAGCCTGCGTTCTAAAACGCGAAACATATTCGAGAGTACCGATTCGGTACTTCGAGTCAGGCGTATGTAGTCGTTACTTAGTAACGAATACATACGGTTCGACACAGCTTTACTCCGAATCCGGTCGCATGTTTTTATTAACATCGACCTCATCACGTGAATAGTTTACCCGTTAAATAGTTATAATGGATTTTACTTACGATACGTTTAATAATATTATTTTTATATACTTTACAGATAAGTGCCACCGTCTCACGTGATGTTAAATGACGATGTCGTCTAAGGTGGAATTTGGCTTTTGGAATGTGTAACCACCGTTTTACTTGGGGTATTTTTTGAGTGAAAATTAATTAGGCGCATTGAATGACGTAGCGTCACGGTCCGAAAGGAGCGGTAGTGACGTTATAAGCTTCTTGTTGTATTTATAAACGCCCTCTATCATAGAACGGCGTAACTACGAAAGCGTATACGCTAAAGCTCAACAGATGGAGTTGTACAAAAAAATAATTAGTGATGTTGAGAAATAAATTGAATGATTTTGCAGGTTTCACTTCTAACGCGTAGCTTTCTACGCACCCTCTTTTTTATATCTTAGAATCAAAGAATTAAAGCATTTATTCAGTATGTAGGCAGTATAAATATACGCACATATACACTTACTAGAAGTCCCCAGCGGCTACGCCCGCGTTAAAAACTCCTTTTATTTACTTAAAACTTTTCTTTTGTAAAAACGATTCTATCATTAAAGACATCAAATAAAAATTAGCCAAATTGGTTCACCTATTTTCATGTTATCGCGTGACTAAGACAAATCAGGATTCATATTTTTAAAACCCGAAAACCCAATAAAGCGCAATCCGAAACTATATTGATTTCCAGACTTTTTTACCCCAGTTCACTCTTTTAGGGTGGCATTTTGAAAAAGTCTGAAACTCGTATTTACTTATTTATTTACAGAAGTACTTGTGTGAAATGTCGAATAAAATGACTATCCAAAATTTGAGCCCCCGCTTCATCCCTTGAAGAGTGAATTTTGAAAAATCCTTTCTCAGCGGATACCTACGTCAAAATTTCTATCTGGATGCAAAATATCAGCGCAATCCGAAACAATATTGATTTCAGACATTGTTACTCCACTTCACCCTTTTAGGAATAGAATTTCAAAAAGCCTGAAACACGTATTTACTCATTTATTTACTAAACTACTTGTGTGAAGTTTCGAATATAAGAGACAATCAATTCTTGTTTCTCCATACAAACTTTGAACCCTCACTTCATCCTCTTCAGGGATGAATTTTGGAAAACCTTTCTCAGAGGGAACTAACGTCGTAATAAATAACTATCTGCATGCCAAATTTCAGCGCAATCCGAAACAATATTGATTTTTACACTTTATTACCCCATTTCACCCTCTTAGGGGTGGAATTACAAAAAAACCTGAAACACGTCTTTACTTATTTTTTTACTGAAGCACTTATGTGAAGTTTCGGATAGAAAAGACGATCTAATCTTGTTTCTCCATACAAACTTTCAACCCCCGTTTCATCCCCTTTGAGGGTTAATTTTGGGAAATCCTTTCAAAGAGGGATCTAACGTCGCAATAACTATCTGCATGCCAAATTTCAGCGCAATCTGAAACAATATTGATTTTACACTTTATTACCCCATTTCACCCTCTTAGGGGTGGAATTACAAAAAAACCTGAAACACGTGTTTACTTATTTTTTTACTGAAGCACTTGTGTGAAGTTTCGGATAGAAAAGACTATCTAATCTTGTTTCTCCATATAAACTTTGAACCCCCGTTTCATCCCCTTAGAGGGTTAATTTTGGAAAATCCTTTCTCAGAGGGAATTAACGTCGTAATAACTATCTGCATGCCAAATTTCAGCGCAATCCGAAACAATATTGATTTTCACACTTTATTACCCAATTTCACCCTCTTAGGGGTGGAATTAAAAAAAACCTGAAACACGTGTTTACTTATTTTTTTACTGAAGCACTTGTGTGGAGTTTCAGATAGAAAAGACTATCTAATCTTGTTTCTCCATACAAACTTTGAACCCCCGTTTCATCCCCTTCAAGGGTTAATTTTGGAAAATCCTTTCTCAGTGGGAACTAACGTCGTAATAACTATTTGCATGCCAAATTCCAGCGCAATCCGAAACAATATTGATTTTACACTTTATTACCCCATTTCACCCTCTTAGGGGTGGAATTCCAAAAAAACCTGAAACACTTCTTTACTTATTTTTTTATTGAAGCACTTATGTGAAGTTTCGGATAGAAAAGACGATCTAATCTTGTTTCTCCATACAAACTTTGAACCCCCATTTCATCCCCTTAAGGGGTGAATTTTGGAAAATCCTTTCTTAGTACACCCTTACGTACTAAGACAAATATACCCTCCAAATTTCAAGTCTCTACGAACAGCGGTTTAGGCTGTGCGTTGTCTGTCAGTGAGTCAGTGAGTCAGTCAGTATGTCAGGACAAAGATTCTTATAGTATTAGATGGGGGTAGGGTTTGACCACTTGTTGGTAAGTGATGATGCGGTCGAAGATGGTAAGCACGTTAGGCCTAGAATGAGAACTGGCGAACTGGAACTCTTTTTAACGTGATAACATCTTATAAATGGATGAACGCCGGCTGCACGCACGAAAGTGTCACGATCCGCGTGCGAGCGAGAGCGCGGAACAAGCGATAGAGAGGCACGATCGTATGACGTTATCACGTAAAATTATCGTCCGTAAATCGACTTTACGATAACCGATTTATTTTTTCTAATGTGTATAACGTCAATAAACGACTACTTTTACAATAATAACGTGGTTAAACATCGCTAGCGGTTAAATAAGTAATTTTAATGACATATTATGGATTATGACTTATTATGATTACTTTAATTTTGTTTTCACTTTTTCGGTTTTCATTTTAGAATTTTAATTTTGATTAGTTTTAGCATATACATATATATATATTATATTTATATTCACACACAATGTTGAAGCTGTTTCTTCTTGAATAAATTGAATACGTCGTTCAACTACACCCTTAGTAACCTATGTTAAATATGTCTTGTTGTACTTTTGTATTTTACATATATACATACATATAGTCCCCGTCACGAGAAGCTATAAATTATGTAAACAAACATCTTTTACTAAGTAAACATTTTATACTGCGAGATAAAAATAAATTGACCATATTCAATCGACATGAAATATAGACGGGTTATATGAAAGTAACAACCTATTTAATTTAGTCAGATCATATTTTAACGACGCAAAGCGCTATCGTTTGTGTTTCTTGGTACCGGACGCAGGGATTGTAAACTATCGGGACGCCATTTTGAAATAAACGCGTCATTCGAGTTTCGAATGCGTACGA
This sequence comes from Cabera pusaria, assembly GCA_954871355.1. Classification (NCBI taxonomy): domain Eukaryota; kingdom Metazoa; phylum Arthropoda; class Insecta; order Lepidoptera; family Geometridae; genus Cabera; species Cabera pusaria. The sequence continues at coordinate 15,453,798 of OX940915.1, read as the reverse complement.
GTACGAAATTCATTTTTTTTGTTGGTCTAAATGTTGTGAACTCCTGAACACTTGTTTACATAATTTATAGCTTCTCGTGACGGGGACTTTACAATCACGCCTTTTTCCCGTTGTGGTAGGCAGAGACTACTTCTTTCCACATGCTACGATCCTGACATACCTCAATTATAATTGTATTTTAACAGTGTCATTATGTTCACAGGATAGCAATTAGTGAATTTACGAAAATGCGACAAGAAAGAAGACTCGCCTCCCCGCCCCGAGTACGGATCGAATGAATACATACAGACATACATACATGTAAGCGCACACTTTCGATGGACAGACTATAACACTATGTATTTATTGTATACTAGACGCGCCCCGCATCTTCGCTCGCTTTCAAAAGTATCTTATGTCCTTTTCTTCCCCTTTTACGTATGACTTTCGCGTTTATAACGTTGGTGTTGACCAGCTGCGCCTCGCGGCTTCACTCGAGTTTAAAAGTACCCTATGTGTTAATACAGCTTATAAACTATCTGTATGCCAAATTTCATCCAAATCTGTTTAGTTTTTGCACAATTTTGGTAACAAATACATATAAATATAAAGATATTGACATTTATAATATAAGTAGCATTTATATAACGCGGGAGCAGCGTGACGTATTTTGTTATATGTAAGTATATTAAAATTTCTTTAGAATGTGTTTGGAAGTTGTTGACCAAAGGCGAAGCTCAAAATTTGATACCCTTATTTTTAGGGTTCCGTACCTCAATAAAAGGAACCCTTATAAGATCACTTTCTTGTCCGTCTGTCTGTCCGTGTGTCCCCACCGATTTTCTCAAGAACGGGTGGACCTAGCAAGTTGAAATTTATACCAGATACTGAGGTCTATAGTCCCTACTAGGTGTATAAAAATCAAGGTCCTGAGTCAACACGATAAAAAGATATGAGCAAATTTAGATTTTCGCGAAAACTTAGTTTACCTTAATTTTTTTTATTTTTCAGAATTATTCCGTTACTTGTGTTGAATACTAGAATTATGAAATTTGTCAAGAAGCAAGGTCTTATAGCACAAATAAAGGGACAATTCCAAAAAATAAAAAGTTGAAAATATATATAAAGCGTGCGTTACTAGTCTGTGCAAAAAGAGAACCGTCGTAGAAATGGAGGGCGCGCGTGTTGATGGTTCTAAATTTACTGTTTTTGTTGCGTTGACAACATTGCTGTCATTACTAGTACGACTAAAATGTTTGATACCTTGGTAGGTACCTACTGTTATCATCATCGTGTGCTGCTAGGTAGGTATGTACCTTCCTTCCTTACCTTTGAATGTTAGTTCATTGTAACGCCACAACGATTCTCATTTTGCCCAGACTCTAGCAACACAGCCTTTGTGAAAATGTAAAGTGTTCTACTGGTTGGTACGGTTCAGTGCCCTTAGTAAGAGTTATTATCGTAAACAATGTTGACAGATCTCACAAAGTTTTCGACTAATTCTGGCTCTCTGATTGGTCTAAATTTAGTGAAGTGAAAACCACTAGAGGCGCTGTACTGGTTTTCATACAATATTTGTTTGATATACGATATCGAATTTAGTATGACAACTCGTACTGAGGGCACTGAAGATATATCCCTATGACAGACAGACAGACAGAGAAGTCTCAGCAATAAAGTTCCTTTGCAGCCTTTTGGTACGGAACCCTAAAAAAATGAAAACTGCCTCAGCTTAGCTCTTGGTCAACAAGCGGCGTCTGGCGGCTTTATGCGAACGAAGCGTTCAGTTACTAAAACATTGCTAATGTGTGTTTAAGAATAAGGAGGTGTTGCTATGACGTATTATTTTGAATGGTTCCTAATTATTGTGTACATTTGTATTTAATGTATAATGTATATATTTGTAGTGGTACGACTTGTGCTAGTCCGCCTGGGGCGGTACCACCACTTTAACAATTAATTCAGCCCCGAAATAGGAATGTTTTGTTGGTTGAAATGGCAGTGTCCAGTGAAGTGAAATTACAGTGAGACTTAACATCTTTATGTCTCGTCTCGAAGTAACAGGCGCAGTGCAGTGACATGCGACATTCTGGCAGTTCAGAACTTTGCATGCGGCTGTATCTGTAATAGGTAGACGTCATCGCTTACCATCAGGCGAGCGTCGAGCTTGTCCTGTTACCTTATATCATTAAAATAATGTACCTATATTGTATTGAAATCAAATAAAATAAATGTATCGCTCAGTGCCCCAACTATGTAAATGAGCGAACCTCAGACCAAATACGAATAAGATAAGTGAAGACTTCTTAAACATGTGTCGTGCCTGTGAACACTTTGTGATGATGTGATGTAAATGTGATTCCATACTACTTTTTAACCGACTTCCAAAAAATTAGGAGGTTTGTTCGCGGATAACTTCGTCGGTTATGAACCGATTTAGATTTTTTTTTTGTTGGAATGGAAATATTCCAGGAGTGGTACCATAGTAATTTCATCAAGATCTGATTAGTATCTCCAGAGATATGGAGATAAACATCTCAAACTTTGCTAAATTAAAATGAATAGCGCGGCATTTGAAATCGGTTTTTTCACTTTTTTAAACGATCTTATTGTTATTTATCGAAAGAGTGGTTTTTACACTCTTTCACTACACAAATCAGCTTTTTTTTTTTTAATTGCGAATGTTTATAGCGTGTCACTCCGCGCGCCTGACAAGATAAGGTGTAGTTTAGTTATACGTGTGTGTGTAACTGTGTATACACGGCGAGGCGTAGTTTTAACCGACCTCAGTGCGTTGTTCCGCGGACCTCCGTCTTTACTTCTTATTTGGTCTGAGGAGCGAGAATTATAAACTAGTTTGGACTATATGGTAGACTCCATCATCAGACCCTCGTTACAAATACTAATCAAATATTTAATGTGTATCTTTTTTTACTTTGTATGAAATAGTCATTCCATTTTATCTTTTATTCTTTCTCTATGCATTCTAACAGACAAGTATAAAACACTCAAGTTCGTGTTCACCATCTTCGACCGCATCATCGCTTACCACCAGGCGAGATAGTGGTCGAATGCCAGCCTATCAGATATTTTAAAAAACTTATTTTTAAATACGTAACAACTTTTAACAAACAAATAACATCTATTCCACCTACGACTTTTCATAGATACGTAGACTATTTCTCAATTATTAAGTATGATTTTTTTTTTGTTTTTAGACGGCAGACAAGTACTCAGTTCAAAAAATACTAATAAAAATGTACATAATCGAATATCTAAATATATAATAAATTTTTAATATAAATGTTTTTCGGTTGAAATGGCAAGGTGTCCAGTGAAATTACAGGGCATGTGAGACTCAACATCTTTATGTCTCAAGGTAACAGGCGCAGTGCAGTGACATGCAAAAATCTGGGGCCATTTTAAAGTCTTACCGTGCCGTGTTACGTTATCTCCGCGTTATGGTATTCTCTATGCCAATTAAAACGCGGTAGGTTAAGGTTATGAGCGCGTTTTGAGCTGTCAAAATATCGTGACATATGAGGACGTGTAACGCGCGCGTTTTGAATAATTTACCTATCGTGTGGCATACAGAATACAATTTTTCAATAATGTAACGTGGCGCGTTAAGGCACGCGTTATCTCATTGCTCATACTGAATAAGGCCCCTGGACGGCCAGTTTCACATGCCGCTGTATCTGTAATAGGTTGACGTCACCGCTTACCATCAGGCGAGCGTCGAGCTTGTCCTGTTACCTTATATCATAAAAAAAATTATGTAGTCCATACAAAAGAAAGGGACAAACTCCGTTCAAAGTCAGTCTCTTTCGGGCCGGCAATGCAATATCTTTAGATGTAATGTGTTTGTGAAACACAGGTGGACTCACAAACATACAATGAAGCCATTATATTCGTTAAATCATGCTAAGGTACCCAATCAAATGGCTTTCTATAGAGCTGATGAATGCTGGAGTATCGCTCTTAAATACAGTTGTTAGATTTTTTAAACTAGTTTAGTTAATTCTTGGTAAAACTTATGTAAACGTTAATATTATGTAGACTCCCAAAATTCTAAGTGTTAAATTACAACGATATGTTTAAACCAAAGAGTAAACAGTGGGCTAAAAAAAACTTAAAAGAACCGACTTCAAATTAAATTTTATTTACATACATACAATCACGCCTTTTTCCCGTCGTGGTAGGTATAGAGTACTTGTTTCCGCGTGCTACGATCCTGACATACCTCCTTCATTCTAATATCTTTATCTTCAAAAATATGTTTAGGTATATCTTAATGACTTTCACTGAGACCTTGGAGGACCATTTCACACGAAATTAATTCATTGAACAGCCGGTTTATATTAATTTGATTGTATCTGGATTATAGCCGCTAGAGACAAGTCAGAAGCACCTATAACCGGCGAGCATGTATGAAGGCGCTCATGAAAGTGGAAGAAGCGAAAGAGGTATGTCAGGATCGTCGCCCGTGGAAAGAAGTAGTCTCTGCCTGCCGCAACGGGAAAAGGCTTGATTTTACGTATGTATGTATTTCTTAAGACTGCAGGACATTTCCGGATACTGCATTTTGACATTACATACTTCTACGCTAGAGAGTGGACTGAGATATCACGTGCTAGCTGGCGCGTGATATCTCAGTTCACATACATACATACAATCACGCCTTTTTCTTGCGGTAGGCAGAGATTACTTCTTTCCACATGCTACGATCCTGACATACCTCTTTCGCTTCTTCCACTTTCATGAGCGCCTTCATACATGCTCGCCGGTTATAGGTACTTATAGTTATAGTTTGTATTGGTCTTTTTTTAAAACGTCTCCGATCTGGTCGTGATACGTTCACCTAGGTCGGCCTCTACCGGCTGGCACATTCACAACCGACTCATAAATGTGTTTCGTCAATCTTTATCCATCCTATTTAGATGTCCAAACCATCTAAGCATCCCTTTCTCTATGTTTGTCACACATCTCCTACCACACACAACATTACCTTACACACTGTTCTCTATGTTTGTCACACATCTCCTACCACACACAACATTACCTTACACACTGTTCTCTATGTTTGTCATACATCTCCTACCACACACAACATTACCTTACACACTGTTCTCTATGTTTGTCACACATCTCCTACCACACACAACATTACCTTACACACTGTTCTCTATGTTTGTCACACATCTCCTACCACACACAACATCACCTTACACACTGTTCTCTATGTTTGTCACACATCTCCTACCACACACAACATCACCTTACACACTGTTATCTATGTTTGTCACACATCTCCTACCACACACAACATCACCTTACACACTGTTCTCTATGTTTGTCACACATCTCCTACCACACACAACATTACCTTACACACTGTTCTCTATGTTTGTCACACATCTCCTACCACACACAACATTACCTTACACACTGTTCTCCTCCTTACTAAGAAATCTGCATAGTTATTCTCATTTCAATTGAATAAATTCAATTCGGCAGCGTCATTTTGAATTTCGCATATTGATTGTTCCGTGAGCTATTTGGTCGAATCGCTAATGTTTTCAAGGTGAAATATCCAAAGTTATGGATTAGAGTATTGTGAATTGCAAAGATCTGAACCGAAGGAGAGCCAGTTTCAGAATTAGGGATTGCAATCCCGCAAAGCGGGATCACGCATTCCCGTATTCTGCTTTAATTAATCTGGTGGATTCCGCACCTTCAAAGAACTGATACCGCAAACAAAAAATTTGGCGCTAAAACTTTTGCGTAAATCGCGAGTAGCACCATTAAGGGCCGATTTTATCGCGAGTAGCACCATTAAGGGCCGATTTTTCAATCCTCAGTTACACGATCAGATGTGGATTATACCACTGATAACATATTTTTAGTTCAGTTCAGTTAATTTATCTGGGTCTTTGTGCCGCAGGTAGCTGACTATTCCGTGGTATAAATTAAGTTTAAGACAAGTTTGAAGGTCAAATTTTTACGTGGTAAGTTGATTTTTACACAACAATCTGTAGTTTCAATTTGAGTATATAACATAATTTCAAAGATGCGGGATCACGCGCGATCCCGCGCGGAATTGAGTAATCCCGCGGAATCGAATGAGCTGCGGGATTGCAATCCCTATTCTGAATCCGAATTGGCTTTGGATTCATTGTAAATAACCCTGCTGGATCGGTCAACTATAGAAAAGGGCCGTCAAATACCTACTTGTAAAACGTACCTTATTGTCTCCAGAATGTAAACGTTGACGCTATATATATATATATATATGCACACAAGTTGAACACACCATCATGTGTGAAGTCGGTTGAGAAGCTGCTACAATAATTATTTTAAAATTATTTGGATATTACAGAGTCTTATACCCGTTTGCATTAATCATAAAAACAGCCTCAGATTCCTCAAATTATCTCAACAAAAATTGTATCGGGAATCAAATCTCAAAACATATTTACTTATCTGTATTGTAGTTCTCCGGATAACAGGCGCAGTACAGTGACATGCAAAATGTTGGTTACCAAGAACTTTGCGCGCCGCTGTATCTGTAATAGGTAGACGTCATCGTTTACCGTCAGGCGAGCGTCATGCTTGTCCTGTTAACTTAACATATAAAAAAAATAGATTTTTGTTATTTTTATTTTTAAATGATTTTAAAATCTAAAGCGGTTCTTGTGTTTCGTGCAAGCGGGCATTAGTTTAATTTTATAAAATAGAATATAATTATTTAGATAATTTTAAGATTTAGGGCCAGTTTCACGGGATCCTGATAGCGCTAATATGAAGAAATCTGACAGATTTTTGACATCTTTTATATGGTGCCATGTGTCAGATAACTATCTAACGTATTATCAGGAACCGGTGAAACTGGCCGTTATTATATTATTTAATCTAAAAGACAGTATTTTTTGCTTTTGTACATTATATTTTATCGAATTTAACCCTGTTTGTGTATTTATGTTATTTAATTTTGTGTTTGTTTTATTTAATCGGCAAATATATGCATAAGGCTGGATATCCTAGTAGCTGACATCAGGCGCTTTTACGTCGATAGTGACTACTCGAGAGTACATAGTGTATAGTAAACATTATACAATATATTAGAAATGATTATTTATTATACACCAAAATGAAACATACAGAAAATATTTCAAAACCAAACAATGGTAATACAATGGGCGGTCTTATCGCTTGAAGCGATTTCTACCAGACAACCTTTGATAACCTTTGATTGACCTTTTATGAAAGACGACCTTCCGATATATTTCATAATTTAAATTAATTTTCAATCATATGATAATTAAAATTAGGACGTTCCATCATTAACGTAATAATAAGAGGCAGTGACAGCTATACTCGCCAAATTTACTGTCACTAACATCAGAGCGTTCTTCAACCATCGAAGTTGATGGCTGAAAAGTTGCAACTTGAGTGTAAAAACAGTTACAGTTGCATCAGTCGTATATATAAAATGATAACGATGGTGACAGATGTTTTATATATATGTACTATACTATACAAGGTGTGGTTTTGCATTCTCGCCATATTTGCAGGGGTAGGTATATACTCCATGCATAGACCAAGATCAGTAAAAAAAAAAAACAATGATAGAGCCAGCTGGTAGAGCGGCGGCGGTACACGTCACTGACCACAGCACAGCTGGCCGCTCTATAAGTGTCATAACGTCATCTACGTATGTGTGTACGCGCCTGCGCAGTTTACATGGCGTTTTTCTGATATTACTCGGGGATGATTCTGAAAATCACAAAATTGTTTTATCAAATACCCGGGTATTATTTCACGTGCGAACTTTAATAATATTATTAAGTGATTAAGGGTACCCGTTACAATCGACTATGCAAATATGGCGAGAATCCAAAACCACACCTTGTATATAGCATCCATACATAAGAAAGGGAAAACCTCGTTCAAGGTCGGTCTCTTTCAGGCCGGAATGCAGTCGTGTAGGATATACATCGTTGGTAACAAGCGAGTGTGACGCTCTGAGGTCGAGAACTCGGTTAGAGTGTTGGGTTGCACTCCGGGTATAGGACGTGAACGCACCCCAGCGCAGTTAGATATCCAGCCTAAAACGTTATTCTGTAAGTAGCACAATTAAAAACATCTACTGATGTTTTACTTTATGTATGTCCTCTTTTGTTTGTATTTTACTAGATAATTTATTTGTATCTCCTGAAAAAATGCGTTTCCAAAGATTTTCTCTTATTTCAAAATTAAATCTACCCAGATTAAAACCCGAAACGCGGCCAGTGGATAAAACACAAAATTTGTATGTGTGTGATGTTATGTCTCCGATAAATTAAATATTTGAAAGTTTATCAAGAACCGATGCAACTGGCCGTCAATGTTGTATTTTGATGGCAGATAAGTTCCTATAGTCTGACCGTAACCACTGTACCGCGAGGCGGCGGCGACCATTGATGGCGGTCTGACAGAATTGAGTGACACCCCCCTCCCTTCCTTTATGTATAAGAATACCTAAAGCGCGGTATAGCGGTGTCGGTCAAATTATAGTACGCTATCAGACTGTCAGGAACCGCGCAACCAGGGCCGGTAGTCTCTACATTGATATCGTGACGCGTCATGTCATCGCAAACGTCTAATGGAGGATGCAGCTAGACATTTGAATATATGCATCTCTGTTCTTAACGACGATCGTCCCTGACTGCCGCCCTGGCTCCTTAAATATTGACGTTGCAATGAAACTAATGTCAAATTAAAAAAAAACAGATCTATACAGCATTTAGTTCGCCAATAGTTTCATAAGTTTGAAATTGTTACGCGTTTTCTAAATGCGCGAAATACCTACGTGTCTGCCGTGATGATAATTTTCGAGATTGCGCAATGAGACGTTTTTATTTAAAAATAATAGTACCACTACACTCGCTAGGTGGCTTTAGATGTGAGCCTACTTAGATGTCACTGTCAAAAGAAAATGACTATAGAGTCTGTGCAAAAAGAGAACCGTCGTAGAAATGGAGGGCGCGCGTGTTGATGGTTCTAATTTACTGTTTTTGTTGCGTTGTCAACATTGCTCTGTCATTGCTAATACGACTAAAAATGTGTGATACCTTGGTAGGTACCTACTGTTATAATTATCGAGTAGTACTAGGTAGGTATGTACCTTCGTTCCTTAGTTTTGAACATAGAGAAAGTATATAATATGTAGAGAGAACATTAGCGTATGCGAATGAAATAGCTATAGAGATATAACCCGACTAAAACGGTGAACACGTGATACATATGCCAGCTATAAGATAAAATGAACAACATAATTTGGTCGGGTTATACATGACAGCGGGTGAGAGCCAATGGGTGCACTAGAACTTGTATCCAAACATTGCTGGATACAGTTTAATCGCATACGCAGGTAAAGGATAAAACATTGTTGTTCATCTCGCTCTCTCGTACTAGTGATTGTATAGTTTTATCCTTCTCATATTATTATTGTTATTTAAATGCCACATCCGCTTAATATTTAATCCATGGTTTTGAATGCTCACCGTAAAGCCACTACAGTTATCTTTTTGCACAGACTCTTAACTAAACATTTTTAGTGTGTGTCCGACATAGCATGTTTTATGAATTTCAGTAACCAGTGCATATCTCAATATATGTAATGACAAGGACGCATTTATGTATGTATTAGATAGGTATTGTATATAATGTACAAATAAGGTTTTAAGTATAAATAAATTAAATATAACAATAATCTGATTATTTTATTTAATAACTTACTTATTTACAGTAAAAAAATTTAACTTAGGTATCTTACAACATATTTTACAACAAAATTAATCTAATTGAATTAAAAAAATGTAAAACAGGCTCAGCATGTTCTCAAATACAAATATTAAGATAGAAATGAATTCAACGTATACAGTACAAGCAGGGGCCTTATTCAGTAGGACCAATGAAATAACGCGTTCCTTAACGCGCCACGTTACGTTATTGAAAAATTGTATTCTGTATCCTACACGATAGGTAAATTATACAAAACGCGCGCGTTACACGTCCTCATATGTCACGATATTTTGACAGCTCAAAACGCGCTCATAACCTTACCCTACCGCGTTTTAATTGGCATAGAGAATACCATAACGCGGAGATAACGTAACACGGCACGGTAAGACTTTAAAATGGTCATACTGAATAAGGACCCTGGAGTAGTCTGCAGGCATTTTTTGTGTATTTACTAGTGTCTTCTCGCGGTTTCACCGGAGTACTTCCCGTCCCCGTGAGAATACGGGGGTAATGTATAGCCTATGTTACTCGCTGATAATGTAGCTTTCCATTAGTGAAAGGTCCAGAAGTTTTTAGAGAAGAAGACAATAAGCAAGACGACAGTATCAAAAAATCGAAGATTTGATGATTTTAAGGGAAAATATATATTAAAACAATTTAAAACACTAGTTTAGTTTTATATAACAAACTAGCTGTGCCCGCGACTTCGTCCGCGTGCAATAGTGTCTTTGGGTAGCATTAACTAATATGACACATACGTATCCCAACTACACCGCGCCGTACCACGCCACGCTAATCCCCCCTTCCCTCCTCCCCTCGCATACCCTCCCCTCCCCTTTACCCTCATTTCCACCTCCCCTCCCCTCCCCTTCTCAACACACTTTTCGCATTAAAAAGTAGCCTATGTCCTTTCTCAGGCTCTAGACTATCTGTGTACTAAATTTCATTTAAATCGGGTCAGTAGTTTTGGCGTGAAAGCGAGACAGACAGAGTTACTTTCGCATTTATAATATTAGTAATGATAAATAAAACCCAGAGATGGCGCTAGCGTAGATTTTAATAGCTCTCCTTTAAATATTGCCTAAATGTATGAGATCCCGCATCGCGCAAACGATATTTTACGCGATGTTGGAACCTGATGCACTCGCTTCGTGAATCATCTCAAAAGTTGAACTCGTTTAAAAACGTTTTCTCTTAATAATATTAGTGTGGATTTAGATTATTAAGATTTTCAATAAAATAAAACATTAAAATACTGCAATCGGCCATTTTGATTGAAACACCAATCACAGCGCATGACGTCACGCCTATGTCCTCTTAAGATGTTTTCTTGAAAATGTTAATTTTGGAAAACCCATGTGTATTCATTGTCACAGATTATATAATAGTCATTACGTTAAGTATGTCATTAACATATGCGTGACGTCACAGCCGACGCCATGACACAAGTAAGCTGATTTTGCGCACTATTGAATTTTTTTTAGAAAAATTGCTTTAAACTAGACTTAAGTTAATTACCGAAATGAAGGATTTTTCGTGAATAGTAAATGTGTTCCCACATTACGGAAGAGGATTTCAAAATCTCTCGTCACGCCTATTAGAGAAAGAGAGAGAGAGAGAGAGCTAGGCCCGTCCCAGCGGCACGATGAAGGCGAGCGCGTCCCCAGTGGAGCCCCACGAGACTCTCTGCAGCTGGTAGGTGGCCACCCAGGCTGCTAGGATCACGGCCCACACTGCTGCACCGACGGTGCTCATTATCACGTCTGTAGATCATTACATTATGATTAGATACTACTTAGGGGTCTTCAAGTCTCCAGTGAATACGTATCGTTTGGGTATGTCCTCGATGTGTATGTCTACGAGTATGTGGCAGGCAGATACTTTAATTGCTGTTCAATTAAACGCCTCTAACACTCTTAACTAAACAGCGCCGTTTAACTTAATTCCTGAATTATATCCAGCCATTTGATCAAACAGCCTAGCAAACGACTCGGATCGATGACGTTTCATTACTTGCCTAGCCTGTTCATTAGTCTGACACTAAGGCAACACACTAGGAACAGTGACCACCGCGTGACGCGCGCCGACGAGCGATACGAGAAGGGGAGCCGCGGCAGCGGCCGCGCGTCACCAGAAATATTATGTATATGCATATATATACATATAATTATGCTACGGCTGGATATTATTCAGGAATTTAGTTGAACGGCGCTGTTTAGTTAAGAGGCTAGGCGTTTAATTGAACGGCTAATTAAGCTATCTGTCTTCGACACCTACTATATATATCTTTGACCGCATCATCATTTAACATAAGGTGGGATAGTGGTCAAGTGGAATGTAAGGGTGCACAAATAGCACCTCAGTGCTCCCAGCCAACCTCACCTGTCCGTGGTGCATCCTGCGGACCAACAGACGAGGCTCTGGCGACCGACAAATGGCGGTATAACCATTTAAATTATTGCTTAGGTAAATACTACAGGCCGGTGACGAGCAGCAGCGTCACCGGTGCGAAGAGCTACGTCCTGCGATCGCCAACCCGCCTGCACAACGTGGCATTAGGGCATATCCCTCCCAATGAGCAGAAGGTCTCAGTGATGTATCTTGGGAGAGGCCTACGTCCAGCAGTGGACTGCCACAGGCTGATGATGATGATGGTCAAGAGCTACCCATTTTCACATTTAAAAAAATATGTAACACCCCAGCACAAATGTATACAATGTAAATGTAGGGTAAAATCAGGATAGTTGCCTCGGTCGGATACATGCCTCAGTTTCAAATGCTCTATGTTAGACGTACTGACAGTGTTTCTTTTTGATCATAATTAAAAGCGTCCCCCGCGCAGGCCTCAGTGCCGCATAAGCCGTTGAAGTAGGCGCACGTGTTTTGTCCGTGTGAGTAAACATCTTCCGCGGCGATACTTTGACGAGCGCCAGAATTATATTGGTAAGTAATCTCTGTTAAATATTTTTATAACTGATTGCGATTTCAGTCAAAAATATATTTCTTTGAGTGCATTAGAGTTTAAATTGCACTGTTTATTAGGTTTTATTGTTAAATATATTTTATTTATTTCGTAAATAAAAAGGGCAAGTATCCGTATCAAATCGGATAGTTGCCCTACTGTCTTTTGCGGATTGTTGCCCTGCGGCAACTATCCGTAACTATATTTTTATTTTTAACAAGCAAAGACAGATTTTTTTTCTTAGTTATTTTTAGGGTTCCGTACCCAAAGGGTAAAACGGGACCCAATTACTAAGACTCCGCTGTCCGTCTGTCTGTCTGTCTGTCTATTTGTCTGTCTGTCCGTCTGTCACCAGGCTGTATCTCATGAACCGTGATAGTTAGACAGTTGAAATTTTCACAGATAATGTATTTCTGTTGCCGCTATAACAACAAATACTAATAAACTGGCCAAGTGCAAGTCGGACTTGCACTCGTAGGGTTCCGTAACACAGTTAAGTATTCCATAACTATGATTTTTCGCAACTACAAAATTAACTTTGTTTTTCATAGTATTTGTATTAAAAACAAAGTTATCTTTGCGGTCGCCATATCTCTAAAACTGCTGACTCTCGTATCTCGTTCAAACCAATTTTCGTTGTTAGTTTTTATTGAGATCTACAGCATATATTTTTTTTAGATTTTTCACTTCCATACTTTAAAAGTTAGAGGGGGGGGGGACACACACATTTTACCACTTAAGACGCGCCTATCTTTCAAATGCTTGATTTTGAGAAAAAATGATTTTAAAAACATCAATGTCATTTTTGAAAACCTATTCATAGACACCACACACGTATAGGTTTCAAGAAAAAATTTTTTTTTTTGTTTCAGTTCTATGTATGAGATGCCCCCCTTTAAACTTTTATATTTTTTATTTTTGTATAAAAATCGGAAAGCGGTTCACAGAATACATCTACCTACCAAGTTTCAATTCTGTTGTCCTAACAGTTTCGGAATAAAATGGCTGTGACATACGGACGGACAGACAGACAGACAGACATGACGAATCTATAAGGGTTCCGTTTTTTGCCATTCGGCTACGGAACCCTAAAAACAGAATAAAGTTAAAAAATAATTCTTGTATGGGGACCCTCCCCATACAAGAAACGTGTTTTTTTCGGCATTTCACGCCATCTATGAACGCTTAGTTAGGTAAACGTCCCATAGATGGCGTTATATTGAAATGTCGATCCCTAACACCTTTGTTAGATGTTAGATGGCATTATAAGAAATAAAATGTTTATTAATTATTATTTTTTGCTGGCGAAAAATGATAGTGGTATTTTTTGCTTGATCTTATAAAATACTGTAGTGTGGTACGGAACCCTACTAGTGCGAGTCCGACTTGCACTTGGCCAGTTTATTTTATTTTTCATCATCATCATCAATGCCAAAGTTAATTCTAATTTTGTTTATTGTTCTATCTTCAAAATAAATAATAACATTACATTTTTATTTTGGACACTTATTTACTATTTTGGAGTCTATTATTGTTATGATTGTATAGTTATAATTTAACTTTGAATTTTTGAATTACTGTTTATATAATATTGATTTAATTATTTACGACCATATGTACCTTACTTTGGCAAATAAAGAATTACGAATTTAACTTTAATTAATACTTAATAAAAGATTGTATTTAATAATAAAAACTGATTATTTAAATTAAAATTAGTTCATTTTTATTTGAAAAAAAAACAGACGGGCATCTATCCTCACATTGGGCAAGTATCCCCCCCCAACCATTTTTAACGTTAGGCTAGTATCCGCTATAGTTGGCAACTATCCTCTTTCTTAGAGGTCATATTATACTGGATTTACTTAAAATGTATAATATTTATTATTTTTTTATAGATAGGGTATGTTAGAAGAATAATGAACTATGTTTGAGAATACACTTTAAATAAAAAATGTATTGGTATGAATTTTTTAAAGGAGTTTTTTAAAAAGTGTGGCAACTATCCTGGTTTTACCCTATAGAGAAAGAGTGTAGTGGTAGGACTTCTGCTAATGTGCATCGGACGGTAGCATCAATTTGTCAGTTATTCAGATGTGAAATAGGAATGTTTGAATAGCTAAGTGTCCAGTGAAATTACAGGCGATGTTAGACGTAACATCTTTGCCTCAATCAATTTATGTGTTGATGTCAAGAAAAGTATCTCCAGAGATACGGAGATAAACAATAAATAGTGCAAGAAACTAAAAAAACCGCAGGAAGTGTGGATGGACTGCAGTGGAAGACATACATACATAAAATCCCGCCTTTTCCCGTTGGGGTAGGCAGAGACTATTTCTTTCCACATGCCACGATCCTGACGTACCTTTTTGGCTTCTTCTACTTTCATGAGCACCTTCATACATGGAAGACTTGGTTGTAAAAATGTTAAATGAGTGGAAATAACAGGAAACAAAATGGAAGAGAGGCGGCAATAGCCCAATGGATAGGGTGTCGGACTGGCGATCGAGAGGTCGTGAGTTCGATCCCCACCCTACCCATTGCACTATTGACGTGAACCCACTCCAGACACAAGCATATTTAGCTAAGTTGGAGGGGTTAACAAGTAAATGTGCAAACCTATCTTTAAAAAAAAACAGAAGGATATGTTGCACCGACCACACATGTAGGGCATGTAATGAGGATGATGTGAATGTATGAAGAAACTACAAGATGCTTACATTTCTTGATTTGCTTCTGCTCGTCAAACGGAGGCTTCCGGAAAGCCTCTCCATAGAACCACACAGCATTCACAGCCCATACAAAAGGCAGGAACAGACACCCAACTGAAAAGCAATTTTTTTTACGGATGTTATTCCGATATAATGGCATATCAATTAAATTATTTTTATTATTTTTAATATTAATTTATTTTACATTATTATTTTAACAGATCTCTCCGCACGTCTGGTTGAAACGACACGGGACCAAAATGCTGGCATGTATTTAGCTCAGAGACTAAGCATCGCCATTCAACGGGGGAATACAGCCAGCATTTTGGGAACGTTACCTACTAGTAGTGGTTTGGTAGACTACATTTTAGTTTTTTTAGTTTTTGTTTAGGTTTATTTATTTGTTTATAGTTCGGTAGTTTTAAAGTTATAATAATGTATGTACTTTATTTCATTTGTATTTCAATAAATTGCTAAGTATTAAAAAAAAATTAAATTACAATCTAGTCTTAAGACTAATAAGTAATTTAAATTTGACCTAAACTGCTAACTATTGTTAAACTAAGAATGCGTCCAATGGCACTTTTCTTTTTGTCTTTATTAAGGCGAAGACACTGTTTTATTGCGTTCTTTGTAAGCACTGTTCACTATTTTACTTCACTTGAAAAAGACTTAATTTTTATTTTTTTATTTTAAACAGACAAGCCCTTGACCACAACCTCGCCAGGATGTTAACTATTTCTTTAGTAATAAACATTGTGAAAAGTATTAGAGGAAAGAAGATTAATTTAAAGGCATATCGGATGTGGGACTCAACATTTTCGAGAGTTTTAAAGCTAGAGGCACTGAGCTCGATTTTCAGCTCTTTGTTTCCAACTGCTGCCAGTCAGCTACCGTATATCATATTGTGCTATAGCAGTGTTTTTCAACGTGTAGGTCGCAACCACCTGGGGGGTCGCGAGCCTCTACAAAAAAGTCGCGAAGCCTCAGTGAAAAAAATATTTCAAAATGCACTTTTACTAGGAAAATATTTAGAGCATTTGTAGGTGTTGTGATTGAGAGGGAGTGAAAGCGCATATAATATTTGATTTTGAATAAAATATGTAATTCGTTTCCTGTACCACGAGAGCGAAGCTGCGGGCAGAAGCTACTTGGTGCGCGGGCTGAAGCTACTTGGTGCGCGGGCTGAACCTATTAATATAATAAAATACAGGGAATACTGCATTCTCGCCGTAAATTGTTTGGCCGATTATCACTTGCAAACCAACGGTTCGCCTATTTTTCACTTTGACAACTTACGATTGTCAAATTGTTGTATGACAATGTTTCATTTGGTAGAATTATTGTTAAGCCGATTATTATAATGACACAACACGTTCAGGCCACTTATCATTTCTCAAATCCTTCACTAGGCCAGACTACTTTTAGACGAATAACGTTTCGTCTGTGTAACACTTCCCTTTTGGTACATTTATATTATGATAAATGTACGAACTGTTGCTATTGTAATAAAAAAAATTGGGTATAAAAAATATAAACGTTACTGGTTGTAACATGAAGGTTATAGAGTATAAAAAGCTAAAAATTAATGTTAGGTAGACAGTATTTATGAATATCGAGCGCCCTTGTTCTACCAAGATCTAAAACTTACCAGGATAAATCAGCGGTGTCATTGAGACTTTTAATCTCGGACAGGCAAATGATAACACTGTTTTGGGAATGTATGATAAATTTTAATACACGAAACGTCCCTTACCTCCCAAAGTGAGTTACACATTACTTAGTTAAAGCCGGAATACTATGTCTAAACATTTGACTATAAATACCATTCGGTTTTCCTTACTTTTTAGGTTAAATTATTTTACATTTTACCATTGAAATTTGGTTATTTCTTACTATTATCGTTGTTTCTAATGTCTTTCTTGCATCTTGCGAATATGAAATTAAAGTTTTAAGGGTAATAAAAAGAGTTATAATGAAATTAGCTTAGCTGCAGCGTCCGGGGGCGTCCGAGCACACCACTCAAAACAGACGACATCCAAACGTTGAGCGTCGAACAAACATCTCAAAATAACGACGTCTCCCAGCGTCGCACAAACAGTTGACGACACCCATCGTCCCACAAACAGCGCCAAAGGCTGTAACCAAAAATCCGATTGTAATTTGTCGCCATGAAGGATGACGCGAAACATTTTAGGTTATCAAAAATTGACTCACCGCAAAATCACGACGTTAACATATGGCACTACACCATAAGCACGCCGAGTATCATCGCAAAAGCGATTTGGAATACGGATTCTTTTCGTTGAATCCGATTTATACAATTGACCAAAAATGAGCCCTTTGTATGCCTAGGGGCAAGAAAAAGTGAAGTCTACTATCGAGAATTGACAGATGTCAAATTTTTTTTTTTTTGAAAGATTGTCTATAGGATATTGAATGATCCACAGACCAAGTAGTAACTCGATTATTTAAAATCGACTAAAAATGGCTAAATACGAAAATGTTCTAAATTATTTAAAACCAAAAGGTAATTTTGTCAGTCTTAGAAGCTGAAATGTGCTTCCAAACGAAAAATATGTAACGAGTCGAAATACCTCGTTACAGTACATACCTTCCCCAAAAAAAAAAAAAGAATGAAACTTCTTTTATTTTTGAGAAGAACTCCCAAAAAATTCCTAATAAAAACTTATTCAAAAAAAATTAATAAACAGAAAATATTCCGCCACCAAAATATGAAATTTATTCAAACTAAAAGAAGACACTAATAAAGCATAACGTTAAATCAGTTAAGCTTCTAGCCACTGACTAAGTTGCTCTAGAAAAACAAGTTATAAAAACTTTCTAACTAAGTGAAAAACAATGTAAAGGTTTACCAAAACTAATCCATCAATATGACTCAATCCTAAAATCCATCACAAATTAATTATACTCAAGAGTGGATAAGCACCATAGCCTCCATCTACTTATCTGTATTACAAACCAAATAAATATTTCTGAAATATTTAACAAAAGTGTAGATAAGCACCATCGCCTCTATCTTTTATAATCTCAGAACGATTCTAACTAAATTAAAAGGTAATAACAAAGGTTATCCATATTGCAGTACGGTTAAGCATTAGCTGCCGACTTTAGATAATTATTCACTGCAAAAGATTCAGTGAACAAGTTTTCAATGAAAAAGTTGAACAACAAAAGTTCAAATTATTCTCATAAAAATAGAGAACCAAAAATAATAAGTAGTGACCGGCTCAACTCTACCGACTTTCCGAACACTAACAAATTAATAAAAGGGTTTGTCAAAAAGACCAAAAATTGTGTATTGTGACCGGCTCAACACCACCGACATTCCGTGCACAAAAACAAGTTAACAAAAGTTTGTTGGGAAAACAACAAAGTTGTATTGTGACCGGCTCAACACCACCGACTTTCCGTTCACAATATCTAAAGTTTCCAACGCTTGAACCAAAAATGTCAAAGCGAGGAAAAAATGAAGAGTAAAAAATTACCCAAAAAGGTTAACTGAGACAAAAGCTCAAAAAGAGTCAAATCCGAGAGGCAAATCCGGGTAAAAATTATGTAGAGCTCTAAGTGTCAAATCCAAGTCTTAGGTCTACAACAAACACAAACTAAATAATCTAAATAATATATAACATGCTTCACAAAGACTGAAACACATTTATATTAAAAATGTATTTACACTATGTGCAGGCTATTTGAAAAGTGGAAAGCTTTTCATAGCAATCTAAAACAATATTTATGCTAGAAAAGTGGAAAACTTCTCAAAGTATCTAAAAGAAAGTTGAGTACTTGAAAAGTGAAAAGCTTTTCAAAGTAACCAAAATAATAAAATATACAAAAATATACATAAGATCTTTTGATGCCAAGAAAATTTCTAAAAGAAAATATAATCGTTAGATGTAGCTTCTAAAGTTGGGTAAAAGTTTAAAAGTAGGATAAAAGTATCAAAAATAGAATAAAATTACCAAAAATAGACCTAAGTTAGGTTTAGTATATTTAAAGTTGTATTTCAATAAAGTGTTGGTTTTCTTTCAGATAATCATCTTTCATCCTGGGCCTCTTCTTTCATACATCAAATCTCATTCTTCCACAAGCATTGGCCCTCCCAAACAGATCTAAATAATTTTATTAGGATGATAATATACCATAGTATATTATCATATATAGTATATAGTAGTAGTATCATATATAGTATCAGTCATAACTGATACTTAATATAGGTATTTTTACCCACGACGGAACGTAGACTATAAATGCATCAAAACAAAGTTAAATAAATTGTTAAATTCAAAAATGAAAATTTTAATATTTAATTATATCTTTAACATGATAACGTCCAGTACTTGTTTTATTAAATTCCTTTAGTACATAAACGTTAGGAGAAATTCTCTCTACAATTTCACATTTAATAAACTTAGGTGCTAATTTAGCCGAAAAATATGCAGGTGCATTTGACTGTACAAAACTTCTACGCCAAACTACATCACCGACATCAAAAGAAATGACTTTTCTTCCCCTATTATAATAAAGAGCATTACGCTTATAATGTTTCAAAAGATAAGCTTGAACTTTAACAAAAACTTCACTAAGTGAATTTAAAGAGTGAGCATAAGTATCTCTAGTACCAAGCTCAAGTTGATCTAAGTTATCAAAAGAGTTACTAAAACGGTGTAAAGATGCATCAAAAATAAGTTCTCTACCGAACATCAAAAAGTTAGGAGTGTACTCTGTAGCAAGATTTACACTACTATTTAAAGCTAATTGGACATGAGGCAAAAACCTTGACCAAGTTCGATGATCATTTTTAACAAAACAAGAAATACATGTTTCTATTGTCTTATTATATGAAATGAAATGAAATGAAATGAAATGAAAATGAAATGAAATGAAATGAAATGAAATGAAAATTATTTATTTCGCAACAATATGAATAACAATTATAAATCACCTACTGCTAATACAGTATGTTGCAAAACAGGACCCAGCTCAGCAAAAAGTTGGTCATGATGGACATGACCAACGCTGGTCTTCCGATGGGACCCTGACAGTGATGTCACGGAACCTTACCTACTTTGGACAATGCTCTACAATTTGAGTACACAAAAGTTAAAGATAATTATGTAAATTTGTATGATTTATATAAATTTTTAGCAGATTAAATAAATTAATAATAGGTATAATTTATAAAAATAAAAAATAAAAATATATAGATGACATATATAAAAACTAAGTACGTTTCGTGATATAATATTATATTATATTGCACTCGTGTCGTGCCGTTGAGTTTCCTCTTCTGACTGATGGACATTTAGTAATATTCTAAGTTTAATTCTGAAACTATAAATACATCGCAAGTTCCTTACTGGCGGTGGAATATTGTTCCAACATTTCGAGGCTGCGTATCGGAAACTACCTCTGAAAGCGGCCGAGCCATGCTGTTGCGTCAACAACTGCACTGCGCACTGCCGCGAACCTTGAGCTCTTCGGCTAGCCGCCCAGGTCAGCTTTTCATACAGATAGCTAGGTGTTTTAAAGTTTACTACGCCAAAAAGAAGACATGCCAAATGCAATTTTCGGCGATGTTTCATCTTGAGCATAGAGTGCCTATTGAGGTATGGGGTTATATGTGCTCTCAATGGAATTTCAAAACAGAAACGGGCGCAGGCATTTTGCACCCTTTGAATCAGTTTCTCTGTTCGCGCTAGCAAACGTGGCCCAAAAACCGTATCCATATAATTAAGTTTCGATAGGATAAGCGACTCTACAAGTTGAATGCGCAGATTTTCTTTTAAAAACGGTCTTGCTCTGTAAAGTACTTTAAGCCTATAAAAACAATTTTTAATACAGTTTGCGATATGTTTCTCGAAACGTAAGTTACAATCCATATGCAGTCCTAGATTACGAGCTTCGTAAACACGTTCAATGGGTTCGTTCAAAATGGTTACTGTTGTTAGGGGGCTTACATTACACAGTTTGTGTTTACTACCAAAGATAAGATATTTTGTTTTTGATGGATTCAGAAGCAAGCTGTTTTTTACAGACCAGTTTGCAATTTCTGAAAGATCCTTATTGAGTTTAGCGATAGCCGAGTCTATCTCGGAAACCTTGAATGAAATATATATTTGAATATCATCCGCATATATATGAAACTTACTATGCTTTATGACATTTGTTATATCGGCTGAGTACAAGATGAATAGTTCTGGTCCCAAAATAGAGCCTTGGGGCACTGCCCTATTTACAGAGACTTTTTCAGACACCAGTGACGATCCATCATTGCGCTGCAGCTTAACATACTGTTGACGGTTACTAAGATAACTATCGAACCATTCAAGAGCTTTGCGATCGAAACCGTAATAATGAAGTTTTGACAGTAATAGGCTAGTATTTATTGAATCGAATGCCCTTGAAAAATCTAGTAATACTAGAAGCGTACACATTCCTTCATCCTCCATCCTCATATATCTTTCTACTGGATTATTCTGTGGAGTGTATAGTGCATTATAAAATATTTTAGTTATGTTGAAATTTTTTAAGAAATCTACAAAATGTTTAGATATAAATTGGGGTCCGTTGTCGGCCACTAAAATTTTAGGTACACCAAATTTAAGAAATATTTCTTTTTCAAAGATTTTACAAATTACTTTAGAAGTAGCATTTATCATTGGAAATATCCAACAATATTTAGTAAAAACATCTACAATTGAAAGAATGAATCTATGTCCAGAATAAGATTTAGGTAAAATCCCAATAATATCAACGGATAACATTACCATAGGTTGATCAACTTTCTTAGGGTTAACCATCTTACCAGCAGGAGCAGAAGTTGAATGTTTATAAGCTTTACAAATGTCGCAAGAAGAAATATATCTTTGAACGTCTCCGAACATTCCTTTCCAATAATAATGTTGTTTTATTTTATTAAGAGTTTTATGTATTCCAAAGTGTCCAGAATTAATATCATCATGATTAGAACGAATAGTATCTAAAACATGTTCTTTAGGTATTACAATTTTCCAATTTAAACGACTATTAGGGTCATATTTATTTTTACAGTAACGATATAAAGTATTATCTTCTACTCGAAGGTTTTTCATTCTAGAAGGGTATTTTTGACAATTTATAAAGACTTTTCTATACCAAGGGTCTTCTATATCCTCATCTGGTGAGACAATATTTATAGCGGAAACTAATATTGAAGTTATATTGATTCTAGATAAAGCGTCAGGAACTTGATGTAAAGATCCTTTTTTATGAACAATATCAAAAGTAAATTGAGAAATACGTGCAGCCCATCGAGCTAAGCGTCCACTCGGGTTATTAAGTTTTAAAAGCCACTTAAGACTAGCATGATCTGTCACAACTGTGAATTTCATTCCTTCGACATAAGGTCTAAAATGTTCAATTGAATCTAAAACTGCCAAAAGTTCACGTTCAGTGGTACTATAATTTCTTTCACATTTATTTAAAGATCTTGAATAATAAGCAATTGGATGTTGTTCATTATTTTCGTCTTCTTGACTCAGAACACTACCAATTCCTACAGAACTAGCATCGCAATGTAAAAAGAAAGGTTTTTCAAAATCAGGACACTGTAAAACAGGTGTAGTTATTAAGGCATTTTTTAAATTAATGAAGGCTTCTTCAGCTTCTTCATTCCAAACAAAAGTACGTTTTATCTTTTTACTTCCAGAAGTTAATTTAGTTAAAGGGGAGGCAATATCAGCGAATTTACAAATGAAACGTCGATAATATGAACATAATCCTAAAAAGCTTCTAAGTTGTTTTACGGACTCTGGTCGTGGAAAGTTTTCTATAATTTCTAATTTAGACGGATCAGTATGTAGGCCTTGACTGTCTACAATATAACCGAGATAACGGAGTCTTTCTTTGCAAAATTCACATTTTTTAAGATTTACTGTTAAGCCTGAGTTTTTAAGTATTTCATGGACTTTTTTAAGGTACTCTATATGATTTTGAAAATTATCATTTACTAAAATCAAATCATCTAAATATTTAAACAGGACATTGTCAAATTCAGGTCCAAAGAGTTTATCAACCAAGCGTTGTAACTCTGCCGGTGCGTTGGTGATTCCAAAAGGCATCCGAACAAAATGGTACAAGTTTTTTCCAGGAACTACAAAAGCAGTCTTTTCACGAGAGGACTCTTCAAGTTTAATTTGCAGAAATGCTTTAGAAAGATCTATGGTAGATATGAATTTAGCCCCACGAAGGCTGTCTAATATCCTAGAAGGGTACGGCAAAGGATAAGAATCTTTAACAGTTATTGAATTTAATCGTCTCGAATCTAAACATAATCTGGTTCCACTATCTTTTTTATCGACGGCTAATACAGGGGAACACCAAGGAGATTTTGAAGGTTCTATAATTCCTTCCTTTAATAAAACTTCCACTTATCATAAAGTTCTTTTTGTTTAGCAGGACTCAACGGCCAATATCTACTTTTAAAAGGGTCGCCAGTAACGTTAATTTTATGTTCCACAAGGGTGGTAAGGCCTAAACCTTTTTTCTCATAAGAAATATCTTCAAACAAAGCAATGGTTTCATCTAATTGTTGTTTCTCAGAAGGAGTTAAATGAACTGTAGAAGTAACAGCGTTCACTTGAATTTTATTATTGTGAACATATTCAATATTTTTCCACAAGTCTTTAGCTAAACTAAATTTCAACCAAAAATCAAATCCCAATATAATAGGTGGATCAAAAGAGGGTATTATTAAAAATTCTACTAGTTTACAAACATTGTCAACGGTAACCGGTAATCGCATAGAACCGATAACTTTTCTTGATGAACCGTCAGCAGTACAAGCGGAGGCATCAATAGGTTTAATTTGAAATCCTAGTTTAGAAAAATGCAAGTGTTGGTTATTACCTAAAACACAGCTATTTGAACCACTATCTAGCAATCCAGAAAAAGTTTCATTATAAATGGTAAATTTTAAAAATGGTCTAGTATCATTTTGTTTAGTAAAAAGTATAGGAGCTGCTTTATGAACAGAAAAAAATGTTTTTAAATAGTCAAGCCATTCTGAAAATTCTCTCTTACACGTATCATCATCAGGTTTATAATTGGATATCGGAGCACTTGAAGTTTTTTCAAAAACTTGTGTCCGATGCCTTACAAGTTTTTTGAATTATTATTATTTTGAATATTGTCAGAATGACAAGTATTACAGTTCTTTGTCAAAACGCCTCGTTTATGACATTTAAAGCACACAGGTCCAAGAATCTCTGTACACTCTTTATAAGTGTGGTCAGTCGACTTACACTTCAAACAAGAAAGTTTGGTTTCAACCGCATGAAAGTTTTGTTTAATTTCCTTTACAGGTTTTCGGTTAACTAAAATCTCTAATTCCTTACTAATTCGGATAAACTGTTCAATAGTGTCTATTGATTTTCCAAATAAAAACGGTGTGTAAATAGGTAACATGTTGTGTTTAATTATAGTTATCAAAACATTCTCAAAAGTTGGATTAGCTAATCTGCTAGACATATCTAAAATCTCAGTAATGAAATCAGGAAGTGACTCATTACTCCGTTGTTTGCGAGTTCTCATTTCATACTCCAAATGATAATCAAATTCAGGTTTGTCGAATCTGTTCAACAATTCAATTTTAAGTGTTGTCCACGAAGAAACCCTAATTCGAATACTACGGAACTATTTCGTTGCTGTTCCAGTGAGCAAATCAGAAAAAGAACCGACTAAAAAGTTTTCATCAAAGTTTTTATACAAAAAATACTCCTCAACCGAAGTGATAAAGTCTCTTACACAAGTTTTCCCATCAAAAGATATCTTACTACGCTTCAAATCAGGAAGTTTATTTGTTGAAGGCAAATGCTTTTTCAATTGTTCATTGAGTTGAACATTCATCGAGTTAAACGAAGGTAAAGGTGTAAAATTATGCAAGCTACTATGACCAAGGTTAGGTAAGAAAGGGTCAACAACCTCTGTTGCATTCTGCATAGCTAAATTATCCAACGCCAGATTACAAATAACGTCCCTAGAAGTACCAGGTAAATTCTCTTCCAATGTAACGTAGCGTTACAAACGCTCGTACTTATAGGTTAGCGTAAAACAAAATAAATACTTAATAATAATTAATAAATGAACTGCAGGACAGTACGATTATTTTATATAGTAATGGATGACGCTGTCTTATCGTTCGGGCGCGGTGGAGAAACCGGCCGCCGCCGCCTGCGGCCTGCATAGACGGCCCCCCGCCATTCCTCAATCGCTGTGGAGGCGAGTGCACGTCACTTTGCGCCGCGATCGCAGAGTCTCATTGAATGCGATCTTAAATTTATTAAAACTCAATCTTACTTATTTAAGTTTATAAGTGTTTCTCCGTGTTCCCGTACTGGGTGAGTTGTGCAAATAAGTTATATGCCGTATTTTAAGCTTGTGAATGTATTTTAGTGGTTTTATTGAGTAAACTTGCCGTCGAGTTTGAAATAACCGTTGCAACCTCACTACCCCTTATTTTTGTATTTAGTAATTTACTTATTACTGCAATTAATTAACTCGCCGTAGCTATAATTTTAATTGGTAATCTTCATACTTTTAGTAGATATAAATGTAGTTAAATAATTAATAGTTTAAATTCATAACTGTAAATAGCCGCCTAGCCGTTGCTGAAATTTGGAACTGCCACCTTGGCCATTTCTTTCCCTTGTGCTAGCTATTTGTAGATCTGGAGTGCCCCATAACCCTTAGGTCTTTCTTAAAACCTGCTAGTTAAAGGTCGTAACCACTGTGTTCGGTACAATTCCAGGAACACCCTCTGGGCTTATAATTTGAACCTGAAGATACTGAGAGCCAGAGCCACCTCAACTGTTGATATCGGAAGGACGAAGCACCTGGAACACCTAGAGGACTGCAAGACCGAGGAGAGTGTGGTACCCTGGAACCTAACAGTGCGCGACCTATGACCTAGGCAATATTACCTACGACCTAATAAATACTATATACTAATTCTCAATTTGCCGTGTTATTATTTACTCTGTAAATATAATTGCGACACCAACATGGGTGGAAATTGAACCTGTTTGTCAGTCATGATGAATAATCAAAAATATTAAAGAAACAAAGACAAACAACCAACTAAAAATTCAAAGAATAGTTAAAATGCTTCAAAGTTTATAAGATTTTTAGTTAAAACCGGTTTAAGTTATTATGTTTTAAAGTTTATGTTAATATTTAATAATGTTCAAAAGTATTTAAAGAAATTTGAATGTACAAGGAAACATTCAAATTGTAAAGTATATAAGATGCAAAAAAGATTCACAATTTATCTTAATTTTCAAGATTATTAACAACAGCTAAGGTTATATCTATATGTGAAAAGTAAAATCAATAAACTGGTTAATAATTATGTTAATAAGCTAGTATTTTCTAATATGAATGTAGCTTAATGCTTCTCAACAGTAAACAAACGTTATAACTTTATATAAGACATAGTTATATCAATTCAAACAAAACTTAGCACTTTCAATGTGGTCAAGGTCACTTCCTTACAAAATGTAAACAACGCATATCTCAAATGTTATTATATAGTAAGTACACACTTAGATTAGTCTATCCAGTATATAAGACATATAAAGAACATTGTATGTTAATTAGTTTTGTTAAAATACAAAAAAACGTTGTAACAATTGTGTTTTCAAAGTACACAAACTGTAAAAATGCTAAAAATAACACAAAAATTGCACTTAATTGTGACAAGAAAAACAAAAATAAGATGCAAGAAAGATTATACATGTGGAGGTAAATCCGGTCCCTGTTCTCGCGCTAATTGTAATAAAAAAAGTTGTGTTTATAAAAATATAACCGTTACTAGTTGTAACATGAAGGTTATAGAGAATAAAAAGCTAAAAACTAATGTTAGGTAGACAGTATTTATGAATATCGAGCGCCCTTGTTCTACCAAGATCTAAAACTTACCAGGATAAATCAGCGGTGTCATTGAGACTTTTAATCTCGGACCGGGGGACAAATGATAACACTGTTTTGGGAATGTATGATAAATTTTAATACTTCAAAACGTCCCTTACCTCCAGAGTGAGATACACATTACTTAGTTAAAGCCGGAATACTATGTCTAAACATTTGACTATAAATACCATTTGGTTTTCGTTACTTTTTAGGTTAATTTATTTTACATTTTACTACTGAAATTTGGTTATTTTCTTTATTTCTAATGTCTTTCTTGCATCTTGCTCATACGAAATTAAAGTTTTAAGGGTTATAAAAAGAGTTATAAAGAAATTCGCTTAGCTGTAGCGTCCGGGGGCGTCCGAGCACACCACTCAAAACAGACAACACCCATCGTCGCACAAACAGCGCCAAAGGCGCAAAATCACGACGTTAACATATGGCACTACACCATAAGCACGCCGAGTATCATCGCAAAAGCGATTTGGAATACGGATTCTTTTCGTTGAATCCGATTTATACAATTGACCAAAAATGAGCCCTTTGTATGCCTAGGGGCAAGAAAAAGTGAAGTCTACTATCGAGAATTGACAGATGTCAAATTTTTTTTTTTTTGAAAGATTGTCTATAGGATATTGAATGATCCACAGACCAAGTAGTAACTCGATTATTTAAAATCGACTAAAAATGGCTAAATACGA
This sequence comes from Cabera pusaria, assembly GCA_954871355.1. Classification (NCBI taxonomy): domain Eukaryota; kingdom Metazoa; phylum Arthropoda; class Insecta; order Lepidoptera; family Geometridae; genus Cabera; species Cabera pusaria. Next base: position 15,425,686 of record OX940915.1, on the reverse strand, counting down.
AAATGTTCTAAATTATTTAAAACCAAAAGGTAATTTTGTCAGTCTTAGAAGCTGAAATGTGCTTCCAAACGAAAAATATGTAACGAGTCGAAATACCTCGTTACAGTACATACCTTCCCCAAAAAAAAATAAAAGAATGAAACTTCTTTTATTTTTGAGAAGAACTCCCAAAAAATTCCTAATAAAAACTTATTCAAAAAAAATTAATAAACAGAAAATATTCCGCCCCCAAAATATGAAATTTACTCAAACTAAAAGAAGACACTAATAAAGCATAACGTTAAATCAGTTAAGCTTCTAGCCACTGACTAAGTTGCTCTAGAAAAACAAGTTATAAAAACTTTCTAACTAAGTGAAAAACAATGTAAAGGTTTACCAAAACTAATCCATCAATATGACTCAATCCTAAAATCCATCACAAATTAATTATACTCAAGAGTGGATAAGCACCATAGCCTCCATCTACTTATCTGTATTACAAACCAAATAAATATTTCTGAAATATTTAACAAAAGTGTAGATAAGCACCATCGCCTCTATCTTTTATAATCTCAGAACGATTCTAACTAAATTAAAAGGTAATAACAAAGGTTATCCATATTGCAGTACGGTTAAGCATTAGCTGCCGACTTTAGATAATTATTCACTGCAAAAGATTCAGTGAACAAGTTTTCAATGAAAAAGTTGAACAACAAAAGTTCAAATTATTCTCATAAAAATAGAGAACCAAAAATAATAAGTAGTGACCGGCTCAACTCTACCGACTTTCCGAACACTAACAAATTAATAAAAGGGTTTGTCAAAAAGACCAAAAATTGTGTATTGTGACCGGCTCAACACCACCGACATTCCGTGCACAAAAACAAGTTAACAAAAGTTTGTTGGGAAAACAACAAAGTTGTATTGTGACCGGCTCAACACCACCGACTTTCCGTTCACAATATCTAAAGTTTCCAACGCTTGAACCAAAAATGTCAAAGCGAGGAAAAAATGAAGAGTAAAAAATTACCCAAAAAGGTTAACTGAGACAAAAGCTCAAAAAGAGTCAAATCCGAGAGGCAAATCCGGGTAAAAATTATGTAGAGCTCTAAGTGTCAAATCCAAGTCTTAGGTCTACAACAAACACAAACTAAATAATCTAAATAATATATAACATGCTTCACAAAGACTGAAACACATTTATATTAAAAATGTATTTACACTATGTGCAGGCTATTTGAAAAGTGGAAAGCTTTTCATAGCAATCTAAAACAATATTTATGCTAGAAAAGTGGAAAACTTCTCAAAGTATCTAAAAGAAAGTTGAGTACTTGAAAAGTGAAAAGCTTTTCAAAGTAACCAAAATAATAAAATATACAAAAATATACATAAGATCTTTTGATGCCAAGAAAATTTCTAAAAGAAAATATAATCGTTAGATGTAGCTTCTAAAGTTGGGTAAAAGTTTAAAAGTAGGATAAAAGTATCAAAAATAGAATAAAATTACCAAAAATAGACCTAAGTTAGGTTTAGTATATTTAAAGTTGTATTTCAATAAAGTGTTGGTTTTCTTTCAGATAATCATCTTTCATCCTGGGCCTCTTCTTTCATACATCAAATCTCATTCTTCCACAAGCATTGGCCCTCCCAAACAGATCTAAATAATTTTATTAGGATGATAATATACCATAGTATATTATCATATATAGTATATAGTAGTAGTATCATATATAGTATCAGTCATAACTGATACTTAATATAGGTATTTTTACCCACGACGGAACGTAGACTATAAATGCATCAAAACAAAGTTAAATAAATTGTTAAATTCAAAAATGAAAATTTTAATATTTAATTATATCTTTAACATGATAACGTCCAGTACTTGTTTTATTAAATTCCTTTAGTACATAAACGTTAGGAGAAATTCTCTCTACAATTTCACATTTAATAAACTTAGGTGCTAATTTAGCCGAAAAATATGCAGGTGCATTTGACTGTACAAAACTTCTACGCCAAACTACATCACCGACATCAAAAGAAATGACTTTTCTTCCCCTATTATAATAAAGAGCATTACGCTTATAATGTTTCAAAAGATAAGCTTGAACTTTAACAAAAACTTCACTAAGTGAATTTAAAGAGTGAGCATAAGTATCTCTAGTACCAAGCTCAAGTTGATCTAAGTTATCAAAAGAGTTACTAAAACGGTGTAAAGATGCATCAAAAATAAGTTCTCTACCGAACATCAAAAAGTTAGGAGTGTACTCTGTAGCAAGATTTACACTACTATTTAAAGCTAATTGGACATGAGGCAAAAACCTTGACCAAGTTCGATGATCATTTTTAACAAAACAAGAAATACATGTTTCTATTGTCTTATTATATGAAATGAAATGAAATGAAATGAAATGAAATGAAAATGAAATGAAATGAAATGAAATTAAAATTATTTATTTCGCAACAATATGAATAACAATTATAAATCACCTACTGCTAATACAGTATGTTGCAAAACAGGACCCAGCTCAGCAAAAAGTTGGTCATGATGGACATGACCAACGCTGGTCTTCCGATGGGACCCTGACAGTGATGTCACGGAACCTTACCTACTTTGGACAATGCTCTACAATTTGAGTACACAAAAGTTAAAGATAATTATGTAAATTTGTATGATTTATATAAATTTTTAGCAGATTAAATAAATTAATAATAGGTATAATTTATAAAAATAAAAAATAAAAATATATAGATGACATATATAAAAACTAAGTACGTTTCGTGATATAATATTATATTATATTGCACTCGTGTCGTGCCGTTGAGTTTCCTCTTCTGACTGATGGACATTTAGTAATATTCTAAGTTTAATTCTGAAACTATAAATACATCGCAAGTTCCTTACTGGCGGTGGAATATTGTTCCAACATTTCGAGGCTGCGTATCGGAAACTACCTCTGAAAGCGGCCGAGCCATGCTGTTGCGTCAACAACTGCACTGCGCACTGCCGCGAACCTTGAGCTCTTCGGCTAGCCGCCCAGGTCAGCTTTTCATACAGATAGCTAGGTGTTTTAAAGTTTACTACGCCAAAAAGAAGACATGCCAAATGCAATTTTCGGCGATGTTTCATCTTGAGCATAGAGTGCCTATTGAGGTATGGGGTTATATGTGCTCTCAATGGAATTTCAAAACAGAAACGGGCGCAGGCATTTTGCACCCTTTGAATCAGTTTCTCTGTTCGCGCTAGCAAACGTGGCCCAAAAACCGTATCCATATAATTAAGTTTCGATAGGATAAGCGACTCTACAAGTTGAATGCGCAGATTTTCTTTTAAAAACGGTCTTGCTCTGTAAAGTACTTTAAGCCTATAAAAACAATTTTTAATACAGTTTGCGATATGTTTCTCGAAACGTAAGTTACAATCCATATGCAGTCCTAGATTACGAGCTTCGTAAACACGTTCAATGGGTTCGTTCAAAATGGTTACTGTTGTTAGGGGGCTTACATTACACAGTTTGTGTTTACTACCAAAGATAAGATATTTTGTTTTTGATGGATTCAGAAGCAAGCTGTTTTTTACAGACCAGTTTGCAATTTCTGAAAGATCCTTATTGAGTTTAGCGATAGCCGAGTCTATCTCGGAAACCTTGAATGAAATATATATTTGAATATCATCCGCATATATATGAAACTTACTATGCTTTATGACATTTGTTATATCGGCTGAGTACAAGATGAATAGTTCTGGTCCCAAAATAGAGCCTTGGGGCACTGCCCTATTTACAGAGACTTTTTCAGACACCAGTGACGATCCATCATTGCGCTGCAGCTTAACATACTGTTGACGGTTACTAAGATAACTATCGAACCATTCAAGAGCTTTGCGATCGAAACCGTAATAATGAAGTTTTGACAGTAATAGGCTAGTATTTATTGAATCGAATTCCCTTGAAAAATCTAGTAATACTAGAAGCGTACACATTCCTTCATCCTCCATCCTCATATATCTTTCTACTGGATTATTCTGTGGAGTGTATAGTGCATTATAAAATATTTTAGTTATGTTGAAATTTTTTAAGAAATCTACAAAATGTTTAGATATAAATTGGGGTCCGTTGTCGGCCACTAAAATTTTAGGTACACCAAATTTAAGAAATATTTCTTTTTCAAAGATTTTACAAATTACTTTAGAAGTAGCATTTATCATTGGAAATATCCAACAATATTTAGTAAAAACATCTACAATTGAAAGAATGAATCTATGTCCAGAATAAGATTTAGGTAAAATCCCAATAATATCAACGGATAACATTACCATAGGTTGATCAACTTTCTTAGGGTTAACCATCTTACCAGCAGGAGCAGAAGTTGAATGTTTATAAGCTTTACAAATGTCGCAAGAAGAAATATATCTTTGAACGTCTCCGAACATTCCTTTCCAATAATAATGTTGTTTTATTTTATTAAGAGTTTTATGTATTCCAAAGTGTCCAGAATTAATATCATCATGATTAGAACGAATAGTATCTAAAACATGTTCTTTAGGTATTACAATTTTCCAATTTAAACGACTATTAGGGTCATATTTATTTTTACAGTAACGATATAAAGTATTATCTTCTACTCGAAGGTTTTTCATTCTAGAAGGGTATTTTTGACAATTTATAAAGACTTTTCTATACCAAGGGTCTTCTATATCTTCATCTGGTGAGACAATATTTATAGCGGAAACTAATATTGAAGTTATATTGATTCTAGATAAAGCGTCAGGAACTTGATGTAAAGATCCTTTTTTATGAACAATATCAAAAGTAAATTGAGAAATACGTGCAGCCCATCGAGCTAAGCGTCCACTCGGGTTATTAAGTTTTAAAAGCCACTTAAGACTAGCATGATCTGTCACAACTGTGAATTTCATTCCTTCGACATAAGGTCTAAAATGTTCAATTGAATCTAAAACTGCCAAAAGTTCACGTTCAGTGGTACTATAATTTCTTTCACATTTATTTAAAGATCTTGAATAATAAGCAATTGGATGTTGTTCATTATTTTCGTCTTCTTGACTCAGAACACTACCAATTCCTACAGAACTAGCATCGCAATGTAAAAAGAAAGGTTTTTCAAAATCAGGACACTGTAAAACAGGTGTAGTTATTAAGGCATTTTTTAAATTAATGAAGGCTTCTTCAGCTTCTTCATTCCAAACAAAAGTACGTTTTATCTTTTTACTTCCAGAAGTTAATTTAGTTAAAGGGGAGGCAATATCAGCGAATTTACAAATGAAACGTCGATAATATGAACATAATCCTAAAAAGCTTCTAAGTTGTTTTACGGACTCTGGTCGTGGAAAGTTTTCTATAATTTCTAATTTAGACGGATCAGTATGTAGGCCTTGACTGTCTACAATATAACCGAGATAACGGAGTCTTTCTTTGCAAAATTCACATTTTTTAAGATTTACTGTTAAGCCTGAGTTTTTAAGTATTTCATGGACTTTTTTAAGGTACTCTATATGATTTTGAAAATTATCATTTACTAAAATCAAATCATCTAAATATTTAAACAGGACATTGTCAAATTCAGGTCCAAAGAGTTTATCAACCAAGCGTTGTAACTCTGCCGGTGCGTTGGTGATTCCAAAAGGCATCCGAACAAAATGGTACAAGTTTTTTCCAGGAACTACAAAAGCAGTCTTTTCACGAGAGGACTCTTCAAGTTTAATTTGCAGAAATGCTTTAGAAAGATCTATGGTAGATATGAATTTAGCCCCACGAAGGCTGTCTAATATCCTAGAAGGGTACGGCAAAGGATAAGAATCTTTAACAGTTATTGAATTTAATCGTCTCGAATCTAAACATAATCTGGTTCCACCATCTTTTTTATCGACGGCTAATACAGGGGAACACCAAGGAGATTTTGAAGGTTCTATAATTCCTTCCTTTAATAAAACTTCCACTTATCATAAAGTTCTTTTTGTTTAGCAGGACTCAACGGCCAATATCTACTTTTAAAAGGGTCGCCAGTAACGTTAATTTTATGTTCCACAAGGGTGGTAAGGCCTAAACCTTTTTTCTCATAAGAAATATCTTCAAACAAAGCAATGGTTTCATCTAATTGTTGTTTCTCAGAAGGAGTTAAATGAACTGTAGAAGTAACAGCGTTCACTTGAATTTTATTATTGTGAACATATTCAATATTTTTCCACAAGTCTTTAGCTAAACTAAATTTCAACCAAAAATCAAATCCCAATATAATAGGTGGATCAAAAGAGGGTATTATTAAAAATTCTACTAGTTTACAAACATTGTCAACGGTAACCGGTAATCGCATAGAACCGATAACTTTTCTTGATGAACCGTCAGCAGTACAAGCGGAGGCATCAATAGGTTTAATTTGAAATCCTAGTTTAGAAAAATGCAAGTGTTGGTTATTACCTAAAACACAGCTATTTGAACCACTATCTAGCAATCCAGAAAAAGTTTCATTATAAATGGTAAATTTTAAAAATGGTCTAGTATCATTTTGTTTAGTAAAAAGTATAGGAGCTGCTTTATGAACAGAAAAAAATGTTTTTAAATAGTCAAGCCATTCTGAAAATTCTCTCTTACACGTATCATCATCAGGTTTATAATTGGATATCGGAGCACTTGAAGTTTTTTCAAAAACTTGTGTCCGATGCCTTACAAGTTTTTTGAATTATTATTATTTTGAATATTGTCAGAATGACAAGTATTACAGTTCTTTGTCAAAACGCCTCGTTTATGACATTTAAAGCACACAGGTCCAAGAATCTCTGTACACTCTTTATAAGTGTGGTCAGTCGACTTACACTTCAAACAAGAAAGTTTGGTTTCAACCGCATGAAAGTTTTGTTTAATTTCCTTTACAGGTTTTCGGTTAACTAAAATCTCTAATTCCTTACTAATTCGGATAAACTGTTCAATAGTGTCTATTGATTTTCCAAATAAAAACGGTGTGTAAATAGGTAACATGTTGTGTTTAATTATAGTTATCAAAACATTCTCAAAAGTTGGATTAGCTAATCTGCTAGACATATCTAAAATCTCAGTAATGAAATCAGGAAGTGACTCATTACTCCGTTGTTTGCGAGTTCTCATTTCATACTCCAAATGATAATCAAATTCAGGTTTGTCGAATCTGTTCAACAATTCAATTTTAAGTGTTGTCCACGAAGAAACCCTAATTCGAATACTACGGAACTATTTCGTTGCTGTTCCAGTGAGCAAATCAGAAAAAGAACCGACTAAAAAGTTTTCATCAAAGTTTTTATACAAAAAATACTCCTCAACCGAAGTGATAAAGTCTCTTACACAAGTTTTCCCATCAAAAGATATCTTACTACGCTTCAAATCAGGAAGTTTATTTGTTGAAGGCAAATGCTTTTTCAATTGTTCATTGAGTTGAACATTCATCGAGTTAAACGAAGGTAAAGGTGTAAAATTATGCAAGCTACTATTACCAAGGTTAGGTAAGAAAGGGTCAACAACCTCTGTTGCATTCTGCATAGCTAAATTATCCAACGCCAGATTACAAATAACGTCCCTAGAAGTACCAGGTAAATTCTCTTCCAACAAGGGTGGAAATTGAACCTGTTTGTCAGTCATGATGAATAATCAAAAATATTAAAGAAACAAAGACAAACAACCAACTAAAAATTCAAAGAATAGTTAAAATGCTTCAAAGTTTATAAGATTTTTAGTTAAAACCGGTTTAAGTTATTATGTTTTAAAGTTTATGTTAATATTTAATAATGTTCAAAAGTATTTAAAGAAATTTGAATGTACAAGGAAACATTCAAATTGTAAAGTATATAAGATGCAAAAAAGATTCACAATTTATCTTAATTTTCAAGATTATTAACAACAGCTAAGGTTATATCTATATGTGAAAAGTAAAATCAATAAACTGGTTAATAATTATGTTAATAAGCTAGTATTTTCTAATATGAATGTAGCTTAATGCTTCTCAACAGTAAACAAACGTTATAACTTTATATAAGACATAGTTATATCAATTCAAACAAAACTTAGCACTTTCAATGTGGTCAAGGTCACTTCCTTACAAAATGTAAACAACGCATATCTCAAATGTTATTATATAGTAAGTACACACTTAGATTAGTCTATCCAGTATATAAGACATATAAAGAACATTGTATGTTAATTAGTTTTGTTAAAATACAAAAAAACGTTGTAACAATTGTGTTTTCAAAGTACACAAACTGTAAAAATGCTAAAAATAACACAAAAATTGCACTTAATTGTGACAAGAAAAACAAAAATAAGATGCAAGAAAGATTATACATGTGGAGGTAAATCCGGTCCCTGTTCTCGCGCTAATTGTAATAAAAAAAGTTGTGTTTATAAAAATATAACCGTTACTAGTTGTAACATGAAGGTTATAGAGAATAAAAAGCTAAAAACTAATGTTAGGTAGACAGTATTTATGAATATCGAGCGCCCTTGTTCTACCAAGATCTAAAACTTACCAGGATAAATCAGCGGTGTCATTGAGACTTTTAATCTCGGACCGGGGGACAAATGATAACACTGTTTTGGGAATGTATGATAAATTTTAATACTTCAAAACGTCCCTTGCCTCCAGAGTGAGATACACATTACTTAGTTAAAGCCGGAATACTATGTCTAAACATTTGACTATAAATACCATTTGGTTTTCGTTACTTTTTAGGTTAATTTATTTTACATTTTACTACTGAAATTTGGTTATTTTCTTTATTTCTAATGTCTTTCTTGCATCTTGCTCATACGAAATTAAAGTTTTAAGGGTTATAAAAAGAGTTATAAAGAAATTCGCTTAGCTGTAGCGTCCGGGGGCGTCCGAGCACACCACTCAAAACAGACAACACCCATCGTCGCACAAACAGCGCCAAAGGCGCAAAATCACGACGTTAACATATGGCACTACACCATAAGCACGCCGAGTATCATCGCAAAAGCGATTTGGAATACAGATTCTTTTCGTTGAATCCGATTTATACAATTGACCAAAAATGAGCCCTTTGTATGCCTAGGGGCAAGAAAAAGTGAAGTCTCCTATCGAGAATTGACAGATGTCAAATTTATTTTTTTTGAAAGATTGTCTATAGGATATTGAATGATCCACAGACCAAGTAGTAACTCGATTATTTAAAATCGACTAAAAATGGCTAAATACGAAAATGTTCTAAATTTTTTAAAACCAAAAGGTAATTTTGTCAGTCTTAGAAGCTGAAATGTGCTTCCAAACGAAAAATATGTAACGAGTCGAAATACCTCGTTACAACCACCTAACAAGATATTCGACCTAATAAATTTAGATGGTAATATTATTTACAAGTTAAAAACTACTAAAATTTATCGATTAGTAGAACTATTAACGGGATATTAATCATGTTTTTTATTATTTATTTGTTTCCGATAGTAATGAATAGTTCTGTGGCGACAAACTTTTTGGTGCTGTATTCTATTCAGCCTTCATACATTTCATGAGATTTAAATATAAAAAGAATTGGATAGGCATTGTCAGGCGGAAGAAAAAAACTGAGACAAATTATTGTAAAGTTTTACCTATTGGAGTCAGATAACAACGGAATTACAAGCATATTATGGTTGTTTATTTCACCACCCGAATATCATTTACTATAGTTCTGCTAATAGTGTCAGTGACCATGAAAAACTTATGAAATAAATCTAATCCAGTAGTTTAATATGGGTGGGAATTGTCAAAGAGAATACATGAAAATTGTGCCCAAACTGCCTGATAAATAAACTAGGTGATGAACTGATGACACATCCATAAAGAGGACTAATCTATTCACAGCCAGCAGACACTCGGCATATTGATAATCTATTTCTCACTAACGTAAACAAAAGCTTTTTCAGTACTCAGTATTGTTGTTTATTGCAACACAATGTCTAACTCTACAACTTTCTTCTACATAATGTGTACTTACATTTGAAATACCGACTACAAAGCTGTAACTTCTTGTCGTTTGGTAGTCTGTTCAGGTCCATTTTTATTAATAATTATAGTTATATTTATTTTGTCGTAATTATTTTTAATAAAAAAATATTTTATTTACAAAACGAAAACAGACCTGCATTCACAACCACAGAACACTATTACTCACGGGCTGCGTATAAAGTACTCTGTAGTCTGTGGACTGCGTTCACGACCTACACTCGGAGTGCACCCAAACGCTCTAACCCCGTTCACGACCTCAGAGCGTCGCACTCGGTTGTAGCAACTGTGTCGTTCACGACCTCGGTTGTTTCACTCCAGTTGCAACTTTTTAACCATCAAATTCGATGGTTAAAAACGCTCTGACGTTTGTGACGGTAAATTTGACGGGCAAAGCCGTAATTTTCTTGCAGATTAAGGGGATCAGAAGAAATTTGCATTGTCGAGACCAAAACGTGACATGACGAGACATTAATCGTAAAAACAAACGGAAAATATTTAGAAATAGAAAAATAAATGAACATAACCTCAAAACTCGAGTCTGCGCAAAATGTCAAAGTCACAATTTGAGTGAAAAACACCCGTGGTCGTTCCGGACCTTCGAGCGAGTATCAAAACAACCAAAAATCCTTCTCCGAAGGACGTGAACGAACCCCTACGCTAGGAGTACAACCCAAAGAGAATATCAAAGATAATATAAATACTACGTAAGTACAACCAAACGCTCTAACCCCGTTCACGACCTCAGAACGTCACATTCGCTAAACGAGTTAAAGAGAGAGGTTAGAGCGTTTGATTGCACAGGACCAAGCGTAGGTCGTGAACGGAGCCCAGTCACCGTGAACATGAAACGTGACGTCACTGACGCTAAAGAGAATATAACCACTCAGACGCTGACGTGTGACTGTGAAACAGGTAAATATATTGACTTTGAAGTTGACTTTGACACAAAGAAATTATGAAGTGGGACTCAGACATTCAATTTCGTCGACACTGACAGTGACTTTAAAATGTTAAATGCTATGTCAACCGTGGTTTGCTATCGTTACATAGTCATGGGATTTTGTCAGTGGGAATGTGATCGATTATTTCAAGTGTGATGTTATTATTGGTACTGAGATTTGTAGGTACCTAGAGATCTTCTACGATAACATGGCCCGCCCCTCCAAATTACTGTTTTTACGTGTGTAGTCACATCCTTAAGAAAAAGTTTGTATGTAGTTGTATATGTTGCGCCGGAAAGTATTGCTAATAAATTTCATAGAAACTTTTTTTGCATTGTTGGTTGGTACAAATTACATTCATAATTATGAGTTATTTAATGTATGCCATTTCGCGGAACCGGCAGTACCAGTACGCATGCGCACACATGCGTGGTGGTGCGTTGTAAATACTTTTACAAATACTTTCAAACTTTTTTAATTTTGGAGGGGCGGGTCATGTCATCGTAGAAGATTACTAGTACGCAATTATATTTTTATTTTCGGTTTAACCCCTCATATTAAAAATTCATTTATTTTCGTAACACTTTCATGTTTGGGGTCACGTAAAAGTACCAAATTTTAAACTTATTAGGGATTGATGAGGTTACAGATGATTTGCTCCGAATGTACTGGTTCGGAGCAAATCATCTGTGACAGACGGACAAACAGTCATACATACAAATGAGTGACCCTATAATGGTTCCATTTTTCTACTTAAACTACGGAACCTCTTAAAAATAGACAGAATTTGTTATGTGATGCCCTCCTCAACGAGACAATTAAAACATGGCGGCAAGAGACTATTGAAAAGTGAAACGTCGGCAAATTTAGAGGAACAAGGGTAAAAAGTTGAACTTTAAATATTTTTTTTAATTGCTATTAAAATTATGGATAATGAGGTGAATAAAAAAACTGGGTGAAGTGCAAGTCGGACTCGCACTCGTAGGGTTCCGTAACACAGGAAAGTATTCTATAACTATGATTTTTCGCAACTTAAAAATTAACTTTGTTTTTCATAGTGTTTGTATGAAAAACAATGTTATATTTGCGGTCGCTATAACTCAAAAACTGCTGACTGTAAAAGTTAGAGGGGGGGGGGCACACGTTTACCAGTTTAGATGCGCCTATCTTTCAAATGATTGTCTTTGAGAAATAATGATTTAAGGAACCTAAATGTCATTTTTAAAGACCTATTCATAAACACCCCACCACACGTATAGGTTTGAAGAAAAAACGTTGTTTTTGTTTCAGTTCCATGTATGGTATCCAGGTATCCTTAAACTTGAGACAGACAGACATGATGAATCTATAAGGGTTCCGTTTTTATGCCATTTGGCTACGGAACCCTAAAAACAACATTTGAATTTGAAATTCCTGTAGTTCTAGCTGTTCTAGGATAAACGCCATCTAACGAATATCTAACAAACTTCTAACACCAACTAAGTAAAATAACACTAAAGCTACTTCTACTCGCCAATAGATGTCGGGAAGAGTCATATTTTAAGTTGATTATCTACACAGAATAATGAATAGTCCAAGTATTATTGATAAAGTTGATTATTGAAAACACGAATAAAACAACATTTTCTGAAAATGAATTCTAGCTAGATCGATATATCGCCCCCGAAATTCCCTGTATACTAAATTTTATTTAATTGTTAGAGCCGTTGCCGAGATTCAGATTCAGATTCCGAGATTAAGGTAAAAAACACGTTTTTTAAACTCTTTAATTTTTAACTTTGTTTTGTTCTTAGTATTTGTTGTTATAACGGCAAAAGAAATACATTATCTGTGAAAATTTCAACCGTCTAACTATCACGGTTCGTAGTATTATTATCTTTTCTATGACGGTTCATGAGATACAGCCTGGTGACAGTTGGACAGACAGACAGAGAGACAGACAGACAAACGGACAGCGGAGTCTCAGTAATAGGGTTCCGTTGGTACCCTTTGGGTTTGGAACCCTAAAAACAGTTAAATGAAATTAGGCTTACCAAATTAAATGCAGTCTTTTTGGTTAAACCATACAACGACAAAATTAATAGCGCGTGTGGCTTCCACATGCTCTCAGAGTCTGAATGCGTTTACCTATACTTCCAATGATGCCATCAATAATTTCTTGAGGCATATGCTCCCACTCTTCGACTAAGGCCAATTTCAGCTCTGCGATGTTCCTGGGGGCTGGGTTCCTTTGATGTACCCTTCTGCCAAGGGCGTCCCAAACATGTTCTATCGGGTTAATATCGAAGAACGCGCTAGCCAGTCCATTTGGGTAATTGCAACATCATTAAAGTAATCACGCACCACGCTCGCTGTGTGGGCCAAGCGTTATCGCGCATGAGAACAAAATCATCGCAAAGAAATGGAGCAAATGGCATTACATGGGGCTCTAGGATCTGCGAGATGTATCGCAGTGGAGTCAAGGATTCATTTTCCATCACGGGCAGCTCTGTACGGGCTTCCAAACATATGCCACCCCACACCATAACCTTAACTTAGCCTTTGCTCCATCTTTGCTGTAGTCAATCATCTACGGCGTTCATTCATTTTAGTTATATTGTTTAGTTTTAAAGTTAACATTGATTTACGTAATTATTGTGTATTACTTTTTATTCATACTCATAGACTTAATATTAAAGAATGGTGCACTGCAGATGTTTTGCAAATTCAATTTAATCGGTACGCTCTAATTACAAGGTTGTAATTGCTTTGTACAACAAAACGGCCCAAACAAAAGGCACCTAGGTGGGAGTGTATCCTTGTCTAACAACCTGCCAGTACTATATATGTACTATACCTACTATATGTATAGTATATATACTGGGTGGCCCAAAAGGTGACGTCCAAAATTTTTTTGAGGGTTCCGTACCTCAATAGGAAGGAAGAATAGGACGTATCCACATTGGGATATATATCCGAAGATATAGATGTGTCCGGAGTTACCTACCCAAGCCCACAGAAATTTCTATTTCTACAAGCTAACAAGTAATCAACCGACTTCCAAAAAGAAGGAGGTTCTCAATTCGAGACGTTTATTTTGTGTGTATTTTACGTGATTACTCCGTGAATTGTAAACCGATTTGAATGATTCTTTTTTGATCGGTAGGGTACAGTTTCGAAGTTGTCCCATTGTAATTTTATTGAGATCTGATAAGTATCTCTAGAGATATGACGATAAACGTCTTAATCTTGCTACTGAAATTGACTCGCGGGATATGGTAGTCAGTAGTTTTAGTATCTTAATTATTATATCACTAGCAGCCCGCCCCGGCTTCGCACGGGTAGAACATATATGCCTACAAAATTTGCATCAGTTTGTTGCATCGAATATAAAATATGAACATATTTAACAACCATCGTCATATTTCATCCAATTTACACAAAACCTTAACGAATAATGTACCTAAACCTTCCTCATAAACACTCTGGCTATTAGTGAAAACCGCATGATAATCCGTTCAGTAGCTATTGAGATTATTGCGAACAGACAGACAGACGCAGTGATGAACTTTGTTTTATAATACTTACGTATTGATATTGGACGGCCCTTTGGCGTAAAGGATAGTTACCCTGATTCTGACCCGACGGTCGTTGGTTCTAATCCTAGCTATATACCTACCAATGAAAGTTTTATGTGCATTCATGAATCATGAGTTTTCGTACAGTGGTAGTGGAATCATTAAATCTACCAAAAAGTAGCTTACCACCAAGGAGTACATCTGCCGCCGTAACCTTACGGCGTTCCCCGACGCAAAATGTAGGGGTAATATACGTTTAACGTGTGTATCTGTGTGTCTGTCTGTAGCATCTTAGCACCTAACCGGATGAACCGATTTTGTTTTTATTATTGATAGTTTTTTTGTTTGATAGATGTCTTCATCGAGAGTTTTCTTAGCTTTGATTCATGAAAATTCGTTCAATCGTTATACAATTATGAGCTTTTTTCTAGTTAATTGCGCTATGAAATCAACTTTCATAGGTCCTGATCAATTCGAAAATCTTCTTCAACGATATTGTAAGAACATGGAAGCCTCCTGGACTCTACAGAATACTCAAATCCTCATCAACTTACAGCTCAGATTTTAAATGTCGTGTTTAGAATCATTGGAAAAAGCTATTATACATAGATCAGTCGGGGTGGTTTAAAATATTATATTATATTATTATATATATAGATGAATATTATTTTATACAATAGATCATATTATTATACTATATTGACTTCAAATTGATTGTGATCGGTGGGGAGCTACAGCATAGCTAAGCTTATAATAATATTTTCGTAGTAACTATGACCTAATCTGTAGTTTCACTGCAAATATTTTATTAATTTTGCGATGCGTGTTTGTGAAATTCGTGATATCTTCTAGAGTTTTCAATTGAATTATATACTGTAAAGGACAATTTTAATCTATAATATGTGGCCAAGCTAATTAACGTAATTATTTGGATAAGGATTAATACTATATACTTGAAAATAGCCTTGGAAGTTATGTAATATTTTTTAACAAAAATTTTAAGATTAAAATAGTTACTGTAAGTCAACCTTAAGAGATAGACATTTACTGTCGCGGACTTTTTTGTAGGTCTTATTAAGTTGTACAACTCTTGCATAGAAAATATTCTTCTATCTATTTTCAATTAAGCAGCGTTCGTAAGAAACGTGTTTTTCGACCGTTTATTTGCCGACTTAGGTTGCAAATTAGGTCTCCACGAATGTACCTTTGATTTAAACGGGATAATATATAGCCTATTTTCATTCCGAAAGTCCATTCTATGTATTAGTGAAATAATTTTTTAATTCGGTTCAGTAGTTTTTGAGCTTACTCATTACAAACATACAAAAATACAAAAATACAAATGTTCTCTCTTTATAATATTAGTATAGAAGTATAGATATAGATATGCGTAGCATCTCTACTTAGTCTGTGAGTAATATCGATGTATTAGATAATCAGATGGTTTTCAACCGATATCGATACTTTAAATCGAGCCTTTGGCAGGCATGAGGCATCAGTGCAATGTGCATCACTAACGTAACCAATATGGCGAATTAAATTTGTGTCGAATCGAGTGTCAAATCAAACACGGGAAATGTACAATAAGTAAATAAAAATGTTTTCGCCTCATAAACACTGGTTTTTATGTGTATTCCGTGTATTCCTTTACATACTCAACTCAAAAACATGTAAGTATTATGGCTTTAAGCTTCTATTTATCTCCTGGACTATTAAGCATAGGTACTGTAAGAGTTTTAAGTTGGCCAAATTTAAGGCTGTTTTTGGTGAAAAAGACCTTGATACGGCGTTTGCAAGCCTACATTAGCCTTACTTATCAATTAATCACAAGGTTCTCCATGAATTATGTCCTATCGTCGGGAATTTCAAGGGAAATACCTTGGTTGTGATGGTCCATATTACCGAATATTTTTCACAGGCTATATCGGAGTTTTTTACGATAAATATGACACTTTTACTTACAAGAACCTTTCACAGGCGGATATTTAAATTAGCATTATTATATTTACTCTAACCCCCAACATTAAATTATCATTTTGGGTTAAGCTGATATTTACAAAATGCAGATATTTAAAATTATTGAATTTTTCGTTAAATGTTATTAAAAATAGTTTTCTGAAAAGTATCACTATTTTCTACTATATATACTGTTACTACTACTATATTATATAATACTACTATACTATACTATTTTCTGAATATTTTTACATTATCAGATTGATATAATCTATACTAATATTATAAAGAGAGAACATTTGTATTTTTGTATGTTTGTAATGATTTGGCTCAAAAACTACTGAACCGATTTAAAAAATTCTTTCACTAATACATAGAATGGACTTTCGGAATGAAAATAGGCTATATATTATCCTGTTTAAATCAAAGGTACATTCGTGGAGACATAATTTGCAACCTAAGTCGGCAAAAAAACGGTCGAAAAAACACGTTTCTTACGAACGCTGCTTATTTGAAAATAGATAGAAGAATATTTTCTTGTCGGATTTGAAAACTGTAATGATTTCTTCCGAATGATTAACTTACGTAATAAGTAGTCATAGATGGCGCCACCAATGCATAATTGGGTTAACAAATGCAATCCACTAATTTCGTCGTAACGTTACTTCGCACCATGGCTTAATTGGCAAAGCACCGGAACATGTTATTCCGGAGGTTGCGGGTTCAAGTCCCGTTGGTACGATGAAATTTTGGATTGTGTTTAACAATTTACAAAAATATTAAGTGTGTAACACTTCAAAGAAACATAATATTTGATTTATGCAGTGCAACATCTCTTGTCGGATTTGAAAACTGTAATGATTTCTTCCGAATGATTAACTTACGTAATAAGTAGTCATAGATGGCGCCACCAATGCATAATTGGGTTAACAAATGCAATCCACTAATTTCGTCGTAACGTTACTTCGCACCATGGCTTCATTGGCAAAGCACCGGAACATGTGATTCCGGAGGTTGCGGGTTCAAGTCCCGTTGGTACGATGAAATTTTGGATTGTGTTTAACAATTTACAAAAATATTAAGTGTGTAACACTTCAAAGAAACATAATATTTTATATAGTATTAATCCTTATCCAAATAATTACGTTAATTAGCTTAGCCACATATTATAGATTAAAATTGTCCTTTACAGTATATAATTCAAATGAAAACTCTAGAAGATATCACAAATTTCACATACACGCATCGCAAAATTAATAAAATATTTGCAGTGAAACCACAGATTTGGTCATAGTTACTGCGAATATATTATTATATAAGATTAGCTATGCTGTAGATCCCCCCGATCACAATCAATTTGAAGTCAATATAGTATAATAATATGATCTATTGTATAAAATAATATTCATCTATATATATAATAATATAATATTTTAAACCACCCCGACTGATCTATGCATAATATTTTCATTAAAAGCACTCCAATGACACCACATTTGAAATCTGAGCTGTAAGTTGGTAATGATTTGAGTATTCTGTAGAGTCCAGGAGATGTCCCAGCATCAGGTCAATGCTTCCATGTTCTTACAATATCGTTGAAGAAGAAGATTTTCGAATTGATCAGACCTATGAAAGTTGATATCATAGCGCAATTAACTAGAAACTAGCTCATAGTTTTGAATGCATTTTCATGAATCAAAGCTAAGAAAACTCGATGAAGTCATCTATCAAACAAAAAAAAAACTATCAATAATAAAAACAAAATCGGTTCATCGGGTTAGGTGCTAAGATGCTACAGACAGACACACAGATACACACGTTAAAGGTATATTACCCCTACATTTTGCGTCGGGGAACGCGTAAGGTTACGGCGGCAGATGTTCTCCTTGGTGGTAAGCTACTTTTTGGTAGGTTTAATGATCCCACTACCACTGTACGAAAACTCATGAATCATGAATGCACATAAAACTTTCATTGGTAGGTATATAGCTAGGATTAGATTAGAATCAGGGTAACTATCCTTTACGCCAAAGGGCCGTCCAATATCACTACATAAGTATTATATCCAGTTTTACATGTTGTAGCGGATCACACAGACAAGCTCCAATGTAGTGGTGTTACTATGCGGGGTAATTGTAGTGTAGTTGACAAAGTTAGTTTAAACTAACGCTTAGGACAATGGGGAGGCCAGACTTAATCAACATTTTCCATCAAAATATACAAGGCCTCTCCAGCAAAGCCTTAGAATTAGAATTATTTCTCGACTTTTATAAAGTTGATATAATGTGTATTACTGAACACTGGTTTGTGAAAGGTACTTTGTTACCAATAATCAGAAATTATACAATTGCAAGCACATTTATTAGACAGAAGGCAATTCGCGGTGGCTCACTTATATATGTATCTGAAAATTGTAATTTTAAGGAGCGTAAAGACATTGTAGCTTTGTCTGTTGAACGATGTATTGAATTATCTTGTATAGAGCTGGGGCAACATATAGTCATCTGTGTCCTCCATCGGCTGATTATAAAATGTTTGAGAGAATTATGGAAGAAGTCATGATGAAAGTCTTCAACACCCCGAAATCTTTGATAGTTTGCGGTGACTTTAATGTTAATTTAATTGAGCAGTCACCGCTCAGTGATAAGTTAAAAAATTTATTTCTTAGCTTCAATTTAAAGCATCTTTTTAACCAGCCGACTAGAATCACTAGCTCATCAGCCACCTGCTTGGACAATGTGTTTTGCAACTGTGAACCTGAGAAAATTGCAATCTTTGATAAACTTGGCTCCGACCATCTGGGACAGAGTGCCACATTTTCATGTAAAACATCCACCAAAGGTCAAGAATACACATACAGGCCCATTACAACCAATCGGGTTGAACAGTTTGTGGATATCATTGACAAGCAACTAATGAACCTAATATTTTCTGAGGATCCCGATGACCTATGCAGCACTTTATCTCAAATGTTGGGTGCAGAGTTCAATAATATTTTTAAATTTAAAACTATTACAAGAGCTGGGAAAATTCGGTTCGATGACTGGGCTACTCCTGGTATTTACAAAAGTAGAAATAATTTGTACAACTTATACTCACAAAAACAAATTAATTTACACAATACTAAATTCATAAATCACTTAAAACTATATTCCAAAACTTTTAAAGTGGTTTGTCAGACAGCAAAATCTTTGCATTTTAGTAGAAAAATTAAGCATGCTGATGATAAAATAAAAACAACATGGAAAATCATCAATACTGAAACTGGAAAAATAAAACAAAGAGACAGTAAGATCATCTTAAAAATTAACAATAAATTAATCATGGATAGTAATGAGGTTGCCAATACATTTGATGAGTTCTTCTCTCAAGTACCCATTACTACCACTCAGTCCATAAATTCTAGTCCCGCTGATGCTTATTCTATATTATCAAAGTGTGTAAATAAATGTGATACCTTGTTCCAGTTCAAACACGTAACTGCAGACTCAATTGTGAAAACATTTAAAATGCTCAAAACAAACAAAAGAAAACCGAGGACCTGTGGGGAATGTCAACCACAGTTCTCAGTTACATTATTACTGTTATTAGCCCATACTTAGCTTTTATTTTTAACAGATGCGTTGATCAAGGTGTCTTCCCGGATTTAATGAAAAAAAGTAAATTGATTCCTTTATTCAAATCAGTAAACAAAAATGATCCATCTAACTATAGACCAATCTCTATACTACCGGCATTGAGTAAAATTTTTGAAAAAGTAATATTAGACCAGCTTGCAAAATGTGTTAATTTTAACATGAATGATCTATTAAATAGCAAGCAATTTGGATTTACTAAAGGGCGTTCTACTACTGATGCAGGAATAGGTCTTCTTAAACATATATTTGATGCATGGGAGAAAGCACAAGATGCTATTGGCGTGTTCTGTGACTTATCAAAAGCATTTGATTGTGTCTGTCATGAAACACTAATTTACAAATTAAAATACTATGGTGTTGAAGGTAAGGCACTTGATCTGGTATCATCATACCTCTGTAATAGAACACAGATGGTTGAAGTCAATGGCGTCAGGTCATCTGGATCCCTCATAAAAATGGGAGTCCCGCAGGGATCGATCCTAGGACCTTTTTTATTTCTAGTTTATATCAATGATTTACTGTCATTCGTACAGAACCTATGTGATATTGTTTTGTTCACAGATGATACTTCCTTGATATTCAAAATAGATAGGACTACACCTAACTTTGACGATGTAAACAAATCAATAACACAGGTTCTGAATTGGTTTACAACCAATAACTTATTGTTAAACGCAAAAAAAACTAAATGTATTAATTTCTCTCTACCAAATGTAAAAAAGGGTATCCTAAATAGAAGTATATTAATAAATGATGAACCATTAGAACTTGTTGAATCCACAACATTCTTGGGCATCACCCTGGATTCAAAGCTTCAATGGGGTTCTCAAATATCGGTTCTAGCAGGTAGGTTAAGCTCCGCTGCATACGCAGTACGTAAAATTAGATTTTTAACGGACAAAGCCACTGCAAGATTGATCTATTTCAGCTACTTCCACAGTATAATGTCTTATGGCATTTTATTGTGGGGGAAAGCCGCTGAAATCCAATCAATATTTGTTTTGCAGAAACGAGCTATTCGCTCTATATATAGTATGAGGTCGCGAGATTCACTTCGTGAAAAATTTAAGGAAATTAAAATTCTAACAGTGGCATGTCAATACATTTATGAAAATATTTTGTTCATACGCAAGAATATAAATGATTATAAGAAAAGGTCTGATGTACATAATTTTCATACAAGACATAAAAATAGATTAATTATACCTAATTTCAGACTGCAGAAAGTTAGTGGTTCATTCATGGGGAACTGTGTACGCTTTTACAATAAGCTACCTAAAGATATTGATCAATTGCCTATGAGCAAATTTAAAATCTATGTAAAATCCAATTTGATGAAAAAATCATACTATACAATAGGTGACAGTGAAGTTCCAAGAACAAATATAAATTGTATTATAATTAATAATATATTGTTAAAATTTTAAAGCTGACATGTACAATTAATTTTAAAAAAAAAGATAAAATGACAAGACAAGCCCCATAGAGTTTCTTGGTGTTTCTTCTCTGATGGGAGTATTTCCGAAACACCGGTAGATTCAACAGCCATTCAGTTTTCCCCTTTTGTCCGCAGATTTTCTTTCTAGGCTTGCCATTTTTATTTTTATTTAAACAATATTATGCAGCTGACAGACGGACTATCAGTTCCATTTGGATCATGATATGTACTGTGATCGGTATGCGTTTCTCTATGTTGTGTTTCACTATTTCACTTTTTTATTTTTTTTATATAAAAATTGTCTGAAGTACTGAAACACAGTTACATGTATGGTTGGTTTTAACCTACTTTAATTTTTTTTAAATATTCTGACGTAAACGATTGGATGACAGCTGAATGGTTCATTACTTTTTTTTTCTAATTCAAAGCGTTAAATTCTGCTTTTGCTATGTTTACTTGATAATTGGTTATGATTTATTTTATGATTTTGACGTGTATATGTGCGTATATTTATACTGCCTACATACTGAATAAATGCTTTGATTCTTGATTCTTGATATAAAACTGGCCAAGTGCGAGTTAGACTTTGTCCCGCACACGGAGGGTCATCTATCATACAACGCCATCTATCGAATTTCTAACGAACTTCTAACACCAACTAAGTAAACGTTAACACAAAAGTAGAATAGTATTATATAGTAGTAATAGTAATTGTAGTAATTAATATTATTAAATATCTGGTTGACCTATTTTTTGCCACTTAAACAGACAAATATGACTCTTCCCGACATCTATTGACGAATAATAATACTATTTTTTTAAATGGAGAGCAACTAAGTGCCTTACTGATACAGTACTTCTACTCGCCAATAGATGTCGGGAAGAGTCATATTTTAAGCTGATTATCAATAAAGTTGAGTATTGAAATCAGGAATAAAACAACATTTTCTGAAAATGACTCCTAGCTAGATCGATTTATCGCCCCCGAAATCACCTGTAGGTATACAAAATTATATTTAATCGTTGGAGCCGCTTCCGAGATTCAGATTAAGGTAAATACGATAGCGCCATCTTAGCAACTAGATAGGTGGCGCTGCGCTATCGTAAAAAACTTTTTTTAAACGTTTCTTTAATTTTTTACTTTGTTCTGTTCTTAGTATTTGTTGTTATAGCGGCAACAGAAATACATAATCTGTGAAAATTTCAACGGTCTAACTATCACGGTTCATGATATACAGCCTGGTGACAGACGGACAGGCAGACAGACAGACAGACGGACAGCGGAGTCTCAGTAATAGTAGTAATATTTAGGGTTCCGAACCCAAAGGGTACCAACGGAACCCTAAAAACAAAGCCCATCACTGCGTCTGTCTGTTCGCAATAATCTCAATAGCTACTGAACGGATTATCATGCGGTTTTCACCAATAGCCAGAGTGTTTATGAGGAAGGTTTAGGTGCAAAATTCGTTAAGGTTTTGTGTAAATAGGTTGAAATATGACAATGATTGTTAAATATGTTCATATTTTATATTCGATGCAACAAACTGATGCAAAAGTTTGTAGGCATATATGTTCTACCCGTGCGAAGCCGGGGCGGGCTGCTAGTGGCAAATAAAGACGCTGAATACTATAATTCCACTGTATTTATCCTATTCTGAACATAATCAATATTCAATCCATGCCTTAATTATTTTTTTTCTTTTATTATTTCTTATAGGCTAGCGTTTGACCACTAATGCATAAAAATAACTAAATGATGGGGATGCAGCAAAGCAGGCTGTATATGTATAACTCTATCTCTGTCATTTCATTTATTTCAATCCCTAACAAATTTTGTGATAAGCCTGCATATTAAAAATGTTATTAATCTCTAAAGAATGACTTTGACTTGAATGTGGAGTAGAGTATGTTAATTCAACGTCTCTCATTGCAGGCTGTTCAGAACCGGGGCAGCCTCCGTCCCTGGTGCTGTACAGTCCCGGGGAGCCGGAGTACACGGACGTGCTGGTGCGGCGCGTCGGTGACAACCTCACCCTGGTGTGCGAGATGAAGCCGCCCACTCGCGTCACCCACATATGGAACTATGTACGCAATGGAACGTTACGTGAGAGGTATATTACATAAATAGCAGTATGATCTAAAATTCTAGATAAAATCTGAATTACTACCCTTCTGAGGCCCATTGTTCTGTGACAAGGACATTACAATTTTTTTTAAATAAAAATGTTTTTTTATTTTGTATGACGTCACATGAGGTTTTAGCAACAAAACAATTTAAATTGATTTATCAATACTAATAATAATAATACATGGATATAAGTAATTCAGATAACAAGCAAATTCAAAGTAATTTGTAAAAAAAGTATAATTATTATCATGTTGAAAATGAAATTCAAACTGATTTAAAATAGGATAAAAACTGGCCAAGTGCAATTTGGTCTCGCATTAGTAGGGTTCCATAACACTGTTGAGTATTTTATTACCATCATTTTTCACCAGCAAGACATTAACTTTGTTTTTCATAGTGTTTATATTAATATATATGTCGCAGCATTAGCATACGGCGCCATCTATTGGAAACGCCAAGCAGCCCCAGACAGCTGCTTGGGTGTGGTCGATGCCAGTGGTGACGTTTGACTTTTGACGTTTGACAGTTTGACCGTAGTACTATTACGTAGTATTACGTAGTATTATCTTTTCTGTGGTTTGACAGTCGAGACGGGCCTTGACGGGAGTAAAGTGAACAACGTCATTCTGTTTGGAAAGGGAAGGGCGAGCGGTCGCACGAACGCCACGTGGCATCGATCTCACCGCGTTTCTAATCCTAATCTATCCGGTTAATCCTTAAACTGATTTTCAATCTTTTTACGCATTGGTTAAACCAACGATTGTGTCAAGTGTTGCGAGTGTTATTTGAGGTTTTTACAATGACCGACCACTCTGATAACGAGTCTTCCGAACGAACCTCCGTTATATAATATCTGCAGTTATAAAAATGTGCTATTGAAACTGCCGGCTAAATTTTCGTTGAAAGTTTTTGCTGAGATCTAGAGTAGGGGGGGGGGGGGGAACATTTTACAATTTGGGAAATGTCTATCTTTCAAATGATTGACTTTGAGAAAAATAGTTTAAGAAACCTCAATGTCATTTGACTTTATGATGAAAAATATTTTTTTTAGTTTCAGTTTCATGTATGGGGAGCCACCCTTTAATCTTTAATTTTTTTTTTAATTTTTGTACTAAAAGTAAATCAAAAATCAAAATTTATTTTATTTGTATGATTGTAGGTATTTACACAGATATGCCAAGATGTTATAGACGATAAGGTTCCTTATACATTTTTCGATATATTAGGCAAACAAATATTGAATGAATGAATGAATGAATGAATGAATGAATGAATGAATGAATGAATGATAACTCTTTATTGTACACCAAAATTAAATAATAAACATATTAAAATACATTATACAATAGTACAATGGGCGGTCTTATCGCTCAAAGCGATCTCTTCCAGACAACCTTAGGACGGAGTGGACAGTACGAATATGTAAAGGGCTAAGGTGCACATTTAACAATTTTGAGATCATAAAATGAATAAAAATCTATTTCAAAGTCATAAACATAAATATTTATTTCATAACATATATCTACATACATACAAACAAAACAAATATAAATAAATATGCATAATATATAAACATACATACACATACAAATATATAACAGTTTTAAGAAATACATGAGATAGCTTAATAATCATCAATACCGGTTTGTGTTAAGTAGAATTTTTTTTAGTTTTTCTTTAAAAGTATAAATTGAGGGAGCGTGTCGAATTGTAACAGGTAAGTCATTCCAAAGACGGATTGCCTGTATAATGAAAGAAGAATCATAGAAGATTGTCGAATGAGCTGGCATATCTAACTCTAAAGTTTCAGATGACCTCAACGCCAGGGAATGATTGGAGCACAAGAAATTGAAGCGTTCCTTAAGGTAACGCGGGGATGAGGGATTAAAGAGAATAGTATAGAGAAGGGAAAGGATGTGAGTATTGCGGCGGAGACGAATAGGGAGCCACTTGAGCTTATGGCGGAAGTTGGAAACGTGGTCATATTTGCGTAAGCCAAATATGAACCTAATAGCAAAATTTTGGAGACGCTCAAGTTTATTGAATTGCTCCTCAGTAAGGTCGAGATAGCTGACATCTGCATAATCTAAGATAGGGAGCAATAGAGATTGTGCAAGCGTAGCTTTGGTGGCGGTAGGAAGAAAATTTCTAAGCCGTTTCAATGAGCTGGCTGAAGCAAACATTTTACGACTGACAGCTGCAATTTGCGGCCCCCAAGTCAAGCTTTCGTCCATTATCAAACCTAAATTTTTAACTTGTTTGCTGTACGGAACGACAACTCCATCAAACATAATAGGTGGAAGACTACTCCAATCTATTTTAGCAACCATTCGAGAACTGCCTAAAATGATCACTTGTGTTTTGCTAGGATTTACTGCTAAACCATAAGCTTTGCTCCATTTTAGAATTAGTTTTAAGTCAGCGTTGGTGGTTGCAATGCTATGGTGCAGTAGGTTAAGGGAAGACTGGGAATAGATCTGAAGATCGTCTGCATATAGGTGGTAGGAAGAAGATAGATTAAGGGAGATAGAGTTGATGAAAACAGCAAATAAAAGAGGAGAGAGAACGCCGCCTTGTGGTACGCCAGCAGATGTGTAACACCATGAAGAGTATGAGTCTTCAAGGCGAATTCTCTGTCGGCGCCCAAACAGATAACTGTGAAACCATTCAATTACGGTTGGAGATATGTTAGAAGAGCGTAGAAGTCCTAGGAGAATGTCAAAGTCAACAGTATTAAAGGCATTACTGAAATCAAGGAGGGAGAGCACAGTTAGCTGACCTTTTTCCATACCGGAACGAATATCATCAGTAATCTTGGTTAAGGCAGTAACTGTGCTATGACCGGGACAGAAACCAGATTGATAAGGATTGAGGAGATCATTTCGGGTAAGGAACATGTTCAACTGGGTGTGGACAAGGCGTTCCAGAACCTTGGATAGGAAAGGTAGGATGGATATGGGACGGTATTCTGAAAAGGATTTAGGATTACGTTTCTTGGGTAAAGGAATAATTTGAGCATCCTTCCACTGGGAAGGGAAAGCACCAGAAGTTACAGAAAAGTTAAGGATATGAGTTATGACAGGAAGCAGGATATTAAGGATTGGGATTATCATGTTGCGACTAATACCGTCAACTCCGACAGCATTGGACGAAATGTTAAGTACACTCTTCTTAACATCACAATCCGAAAACTGACAGAAATCAAAAGGAGAAAAGGTGGGTGCTGGTAATCTTGAAAGTCGTTGGAGCGTTTCCAATTTATTGAACCCATTAATATTGGGAGAAGAAGAAAAATGATTATTTAGAGAATTAATGTCTAAATTGTGTGGGATAGAGTCATGTTTAGATTTACCAACACCCAAAGACCGAAGAAACTTCCAGACTTTTGCTGGATCTTCGTTAGCAACTGATTCGTGAATGTGGCGACGTTGAGCATCCCTACACACCATATTGCAGCGATTTCGGGCAAGGTAATAAAGGGATTTGTTGTGGTCATTTGGGCGCATTTTATATTTTGCTTTAGTAACATTTTTTTTAAGCATCAGCGATTTAATTTCCGGCGTTAACCACGGTGCAGGCAGATGCTTGATTTTTATAGTACGCATCGGAGCATGAACGTCATAAAGATGTGTTAGAGCGGAATTGAACAGATCAATTTTATCATCAATGGAATCTGATTCAGTCAATGGCGTCCAATTAATAGCTTCAGCATCAGCACAAAGATTTTCAATATTAATGTTGCCAAAGCTACGCTGCAGAATGATTTTAGGCTTAGATTTAGGAGGACGGACTTTATAAGAGAGAAAGATCAAGTCATGGTACGAAAAAGCATCAGCCGGGCATTGCCCGTGCTTGGCAACATGAGCTGTGGAAGAAACAAGAATAATATCTAAAAGTGAAGGTGTAGAGTTCGGAAAATAATGTGTTGCATTAAGGGGAAGGATATGAAGATTGCAGGAATTGATAGTAGATTCAAAAGTTGAGGAGCGAAAATCTTTTTTAAGGAGGCAAGTGTTAAAATCACCCATTATTATGGAATGACTGTATAGAGGAAGCAGGTTTTCAAGAGATTTTTCAAAAGAAGTAAAGAAGTTGATCTGAAGAGAAGGGCTATAATAGACTCCGAGTAGGATTTTGGTGTTGGAAAGATGGACTTCGATAAATAGGTGTTCACCGGCATTAGAAGGGGGTGGTTGTGTAGAAGTGCTGATAATAGAAAAGGGAATATGAGCACGCAGGTACATAGCTACACCACCACCAGTTCGACCTATGCGGTCGTTACGTATTAGGTGAAAGCCAGGTAGAGGGTAGGAGATAGAAGAAAGAGAGGGTTTAAGCCAGGATTCGGAGACTAAAATAGCGTGAATGTTAGTTTGGAGTTCAAAGGATGCCAGCAAGTCAGGAAAGTGGGCCGGAATACTCTGGGCGTTAATATGGACGACGTTGAGGTTTTTGGGAACATCTGAAAAAAGTGATACTAGCGTGTCAGAAAGAGACGGGATGCTTACAAAACTATCATCACTAGATCCCGATACAGTAGAAGAAGAAGAAGGAAGCGAGCCAAAGTCATCGTAATCGGAATCGATATCATTATCGCTATCATTATTAAAAATATCTAACATTTTAATATAAAGTTATATATATGTATTAAAAAATAATAATAATAATAATATATATATATATATCTATAAACAAATAAAATCGGTCGTATCGATTCACCTACCTACTTTATCAGTAAGTAAAACAAATATTACTACCACTCAGTCCGCTAGTTGTGTGGTGTTCGATAAAAGAAAACAATTTAAGAAATATTGCGTAATAGCAAAGAAAAATTACCACATAGATAACAAGATGGGTGGTAGCCGGTAGTCTAGTAATCTACCATAAACTTAATATGTCTGGAACTAAATATTCACTTGGAACTACTTCCAAAACTACCTGCCTAAACTTCAGCTAATAGGTAGGACTTATTAATAAAATATAAAAGTCAGGACATCACCGAGAAAGCATTTTATTTGTACCTTCATCATTATAACAACAGTTTATGTACCATCAGGAGACTCAGGAGCATTATAATAGACAATAGAACAAAGAGAACAGCAATATACCAATAAGTATTTAATGTTAAGTCACAAGGCTTTATAACGAGTTTCAACAAGACATAACACATGAAAATCACTACCGATTTAGACAATTTATACAAAATATTATGGGGTTTCCCCCAAAAGGCCTCCACCACCCCTCATAGCCTTTCCTTACCACCCTCAACGAAGCTAAAACACTATCATCACCATTCCTAGGTGAAACCATCATTACTATAAACATATCCTAGAAAACCACATTCTAGCCATAATTATTCTATACATTTTGTAATACAAATACTTAGCTTCATTGAGTTGGACAGCACTTTGTCGTCTGAACTATATTCCCGACAGAGTAAAGGTGACGATGTTAGCCCGAAGGCTGCTCGAGCAAAAGACCTCAATAAACGTTTCTACCGCCCTTTTAAAGCATCAGTCAAATAGAAAACCAAGATGGCGGCTCTGATACATCTTGTAAGGTTTAGACTACCCTCAAATATATCGAACACGGTATAAACACCCTTATTTGAGGCAACATTCATAATTTATAATATAAATCATCATCAATATTGTAAATATGTCGTATATCGGTATGTACTATGAAAATAATCTGACACACTTCCTTCGAGCTAAAATGCGAGATTAAACCTAGTTACAGCGCCAGTATCGTTCAAAATACGCTACACGCTCTACTACTACGCTACTCGGATGCGACCTTGAATTTGCGTCACAGAATAAACTAATAGTAACTAGGAAGCGCGTGTTGCGCACCGTAAAATGCAGCGTAAGTCCGCGCGACGAGAGTCACTCGGTCAGCTCGCGGGCCGTCAGCTGTCTCTTACTGTAAGGTTGAGTGTTGTGAGAAAACAGATTGAATAGTAAAGTAAAGGCGCTTCCGACCGAGAGCGCGCGTGACACTACTGATTGAACTTGTAGCCTGCGGGCTGCCGCGGAGGTACTAGCATTTTCATAGCTACCGCGTGCGACAGTCCTGATAGTAGTTTAAATGTGTTTGCAGTGTGGTCCCGGTGGAGACGTCATCAGACGGGTCCCGGTCCGTGGTGCGGCGCGGCGCGCTCTCCGCGGCGGACAGCGGCCGGTATCTGTGCTCCGCGCCGCCCTTCAGCGTCTCCAAGTATGTGCTGGTGCAGCAACGAGGTATGGCTTCTAGTAAGATATTTAAAAACTAAATCAACCGTCTTCCATGCCGTGTGAGTCAGTTTCAGTAGCAAGTTTGAGATGTTTATCGAAATATATCTGCAGATCTCCATGAAATTGCAATGGTACCCTTGAGATATCTAATCTTTCCAGCAAAAAAATAATCATCAAAATCTGTTCATAAACGACTACATTTGCGAACACACATAAAAAAAACATATATGATAGTTTCTCATTTCGACGGTACTTGTTTAAAATGTTTGTTACCTCAGAACTCCGTCAAATCTTAACCGATTTGAATAAATTATTTTTTTGTTTGATACATTATGCCTCCTGTCTGGTCTCATTCACATTTTATCGAGATGTGATCATGTCTCCGAAGATATGGAGATAAACAATATAAACAAATTTGTATACTTTGATGACATGATTATGGCAACTGGCTATTTAGACTATCGGGGCATGTGAAGTCGGTTTTTTCTTTTTGTACAATCATAAATGTTATGTTTCTTTGAAGTGTTTCACACTTTATATTTTTTGTAAATTGTTAAATACAATCCAAAATTTCATCGTACCGACGGGACTTGAACCCGCAACCTCCGGAATAACATGTTCCGGTGCTTTTTACCAATTAACCGGAGGTTGCGGGTTCAAGTCCCGTCGGTACGATGAAATTTTGGATTGTATTTAACAATTTACAATCATAAATGATTTGAAGTCCGTTAGAAAATGAAGAGTTTCTCAATTTGTCTGTATGTATTTTTTCACCGATTTCGAAAAGATGATCCTCTAGAGACCCTCCAGAGATATGGAGCTAAACACCTCAAATATTACTTTAATTCCTGGACACATATCTGACCAGAAATAATAGATATAATAATTTCATCATCGTCCACTGCTGGACATAGGCCTCTCCTATAGCACTAGAATAATGTCCTAAATCCTATAGCACTATGCATGGTCATAGGACAGTGTCTAGTGTCCGCCTGGCCAGCTACCACCCTCAAGTTAGAAAATGCTATCGCCAAACATGTACTGTGTTCCGGCAGCTATCCTTGAGAGCCAGTTCCCATTCTAGGCCTATGCCATCCACGACCGCATCATCACTCACAGTACCTAACAGGTGAGATAGTGCTCTAACTGTAGCTTATCCTAACTTCCTAGCTAATATTATAAATGCCAAAGTAACTCTGTCTGTCTGTCTGTCTCACTTTCACGCCAAAACCACTGAACCGATTTAAATTAAATTTGGTACACAGATAGTCTAGAGCCTGAGAAAGGACATGAACAGGTTGTAAGGGGTTGAGAGGGGGGATGAAAAGTTGTATGGAAGGGTCGTCATTTTGAAAGCTAGAAGCTTGAATTGTTTAGGCTGTTGATTCGATATACATAAATATGACATTCAAAGTTTGTTAGGGGGAAGGGGGAGGGGGAGGGATGGGAGGGGAGGTGGAAGTGAGAGGAAAGGGAGAGGGGAGGTGAAGGGAAGGGGAGATAAGGTGAAGGGTAGGGAAAGGGAAGGGAGGGGGAATGCGGAGGGGAGAGGGAAGTGAGGGGAGGGAAGTGGGGGAAAGGGGAGGGGATAGGGAAGTGGGGGAAGGAGAGGGGAGTGGGGTAAACAGGGTGAGGGGTAGGGAGATGGGTGAGGTGGGATTAGCGCGGCGCGGTGGTGCGGTGTAGGAGGGATACGTATGTGTCTTATTAAATAATATATAAAAATAATGTAGAGTGATATAAAGGTTGTGTTACATTGCAGGCGAGATATCGTGCGCGCGCGGCGCGTTCTGGTGCGGCGTGCGGTGCGTGCTGGTCGCGTACGTGTGCGACGGCCGCACCGACTGTCTGCACGGCGAGGACGAGCGCGCGCCGCTGTGTCCGCACAACGTGTGCGACCGTGAGTACCTACACGAGTTAGGAACGTCACTTACAATGACCACTTCTTGAAATGTTTACTTCTTGAATCCACTTCTTGGAATGTACATTTCTTGAAATGTACACTTCTTGAAATGTACACTTTTTGAAATGTCCACTTCTTGGAATGTAAACCTTTTGTATTATCCACTTCTTGAAATGATATTTTTTTTAAATGTTCACTTCTTTAATGACTGTCTCTTGAAATGGCCACTTCTTGAAATGACGATGACGAATTACTCCTTTGTCGGATTTCTTGCTTTCATTCATTTTTAACACTGTAAAAATATTGAGCATCATTTTGCAGAAGATACGGTAACGTAGGTATGATTATTGAAGATCTTACTTTAAAATATAAAGCATGTTTATTAAAATCCAACATTTTCTTTAAGTTTGCCTTTTATCATTACTTCCCATAATTCGTTCTTAGAAACACTATCGAATGGTGTAATAATACAGTATTTTTTTCTAAAATAAATGGGTTCGATTCCTGGCCAGGAATATTGATTTTTCAAAAATCCAATGATGCAGTTGTAGATTTCATCAAAATCGGTCCCGAGTCTCCTTTGAGTACTTTTCAATATTCCTCATAGTTTCGGATTAGGCCACGCACATCCACTTGTAAAATTAACTTTACTTCTGTACTGTATATTGTGTGTGTCATAGACTTACAATGAGTGGTTATGACGGATACACGGATTTAAAATACTAGGATGGTGCACAGCAGATGTTTTGACAAATTAAATTTAATCCGTAAGCTCTGAACATAAGGCTGTAATTGCTATGTACTATCGCCTTCATTTGTGCATATCCACCTTAAGGAATAATTTCCTGTACACTCTTATTGCATTGGCATCTCGCCTCTATATCTATGTTGACCAATGACAAGAAGGGACAAAGCCAAAAATTACGTTTTTTTTTGTTTTGTCTCTTCTGATTGGTTAGAAAAATAATCGACACTTGCAACCGAAAATGTTTTGAAACTAGATACGCACAACTGTACGCGATAGTACATCAAAACAGCCCCAACGAAAGGAACCCAGGTGAGAGTGTGTCCTTATCTAACAACCTGCCAGTGCTATATATATATATATATATATATATATATATATACATATACACATACATATACACACATATACATATATACTATATATATATATATATATATATATATATGTATGTATAGTATATGTGTGTGATCCATACAAAAGAAAGGGACAAACTCCATTCAAAGGCGGTCTCTATCGAGCCAGAATGTACCGTCGTGTAATATCGTCGTTGTTTTAACAGTAGTATATGTATATGTGTGTGTAGGTGCGGACAAGTTGAACTGTACGTCCGGCCGCTGTATCTCCGCCGCGGCATGCTGTCGTGCCGGCACGCCGCTGTGCCAGCAGCCGAGCTGCTGCGACCAGCATATGCCGCGCTCACTTGAAGGTACCTACTTTACTTCATCATCATCATCATCATCACCAGCCTGCACTCGTCCACTCCTGGACATAGGCCTCTCCAATTTCTCGCCACTGAGCACGATCCTCGGCTACTCTCATCTAGCTCTTGCCAGCCTCCTTGCGGATATCATCGCTCCACCTAGTCTGAGAGCGTCCTACGCTACGTTTGCCGATTCGCGGTCTCCACTCAAGAACTCGTTTACCCCAGCGGTCGTTGGTTCTTCGGCTTATATGGCCGGTCCATTGCCACTTCAGCTTGCTAATTCGGTGAGCTATATCGGTGACTTTAGTCCTCTGTCGTATCACCTCGTTACTAATTCGATCCTTTAGAGAAACTCCGAGCATAGCTCTTTCCATAGCACGCTGAGCGACCTTAAATTTGTGGACAAGTCCAACCGTGAGTGTCCACGTTTCGGCTCCGTATGTCATGACGGGTAGGACGCACTGATTGAAGACTTGTCTTCAGACTCTGTGGGATTGGCGATGTGAAGACTCGACGTAATTTCCCATATGCTGCCCAGCCCAGCTGTATTCTTCTATTAGCCTCTTTCTTGAAGTTGTTTTTACCCAGCTGCAGAGTTCGCCCGAGGTAAACATACTCCTTAACAACCTCGAGAATACTGCCCTGGACTGCGATTGGTTCCGGACTCACATGCTCATTGAACATGACCTTGGTTTTATCCAAGTTCATCCGGAGACCAATGCGTTGAGAAGAATCAGCTAGGTCATTCAACATATGTTGCAGTTCTTGCAACGTTTCGGCTCCAATGACGACGTCGTCTGCAAATCGCAAGTGTGAGAGGTACTCGCCGTTTATGTCGATACCACGTCCCTTCCAGTCCAGCGTCTTGAACATATCCTCCAATGCATTTGTGAACAATTTGGGGATATAACATCACCTTGTCTGACACCGCGATGCATGGGGATAGATCCAGACTGCTGGTTTTGGACTTGGACAGTCATGGTAGCGGCATCGTAAAGACCTCTCAGCACTTGGATCGCCAATCGACTTGGCACCGTTGCAAAGATTCCAGAACAGACCAGGTTTCGATGGAGTCGAAGGCCTTCTCATAGTCCACAAACGCTAAGCACAGGGGCCGATTGTAGTCACTGGTCTTCTGTATAACCTGCCGCACTGTGTGGATGTGGTCTATGGTGCCGTATCCTCCTCGGAACCCGGCCTGTTCCGGTGGCTGGAATTCGTCGAGTCTTCTTGCAAGACGGTTTACTATCTACTTTAATTACGATATTTATGACGATATTCTTGACTGATTTATTTTTATTATGTTCTTTTTTTATGGTAAAAGGTAACAGGACAGCCACGATGCTCGCTTGATGGTAAGCGATGACGTCTACCTATAACAGATACAGCGGCATGCAACATTCTGAACTGCCAGAATTTTGCATGAAAAATATTCCTATTGACGACTGAAAATTAATTGACAAAGTGGTGGTACCGCCCCAGGCGGACTAGCAGAAGTCCTACCACTACAATTATAATTACCACCTTCTATTATAGTTGTTGTAATAATCAAGCATTCAGTTGTAATTCTTTAATTCATGTAATTGGTTTTTGTATCGTTTTTAATTAGGTAAAAATAAATAAATAAATGTACAGTCAAGCAATTGATTGTTATCTCACCTGCCTCCTTTTTAAGCGACTTCAAAAAAGGTTTCTAGTTTCTATGTTCAACTGTGTGTGTTTTTTTTTATGTGTGTTCACCGATTACTCGAAGATGCCAGAGCAGATTTGGAAAATACCCTTTTTATACTTCACAGGTGGTCCCCGTTATATTTCATCGAGATATGTTCGGTATCTCCAGAAATATGAAGATAAACACCTCAAACTTAGTACTAAAAATGAGTAGCGTGACGTTTGAAGTCGTTCTTTTAGTTTTTTAAACGATCTCAAATTTTAGCGTTCTTACGGCCTTACTAATAAAAATTTGCCTATACATCTGTTAAACGGTTGTACAGTTGCACAGTGAATGAGCGCTAAACACGCGTCAATCCATAGTTTGACTAATAAACGTTGAATAGGCGGTGAGTATCTACATAGACGTTCAACACTTTTTTCTTTTTCATCTGGCAACTATTGGTCAATTCGTTTAGAAACTGTTTTTGTCTTAAATAGTTCCGTAAATTAATTTTTCATAAAGTTTACTAATTATCAATATTAGTCATGAAATTTTGTTTTGGGAATGCAATATTAATCAAACTACGTTGTTTTTTGGAACTTTTTGTTGAAATTAGTTGATATAATGGAAAATATTTTCTTTTAGTAGGAGTGAAAGACTTAAAACAAGTTTTAGAACGAATCACTCAAATTGACTGTTGTCCTCTGTCTACGCTGTTGACATTGTAGCCATGGAGACTAGCGGTCTCCATGGCTACAATATAAACATGATTGTAGCCATCTTTTAATAAATTGTCAATTTCCAAAGAGAATGTAATCACTGCGTTTAGTTTGTTCCACATAGCTTTTCGTAAACCTGTAATTTGTATTTCAAATGGAAAATCTGAATTGTTCAAACAAATGGATCTGCACGGTCTTCATAATGTTTTCGTTTTTTTTATTTGCCTCCTCTATCTCCCAATGGTCAAATATGTCGAAATAATTTATGTAATCCATTTCAATGAGAACAAATCTAACACATACAAACGATCCTCAAATAACAGCATCCTTTTTGAAGTTTGAAGAATCAAAACGTTTATTCACAGAATACTAGACACAGATTCAATAATAGTTACTATGTCTAGACATGAATTTGATCAGCTGATAATAGAGAAATCCGCCATTTTAATCCTTTATACACTTGCTAAACTAGGGTCCCAGGCTGTTTAAGAAATGATTAGCCTCCTTTGATAATGGCACATCTGTATACCAACTTTATCCAACGCCTACGTCAAAAATATTTTTATTGGTCAGCTTTTGTGGTATACAACTTGTACACAGAGTGAAAAAAACTTTATTAGTAAGGCCGTTAATGTTTAACATTCCTTTTTCCACAACAAATGAGACAAAACAACTAATGGGTTTAAACAAAAAATGAGGTGTTTTACCTCATTTGGGGTAAGGTAACAAATGGGGTAAAACTACAAATGGGGCAAAACAACAAATGGGGTAAAACAACAAATGGGGCAAATAACAAATATAGAAAATATAATTTATAAAATATTGCTTACGTTACTCGCTACGATATTAATATAGCTTCATTTGTGAAAAAAATTATAAAAGCGGTCCAGTTGTTTTTGAGTTAAAAAATCAAAGCTTTTTGCTGTTTATTCCATTAGTTTAAATAAAAGCATCTAGATGGCGCTAGAGTAGGTTGAATAGCTCTCCTTGTAAATATTACCTAAATGTATGAGATCCTGCATCGCGCAAACGACATTTACCGCGATGTTGGAACCTGATTCACTTGCTTCGTCATCATACGTCATAGGTGAGATAGTGCTCAAACGCTAGCCTATAAAACCTAAAAAAAAAATCATTAAATTTTAACTCGTTATAAAATGTTTTCTCTTTATAATATTAGTATAGATATAGATAAATGCTTTGCCTTATTAACCGACTTCAAAAAAAGGAGGAGGTTTCTCAATTCGACCGTTTTTTTTTTTTTTTTTTTTATATGTTTGTTCGCGGATAACTTCGTCGTTTATGAACCGATTTTGATTATTCTATTTTTGTTCGAAAGGAGATATCCCCAGTGTGGTACCATGGTAATTTTATCGAGGTCTAATAAATATCTCCAGAGATATTGAACATCTCAAAATTGGTACTGAAAATGAATAATAATAATACAGCGCGGCATTGAAGTCGGTTCTTTTTTAGTTTTTAAACGATATTATTTGTAAATGATGTTAAATTATTTTAATAATTTGTTTGTATGATGCAGTGGAGCCGGAGTACCCGGCGTTGTTCGAGGACAGACGCGCTCCTGACGACTACGGCTTCATACAGTCCACCATATACACCGTCACCGGTGAGTCTATACACTTTTTTAGGGTTATGTACTCTCAAAGGGAGCGAAGACCCTTATAGGATCAATTTATTGTCTGTTTGTTTGTCACTCGACCCCTTTTACCAGGAACGAATCGAGGGAGAGAAAGAGAGATATCAAGTTGAAATTAATATTTAATACTCGGGTCTATGGTAATTTTCAGCTGTGAAAAAAATAAACTTATATCTATAGGGTACTTTCCGTTGACCTAGAATCACGAAATTTTGCATGAAGCAAGATCTTATAGCACACGTAAGGGGTACATCGTAAATACGTAGTTTAATAACAAAAAAAAAGGTGACGTTACTATAACAAACGTATTCTTTGTGGTTGGTGCAATACATTTTCTATGGATCGAACTACAAATTAAGTTTGTAATTTAACCTAGTTTAACCAGTTTGTACGAAAGTCTAGGTGAGTGATTCTAACTTGCACCTGACCGATTTTGTTTATGCAATTATGCATGCCAAATGCCAATGTAGCGGTAACCTCAATATTATGGTTTTCATTTTACTTAAATAATTATTGTATTTATCGCCCCTACAATGTAACACCACCGACTTTGCTCAACACGCATCTCCCTTTCTTCATCCCAAGATTGACTGGAAGAGATCGCTTTTAGCGATAAGTTCGCCCATTGTACTGTAGTTTTAAGTGTTTACTGTTTCTGAAGTTTAAAGGGACAACGAACGGGTACTCTTTATCAGGGGTTCCATAGTCGATCTCAGACAGGCGTGGGTAGTACCACGTTGCGTTGCAAGATGTATTTCGTTCCACAATTATAATTTACGATGATTGGATACGAAATATAATCACGGCAATCTAGTCCAATTATCAGAGACACTAAATATAATCACGGCAGTCTAGTCCAATAATCAGGGACACTAAATATAATCACGGCAGTCTAGTCCAATAATCAGGGACACTAAATATAATCACGGCAGTCTAGTCCAATAATCAGGGACACTAAATATAATCACGGCAGTCTAGTCCAATAATCAGGGACACTAAATGTAATGACACTCCACCAAACACGTAGCGCGATTCTCCGATGCAACTCGATTGCCGTCTCCACGTATATTGGCGGCTATCGGTCCATCGCTGCACTGGCGCTGGGTGTTGCGTCAGAGTGAACGA
This sequence comes from Cabera pusaria, assembly GCA_954871355.1. Lineage (NCBI taxonomy): Eukaryota > Metazoa > Arthropoda > Insecta > Lepidoptera > Geometridae > Cabera > Cabera pusaria. The sequence goes on along the minus strand of OX940915.1, from coordinate 15,387,320 downwards.
CAAAGTCAACGCCAAAGTGGCAGCTCCAGTTGTTGACAGCTGACGTCTAACAATTCTACCTATCGTTCACTCTAATCAAATGCGCCGTTAAGTTTGTAATATTTTACTAACACCATACACCTATTTGTTTATGAAAATTATCGTGAGAATAACACATATAATTATTTAAAACGGCTTTACACTCACGGGTTAAGAAGCCGTTTTAAATAATTATATGTGTTATTCGCACGATAATTTTCATAAACAAATAGGTGTATGGTGTTAGTAAAATATTATATAAAAATATAAATATTATATATTATATACCTATGTTCGCAAATAAATACTTTTGATTTGATTTGAAACCATGTTGTGTTACAGCGTGCGCGCTCATATTCATGATAGCAGTGGTGCTGCTCGTCTCTGCCATCTGTAAGATGCAGATGAAGCGCGCCGCACTACGCGGGTACACGCACGCCGACAGGGCTGCCAGCCACCACTACAGCGTCGCTTACCATCAGGTAATATATCTGTCAGATGCACTTTTTAATCACGTAACAATTGCACATTGAATGTTTCATAGAAATTGTCGTGCGATGACCCTGTCAGCAGACAGTATAGACCAATAATATGAACGCTGGCGCAATTAGCCAGCCAATTACAGTCACGGACTCTCTGATTGGTTAGCGTTATTTAAATAGCTTTTACGGCAATACGCGATGCTAGGCAACGCGTGCATATAGGGTTGTCCCTTCAGACAATAATATAAGTTTCTTTTTTTATGATATAAGGTAACAGGACAAGCTCGACGCTCGCCTGATGGTAAGCGATGATGTCTACCTATTACAGATACAGCGGCATGCAAAATTCTGGACTGCCAAAATTTTGCATATCACTGTACTGCGCCTGGTTACCTCGAGACATAAAGATGTTGAGTCTCACATGTCCTGTAATTCCACTGGACACTGCCATTTCAACCGAAAATCATTCCTATTTCACGGCTGAATTAATAGACAAAGTGCTGGTATCGCCCCAGGCGGACTAGCAAGAGTCCTACCACTACATAAACATATTTTAGTTTTTCCGTTTTTGTTAAAATTTACTGGTATTTCTAGTTATTTTAGCTATTTCTTTTTGTTAAGTACTTACTTAATGTCAATGTCCTTTTGTTATCTATAACAGGAAACTAGCAAGGTGGTTTAGTTGAACACTGTAATACCTCTCTAGTGTGTAAATAAATATAAAATATATATGTATGTTAAAGCGGCTATAGCCCAATGGTTAAGGTGTCGGACTGGCGATCGAGAGGTCGTGAGTTCGATCCCCACCCCACCCATTGCACTTTTGGCGTGAACCCACTCCAGACACAAGCATATTTAACTTAGTTGGAGGGGTAACAAGAATACTAGTAATGTGCAACCCACATTGGGCGTAATCTTAAAAAAAATGTATGTATGTAAGTAAATAAATAATACATTAACAGTAGTACATGTACCACAGACGGCCCGGTTCCCCCCGTGCTACGAGGCGGCGCGCCTGCTCCCCGACGGGCCCCCCTCCCCCGTAGCGCCGCCCGCCCCCGCGCCCGCCTCCCCCCCCGACCAGGTATGTATCTTGTTACTCACGATACAAAATGTCATCGTACCGACCTGGGATCTCCTCCTTGGATGATCCTCCTCTGGGACCTCCTGGGATCCACGCCCAGGTGCTCTGACCAACCAAGTCACGGTACGATCCTATCTGTACGATGAAATTAATAGATTGCATTTTTACTAATTATGCACTGGTGTAGGTAGGTATGTCGCTTTATGATGATAAATGGAGATGTTAATAAACGCCTAAAGGCCCTGTCTTACTTTTACACCACCAGAAGAGTGAATAGTATGAAAGCTCATCGGTACATAGCGTTTTTTTTTGTACAACTCCATCTGTTGAACTTAGCGGGACGAATGCCCGAATGATAGCGAATACGTCTGCGTAGTTACGTCGCTCTACAATAGAGGGCGTTTATAAATATAAAATATAACATGACGCTTACGTCACTTCCGCTGCTTCGGACCGTGACGCTACGTCACTTTACTTCCGTCAAAGTTTACCCGAGTGTGGCTAAGCTCAAAACTATTACTTTGAGTTTGTGGGCCAGGTGGTGTAGGTGGGAGAACGGTCGGCTTTGATGCCAGAGGTACCGAGTTCAAACTCCGCCGTGTACCAATGGATATTTCTGTCGAAAAATTTATGTGCGCTCTTCACAGTGGCCGTCCGGTGCAGGAAAAACATCGTTAAGAAACCAACAACCCCCGCATGGTGGTAGGACACTATCTAGTGTCCGCCTGGCCAGCTACCACCCTCAAGTTAGAAAATCTGTCGCCAAACATCTAATGTGTTCCGGCAGCTATCCTTGACAGCCAGTTCCCATTCTAAGCCTAGCGTGCTTACCATCTTCGACCGCATCATCACTTACCAACAGGTGAGATAGTGGTCAAACGCTAGCCTATAAGATATTTAAAAAATACACCACCTGCAGTAGGTGATACGATAGCCGCCACCAAACGGAAACCTGGGGTGGAAGTCTACGTTGATAGCGGTGCGTCTTGTCATCGCAAACGTCTGCTAGAATGAGATGCAGCTAGACAGTTGTTATCTGCATCTCTTTTCGTATCGATGATTATTGCTCGAAATTCATCGCTATACATGTAGGGACTACCGACCCAGGGCCCCTAGACAAAATCCAATATCCTGTTTCCATTCACGCTAACGCAACTTTAAAATGTATGACATTTATGTATCCGCAACAAAGATGTGATTCCCCATACATTTCGAACTTGCGTTAGCGTGAATGGAAGCAGAAAATTGGATTTTGTCTAGGGGCCCTGGTGAGATACCTCCATATATGAGAGAGCCCAGCGTGTTATATTAAAAGTGGGAGCGAGATTACCCTATCAATATCCTACGACCGCACTTTACAAGAAATGGGACTTACTGACTGTACGCCAAACTTACATCCTACGCACTGTCCTAAAATACCATTCAACCTTAATTTATGACCCAAACCTTCTGAAGGATAGACGCAGAAAGGGTATCAAATGGGAATCCCAATCATTCAACTCAACTTTAACGCGACACTTTTTTTGTTATCAGGGACAATACCTATATAATCAAATCAATAATATACTCACCATATATCCCCTCTCCACCTACGTTTGCAAACAAAATATAATAAGTTATCTTAAATCAGTTAATTACAACGAAACTGAAAACTTTTAAAAAATAATAATTTAAACAATCTGACCCATTCAATCTATACACATTTTTAAAAATAATAATTTAAACAATCTGACCCATTCAATCTACACACATTTAAAAAAAATTATAATTTAAACAATCTGACCCATTCAATCTATACACATTTTTAAAAATAATAATTTAAACAATCTGACCCATTCAATCTATACACATTTTAAAAAATAATAATTTAAACAATCTGACCCATTCAATCTATACACATTTTTGAAAATAATAATTTAAACAATCTGACCCATTCAATCTATACACATTTTTTATAATAATAATTTAAACAATCTGACCCATTCAATCTATACACATTTTTGAAAATAATAATTTTAACAATCTGACCCATTCAATCTATACACATTTTCATTCATACATACATCACAACTCACCCAATCACTGTCATTAGTCTATTACAGTAGTATCAACTAAATTCATCAACTACCATCATAATAACTCACACAATATGTATCTCACAAAGCTACTATTATGTTTCTTTGAAGTGTTTCACACTTTATATTTTTGTAAATAAACACAATCCAAAATTTCATCGTACTGACGGGACTTGAACCCGCAACCTCCGGAATAACATGTTCCGGTGCTTTGCCAATTAAGCCACGGTGCGAAGTATCGTTACGACGAAATTAGTGGATTGCATTTGTTAACCCAATTATGCATTGGTGGCGCCATCTATGACTACTTATTACGTAAGTTAATCATTCGGAAGAAATCATTACAGTTTTCAAATCCGACGAGAGATGTTGCACTGCGTAAATCAAATATTATGTTTCTTTGAAGTGTTTCACACTTTATATTTTTGTAAATTGTTAAACACAATCCAAAATTTCATCGTACCGACGGGACTTGAACCCGCAACCTCCGGAATAACATGTTCCGGTGCTTTGCCAATTAAGCTTAATTGGCAAAGCACCGGAAAATGTTATTCCGGAGGTTGCGGGTTCAAGTCCCGTCGGTACGATTACATTTTGGATTGTGTTTAACAATTTACAAAGCTACTATTCATACAACTTACCACTCTAACATTCACAGACACAACTATACATGATTTTGATTAAACATAGTCTGCACTTACGAGATCTAATTTTAAGTTTAACCTAGGTTTCTATATTTCTCCTTACTTCCCTAGTGTTAAATTACATTCCTCAATCCTTGTTTGGTTAAAATACATAATAATGCATTACCTGATGAGTATTGTATCCGCGGGGGGCACTGGTGACCCGTACCACAGGTTTTGTAAACCTATTTCAGGCACCAGTCTCTCACAAAGATAGGTACAAATCTAAGTGACATTATATTACACATCTGTTCAAACAATGTAATTGTAACCTTTTTGTGAGAGAAAATACACTTTATTTATTAACCGACTTCAAAAAAAGGAGGAGGTTTGTCAGTTCGACTGTATATTTTTTTTTTAATGTTTGTTTTCGGATAACTTCGTCGTTTATGAACCGACATTGATTATTCTTTTTATTGACGTCTGATAAGTATCTCCAGAGATATTGAGATAAACGTCTCAAAATTGGTACTGAAAATGAATAGCGCAGCATTGAAGTCGGTTCTTTTTTAGTTTTTAAACGATATTATATAGTTTGACAGTTGTCATCAGAACCATTTGACTCTGTGGCGTCTCCTGGAGCGCAAAAAACGGTAGTCCCCATTTGAAGGGCTGTTAACAAATTAGCAGGTTGGTTTTACGACGTGTTCAACCAGGTAAAGGCTCACGGCATGACCAGGGTGTCTTCAGTTTGGTGTCGCACATAGGCAGTTGCGGTTTACTGCATCTATATTTTACTGTTATTTTACTGTTACTTCTATCCCTTTATTGATTGAAAATACAGAAAAGTTTTGTCAGTTTATGGCATACTAGCAGCCCGCCCCGGCTTCGCACGGGTAGAACATGCCTACAAAATGTTGCATCAAATATAAAATATTAACATATTTAACAATCATCGTCATATTTCAACCAATTTACACAAAACCTTAACGAATTATGCACCTAAACCTTCCTCATAAACACTGGCTATTGGTGAAAACCGCATGATAATCCGTTCAGTAGCTATTGAGATTATTGCGATCAGACAGACAGACGCAGTGATGGACTTTATTTTATAATACTTACGTAGTGATATTGGACGGCCCTTTGGCGTAAAGGATAGTTACCCTGATTCTGACCCGACGGTCGTTGGTTCTAATCCTAGCTATATACCTACCAATGAAAGTTTTATGTGCATTCATGAATCATAGGTTTTTGTACAGAGGTAGTGGGATCATGGAATCAAAATCAATCAAATCATGGGATCAAAGATGGGGTATTACTTATACGTTTGACGTGTGTATCTATATCTGTCTGTAGCATCTTAGCACCCAACCGGATGAACCGATTTTGTTTTTATTATTGATATTTTTTTTTTGTTTGATAGATGTTTTCATCGAGAGTGTTCTTAGCTTTGATTCATGAAAATTCGTTCAATCGTTATGAAACTATGAGCCTTCTTCTAGATAATTGCGCTATGAAATCAACTTTCATAGGTCTGATCAATTCGAAAATCTTCTTTTTCAACGATATTGTAAGAACATGGAAGCATTGACATGATGCTGGGTCATCTCCTGAACTCTACAGAATACTCAAATCCTCACCAACTTACAGCTCAGATTTTAAATGTCGTGTTTAGAGTCATTGGAATGCTTTTATTGAAAAGATTATACATAGATCAGTCGGGGTGGTTTATATATAGATCATAACTATATTATACAATAGAATTTTATACAGGAAAAATATATTATACTATATTGACTTCAAACTGATTGTGATCGGTGGGGATCTACAGCATCGCTAAGCTTATAATAATATTTTCGTAGTAACTATGACCTAATCTGTGGTTTAACTGCAGATATTTTATTAATTTTGCGATGCGTGTATGTGAAACCCGTGATATCTTCTAGAGTTTTCATTTGAATTATATACTGTAAAGGACAATTTTAATCTATAATATGTGGCCAAGCTAATTAACGTAATTATTTGGATATGGATTAATACTATATACTTGAAAATAGCCTTGAAAGTTGTGTAATATTTTTTAACAACAAATTAAAGATTAAAATGGTTACTGTGAGTCAACCTTAAGAGATAGACAGATGTTGTCGCGGACCTTTTTGTAGGTCTTATTAAGTTGTACAACTCTTCCATAGAAAATATTCTTCTATCTATTTTCAATTGAGCAGCGTTCGTAAGAAACGTGTTTTTTCGACAGTCTTTTAGTCGACTTAGGTTGCAAATTAGGTCTCCACGAATGTACCTTTGATTTAAACGGGATAATAAATAGCCTATTTTAACCTACTTCAAAAAAAGGAGGAGGTTTCTCAATTCGACTGTATATATATATATATATATTTTTTTTTTTTTTTTTAATGTTTTTTCGCGGATAACTTCGTCGTTTATGAACCGATTTCGATTATTCTTTTTTTGTTCGAAAGGAGATATCCCAAGTGTGTACCACACTTTTTATTGGTAGGGTAGGTACCTTTTCGTGGTAGTCGTCCCATTGTAATTTTATCGAGGTATGATAAGTATCTCCAGAGATATTGAGATAAACATCTCAAAATTGGTACTGAAAATGAATAGCGCGGCATTGAAGTCGGTTGTTTTTTAGTTTTTAAACGATATTATCATTCCGAAAGTCCATTCTATATATTAGTGAAAGAATTTTTTAAATCGGTCCAGTAGTTTTTGAGCCAAATCATTACAAACATACAAAAATACAAATGTTCTCTCTTTATAATATTAGTATAGATAATATATAAGCATTTCACCCTGTGATAAAACCGATACGTTCCGAACTTTTTGAAGTGAACATTTCTTTAGGCGCGCCTTGCATATTATTTTATCTCAGGTTGTTTGTTTTATTTCTATGGAAACGCATCTGCCACGCATGACAGCTAGAAGAAACAGAACCACCGGAATCGGTGGCGGTGGACAAACGATCGCCGGCACATCATTTTCAAACCGGCCCGAAAAAAATTATGTGCCGGTGTCGTCCCGGTGCCGTTGCTGTGGACAAACGCTCTTACGGTGTTCCAGCAGCACACGGCTCTTGAGAGTCAGAATTTTCTAGTACCTTCGGCCACATCATAGCTTACCACCAGGTGATATAGTGGTCAAGCGCTCGCCTATCTATACTTATATTATAAAGAGAGAACATTTGTATTTTTGTATGTTTGTAATGATTTGGCTCAAAAACTACTGGACCGATTTAAAAAATTCTTTCACTAATATAATATAGTACTACTAATATAATAAAGTTATGTAATATTTTGTTAAAAATATTACATAACTTCCAAGGCTATTTTCAAGTATATAGTATTAATCCTTATCCAAATAATTACGTTAATTAGCTTGGCCACATATTATAGATTAAAATTGTCCCTTACAGTATATAATTCAAATGAAAACTCTAGAAGATATCACGAATTTCACATACACGCATCGCAAAATTAATAAATATTTGCAGTGAAACCACAGATGAGGTCATAGTTACTACGAAAATATTATTATAAGCTTAGCTATGCTGTAGATCCCCACCGATCACAATCAATTTGAAGTCAATATATAATAATATAATATTTTAAACCACCCCGACTGATCTATGTATAATCTTTTCATTAAAAGCATTCCAATGACTGTCGTGTTGAATGTCTTGTTTAGACACGACATTTAAAATCTGAGCTGTAAGTTGGTGAGGATTTGAGTATTCTGTAGAGTCCAGGAGGCTTCCATGTTCTTACAATATCGTTGAAGAAGAAGATTTTCGAATTGATCAGACCTATGAAAGTTGATTTCATAGCGCAATTAACTAGAAAAAAGCTCATAATTTTATAACGATTGAACGAATTTTCATGAATCAAAGCTAAGAAAACTCTCGATGAAGACATCTATCAAACAAAAAAAAACTATCAATAATAAAAACAAAATCGGTTCATCCGGTTAGGTGCTAAGATGCAACAGACAGACACACAGAGACAAACGTTAAACGTATATTACCCCTACATTTTGCGTCGGGGAACGCCGTAAGGTTACGGTGGCAGATGTACTCCTTGGTGGTAAGCTACTTTTTGGTAGATTTAATGATTCCACTACCACTGTACGAAAACTCATGATTCATGAATGCACATAAAACTTTCATTGGTAGGTATATAGCTAGGATTAGAACCAACGACCGTCGGGTCAGAATCAGGGTAACTATCCTTTACACCAAAGGGCCGTCCAATATCAATACGTAAGTATTATAAAACAAAGTTCATCACTGCGTCTGTCTGTCTGTTCGCAATAATCTCAATAGCTACTGAACGGATTATCATGCGGTTTTCACGAATAGCCAGAGTGTTTATGAGGAAGGTTTAGGTGCATAATTCGTTAAGGCTTTGTGTAAATTGGATGAAATATGACGATGGTTGTTAAATATGTTCATATTTTATATTCGATGCAACAAACTAATGCAAATTTAATAGGCATATTTGTTCTACCCTCGCGAAGCCGGGGCGGGCTGCTAGTAATATATAAATAAAGCTAGACAGATGTTTAAAAGACACTACGTCCGCGCCCCGTCCTTTCAGTGTTGCTTACGTTAGTACGTTAAGATATAAATAAAGCTAGACAGATGTTTAAAAGACACTACGTCCGCGCCCCGTCCTTTCAGTGTTGCTTACGTTTGTACGTTAAGATATAAATAAACGTCCGCGCCCCGTCCTTTCAGTGTTGCTTACGTTTGTACGTTAAGATATAAATAAAGCTAGACAGATGTTTAAAAGACACTACGTCCGCGCCCCGTCCTTTCAGTGTTGCTTATTTTAGTACGTTAAGATATAAATAAAGCTAGACAGATGTTTAAAAGACACTAAGTCCGCGCCCCGTTCTTTCAGTGTTGCTTACGTTAGTACGTTAAGATATAAATAAAGCCAGACAGATGTTTAAAAGACACTACGTCCGCGCCCCGTCCTTTCAGTGTTGCTTACGTTAGTACGTTAAGATATAAATAAAGCTAGACTGATGTTTAAAAGACACTACGTCCGCGCCCCGTCCTTTCAGTGTTGCTTACGTTAGTACGTTAAGATATAAATAAAGCTAGACTGATGTTTAAAAGACACTACGTCCGCGCCCCGTCCTTTCAGTGTTGCTTACGTTAGTACGTTAAGATATAAATAAAGCCAGACAGATGTTTAAAAGACACTACGTCCGCGCCCCGTCCTTTCAGTGTTGCTTACGTTAGTACGTTAAGATATAAATAAAGCTAGACAGATGTTTAAAAGACACTACGTCCGCGCCCCGTCCTTTCAGTGTTGCTTACGTTAGTACGTTAAGATATAAATAAAGCCAGACAGATGTTTAAAAGACACTACGTCCGAGCCCCGTCCTTTCAGTGTTGCTTACGTTAGTACGTTAAGATATAAATAAAGCTAGACTGATGTTTAAAAGACACTACGTCCGCGCCCCGTCCTTTCAGTGTTGCTTACGTTAGTACGTTAAGATATAAATAAAGCCAGACAGATGTTTAAAAGACACTACGTCCGCGCCCCGTCCTTTCAGTGTTGCTTACGTTAGTACGTTAAGATATAAATAAAGCTAGACTGATGTTTAAAAGACACTACGTCCGCGCCCCGTCCTTTCAGTGTTGCTTACGTTAGTACGTTAAGATATAAATAAAGCCAGACAGATGTTTAAAAGACACTACGTCCGCGCCCCGTCCTTTCAGTCTTGCTTACGTTAGTACGTTAAGATATAAATAAAGCTAGACTGATGTTTAAAAGACACTACGTCCGCGCCCCGTCCTTTCAGTGTTGCTTACGTTAGTACGTTAAGATATAAATAAAGCCAGACAGATGTTTAAAAGACACTACGTCCGCGCCCCGTCCTTTCAGTGTTGCTTACGTTAGTACGTTAAGATATAAATAAAGCTAGACTGATGTTTAAAAGACACTACGTCCGCGCCCCGTCCTTTCAGTGTTGCTTACGTTAGTACGTTAAGATATAAATAAAGCCAGACAGATGTTTAAAAGACACTACGTCCGCGCCCCGTCCTTTCAGTCTTGCTTACGTTAGTACGTTAAGATATAAATAAAAGCTAGACTGATGTTTAAAAGACACTACGTCCGCGCCCCGTCCTTTCAGTGTTGCTTACGTTAGTACGTTAAGATATAAATAAAGCCAGACAGATGTTTAAAAGACACTACGTCCGCGCCCCGTCCTTTCAGTCTTGCTTACGTTAGTACGTTAAGAGTATTAAACACATGCGATTATATGCGTGTTGTGTTGCAAACATAGCTACGTATAGTACTGGTGTATGAAGCCAACTTACTGTTCCGTACCGTGCTTTAGATTACTATCATAATACATATTAATTATAATAATGGAATCACTTTTGCTTCCGATGTTATCGCGCAGACATCTTTATAGGCTTTCGTATAGAATTACAATAATCGATGGTGTCACTTACTCGCTTATCAATATTTCAGTGGCTACGAAGAACATATGCATCCCCCCGAACATCCCCCTCTAATGCCTGACCGTAAATTTCCCTACGTGGGGGTAATTTCGTGTAACTAATGTTAAGGTGTAAGGACAGTATGGGTAACAACGACTGTCCAATCGGTAATATTTAGTCGACCTAATTAGTGTGCCTCTAAGCAATGTTTTTATGAAGTGAAATTTCGTCAGGCGCACTGAGGTAAAATTTGACGGAAAAATAATAAGTGATGTTGAGAAATAAATAAAAAAAACTGGAGGTTTCACTTTTAAAGCGTAGCTTTCTGCACGCTCTTATTTGTTCTTTCTAAGTATTTACTGCCAATTTTAGACAATTTGGCTCAATCAGATCACTTTATTGTTTATTCTTGTAGTGATTCGTTTTATGATCGCGTATATAATATACAATCTTCGTATCAGTTTGCTGACAGTAAAATAAGTCATATCATCAGTTTACTAGCTAATAATGGTGCGGGTTCGAAGCTTCATTTATGTAAGTTAATCTATAGAGCCAGATTTATTCCCAGTGCTATTGAATACGATAAGAACATTTTTACTAATAATAATTTAATATCTGGTAAGACCATCAGCCCAGTGGCGTAATTGAGGGCCCTGTGGCGTAATCGGGATAACGGTTGGCTTTGATGCCAGAGATACCGAGTTCAAACCGCCGTGCACCAGTGGATTTTTCTATCGAAAACATGTATGTGAGCTTTTCACAGTGGCCCTCCGGTGAAGGAAAAACATGGTTAAGAAACCAACACATGGTGGCAGGACACTATTTAGTGTTCGCCTGGCCAGCTACCACCCTCAAGTTAGAAAGCTCTGTCGCCATACATCTAATGTGTTCCGGCAGCTATCCGTGAGAGCCAGTTCCCATTCTAGGCCCAGCGTACTTACCATCTTTGACCGCATCATCACTTACGAACAGGTGAGATTGTGGTCAAACGCTAGCCTATAAGATATTAAAACAAACATGAATATCTTTGAGTGATGTAGCTGCTACTTTGCTTATACTGCTACTTTGCTTATACTGCTACTTTGATACTATGTCACTCTCATCGCCTCCGAGAGACTTAAGTTATTGTGATCAATCAATCGGGAATATGGTTTCGTATGAATTGAACGAGGAAATGGGTTTAAGATCGCGCCCTTGAGGTACCATGAGGTATAGCGTAAATAAGTAAGCGACGTCTTGAGGTACCACGAGGTATAGCTTAAATAGGTAAGCGACGTCTTGAGGTACCACGAGGTATAGCTTAAATAGGTAAGCGACGTCTTGAGGTACCACGAGGTATAGCTTAAATAGGTAAGCGACGTCTTGAGGTACCACGAGGTATAGCGTAAATAAGTAAGCGACGTCTTGAGGTACCACGAGGTATAGCGAAAATAGGTAAGCGACGTCTTGAGGTACCACGAGGTATAGCGTAAATAAGTAAGCGACGTCTTGAGGTACCACGAGGTATAGCGAAAATAAGTAAGCGACGTCTTGAGGTACCATGAGGTATAGCGTAAATAAGTAAGCGACGTCTTGAGGTACCACGAGGTATAGCGAAAATAAGTAAGCGACGTCTTGAGGTACCATGAGGTATAGCGTAAATAAGTAAGCGACGTCTTGAGGTACCACGAGGTATAGCGAAAATAAGTAAGCGACGTCTTGAGGTACCACGAGGTATAGCGTAAATAAGTAAGCGACGTCTTGAGTTACCACGAGGTATAGCGTAAATAAGTAAGCGACGTCTTGAGGTACCACGAGGTATAGCGAAAATAAGTAAGCGACGTCTTGAGGTACCACGAGGTATAGCGTAAATAAGTAAGCGACGTCTTGAGTTACCACGAGGTATAGCGTAAATAAGTAAGCGACGTCTTGAGGTACCACGAGGTATAGCGTAAATAAGTAAGCGACGTCTTGAGTTACCACGAGGTATAGCGTAAATTAGTAAGCGACGTCTTGAGGTACCACGAGGTATAGCGTAAATAAGTAAGCGACGTCTTGAGGTACCACGAGGTATAGCGTAAATAAGTAAGCGACGTCTTGAGGTACCACGAGGTATAGCGTAAATAAGTAAGCGACGTCAGCAAACAATTTATACGGTGTGAGATGCCGGTTTCAAATGTTCGTCTCTGGTATAGTCAAGGAAACTCAATTGTAGACGTCAACTTAACATCTTTGAACGAATCACACGACAATCAAACATCACACATCACACGAACTTAACATCTTCGAACGAATCACACGACAATCAAACATCACAAATCACACGAAATTAAACCGTATTACGATCGTGATACGATTGAATTTCGTAGTACGAAATTCAAATCTCACCGCGGTTTCCGCTGTCGAGATAGCTTACAGAATAGCCCTACAGGTGAGATAGTGGACAAACGTTTGCCTATCCAGCATAAAAAAAACAACAACAACTTTTTAGTAAATAAAAAGGTAATTGCGCGTATTTTAATTTGTGACGAATTTGATTAAATCAGTAATATAATTATAGGAGTAAATCATGTAATAAAATAAAATTGAAATGTAATGTATATAAAAAAAGATTCCGACGAATCGAGAACCTCCTCCTTTTTCGTGAAGTCGGGTAATAAGTGCCTAATTTGCATGAAGCGATGCGGCAAAATGTTAATAGAACTTGTAAACCTATAACAGCTTCTGTACCAACATTTTGTAGCAAATAAATGTATTATGAATGATGATTATATTCATGATTAGCAGGAGGAGCGCTCAGGGTGGACTATATTAGCAGGAGGAGCGCTCAGGGTGGACTATATTAGCAGGAGGAGCGCTCAGGGTGGACTATATTAGCAGGAGGAGCGCTCAGGGTGGACTATATTAGCAGGAGGAGCGCTCAGGGTGGACTATATTAGCAGGAGGAGCGCTCAGGGTGGACTATATTAGCAGGAGGAGCGCTCAGGGTGGACTATATTAGCAGGAGGAGCGCTCAGGGTGGACTATATTAGCAGGAGGAGCGCTCAGGGTGGACTATATTAGCAGGAGGAGCGCTCAGGGTGGACTATATTAGCAGGAGGAGCGCTCAGGGTGGACTATATTAACAGGAGGAGCGCTCAGGGTGGACTATATTAGCAGGAGGAGCGCTCAGGGTGGACTATATTAGCAGGAGGAGCGCTCAGGGTGGACTATATTAGCAGGAGGAGCGGTCAGGGTGGACTATATTAGCAGGAGGAGCGCTCAGGGTGGACTATATTAGCAGGAGGAGCGCTCAGGGTGGACTATATTAGCAGGAGGAGCGCTCAGGGTGGACTATATTAGCAGGAGGAGCGCTCAGGGTGGACTATATTAGCAGGAGGAGCGCTCAGGGTGGACTATATTAGCAGGAGGAGCGCTCAGGGTGGACTATATTAGCAGGAGGAGCGCTCAGGGTGGACTATATTAGCAGGAGGAGCGCTCAGGGTGGACTATATTAGCAGGAGGAGCGCTCAGGATCGACTATATTAAAGTCACAGAGTATCTAAACTAATGTTATAAAGGAAAGATTTGATAGAATAGAATAGAATAGAAAAATTCTTTATTATTGCACACCATTTCAAAAAACAACAGACAGCAAATTAACGTACTTAAATTACTATAGGTAATACAATGGGCGGTCTTATCGCTTAAAGCGATCTCTGCCAGACAACCTTTGGATGGACAGAATTTTTAGAAGGAGTTGCTGGTGGTACAATGCGTAACATAATACTAACTACAGTGCTAATAAATGAATAAATAAAATAATCAAAACTCATGTAATCATCATAATAATATATAGATACATTTACATACTACTACATACCAATACAAAATACAAACATACTTATACGTACACAAATATTCATATTCCATACATACAAATACACATACATACAATTATACACACATACACAATTGAATTGATTTGATTTTTATTTGTACGATTTAACTCAAAAACTTCTGCACCGATTTCTAAAATTCTTTCACTTATGTAAAGCTACATTACCAGCGTGTAATATAGGCTATATTTAATTCCCCTGTACGTGTACGGGACCTACGCGGGTGGAACCGCGAGGTGCTGCTAGTGTATTATGTAAAGACTAGCAGCGCCTCGCGGTTTCACCTGCGTACTTCCCGTACACGTGAGAACACGGGAATAAAATATAGCCTATATTACACTCTAATAATGTAGCTTTCCATTAGAGAAAGAATTTTTAAAATCGATCCAGTAGTGTTTGACTTAATCGATACAAACATAAAATCAAGTATTTCCTCTTTATAACACTGGTTTACATAAAAAAACATCTAGATGGCGCTAGAATAAGTTGAATAGCTCTCCTTGTAAATATTGCTTAAATGTATGAGATCCTGCATCGCGCAAACGATATTTTACGCGATGTTGGAACCTGATGCATCGTCATTGGTCATCTTAAGAAATGAACACATGAAATGTTTCCTCTTTATAATATTAGTAAAGTAAAGGTTGTGGTGATTGTTGCAGTGCGGCGCGCCGGGACGCGGGCTGGCTAGGCTCTCTGCTATCTTCTCCTCTCGGTACCGGCAGGTACGTTACTGCGGAAAATCAGCTCCATTCGGATAATGATATGTACTGTGATCGGTGTGGGTTTCTTTAACTTGTGTTTCACTATTTCACAATTTTTTAAATAAAAAAAATGTCTGAAGTACTGAAGTACACAGAGCAGAGATACGTGTATAGTTGGCAACTCTACTTTAATAGTCTGATATAAACGATTGGATGACAGCTGAATGATTCATTACTTTTTTAAATTTTTTATTCAAAGCGTTAAATTCTGCTTTTGCTATGTTTACTTGATAATTGATTATGATTTATTTTATGATTTATGATTTTGACGTGTATATGTGCGTATATTAATACTGCTACATACTGAATAAATGCTTTTATTTGATGTGATATGTATATGTGAAATGCGAGATCAAACCTAGATACAACGTCGGTGACGTTCAAAATACACTACACAGCTAAGGGCCGCGCATATTTGCTATCAAACAGTGAATCTTCTGTACTTAAAGTACTTTTAATTATTCTGTATTACTGCCCACATATGCTAGTTATAAACCTAGTGGTAGAACTCTGTTATTCCGCCTGGGGCGTTACCACCACTTTGACAATTAATTCAGCTGCGAAATAGGAAATCTTTTTCGGTTTGAATGGCAAAGTTGTAACGTAACGAATTGTAGCGTTACGGAGCGCCTGATGTGGATGGAACCTAAATAAGGGAAACTACAATAGACTTTAAATACATGTATTGATATTGAGATTGAGATTGAGATTGATTGATTGATTGAGGGCCCGGTGGCGCAATCGGGAGAACGCTTGCCTTTGATGCCAGAGGTACCGAGTTCAAACCGCCGTGCACCAATGGATTTTTCCATCGAAAAATTTATGTGCGCTCTTCACAGTGGCCCTCCGGTGAAGGAAAAACATCGTTAAAAAACCAACAACCCCCGCATGGTGGTAGGACACTATCTGGTGTCCGCCTGGCCAGCTACCACCCTCAAGTTAGAAAAATCTGTCACGAAACATCTAATGTGTTCCGGCAGCTATCCTTGAGAGCCAGTTCCCATTCTAGGCCTAGCGTGCTTACCATCTTCGACCGCATCATCACTTACCAACAGGTGAGATAGTGGTCAAACGCTAGCCTATAACGTATAAAAAAAAAAAAAAAAAAAAAAAAGATCAAAACACATTAGTTAACTTAAAACACTAGGTACAAATATTCTGGCGAATCATCTGCTTCATTATTCCATATTATTCTCTCCTGTATAAAAGCGAGTGAAAGGCCAGCTCACTCGCAATACAATCATATCGGCCTAGCATTTATGTTGTAAATACCATCGTTTGCATTCACCATGAAACCCATTGTTGTAGGATTGTATTTTTCGGGACTTTGTGCAGAGTCCCCGAACCTCTATATTTTATGTAGACTCGTCATTCTGCCAAAACGCCGACTTCTCGTTTTTCTTTTACTTTTTCTTATTTGTAATTTACATCCATTTTCTGCAATAAATTTCCGAAGACCCCCATTTTTCGTCCTTTATTTTTCTCCCTTCGTTTTTCAGTATCTCAACGGTCGTCATAAAAAGAAACATAAATTGTCTATATAAAAAGTTGTGAATCATGAAACCATACATGAAGGTGATTAAAGAAAATATAAATATCACAGTGTCCAGTGAAACTACAGGGCACGTGAGATGTAACATCTTTATGTCTCGAGGTAACAGGCGCAGTGACATGCAAAATTCTGGACTGCCTGAATGTTGCATACCGCTGTATCTGTAATAGGTAGACGTCATCGCTTACCATCAGGCGAGCGTCGAGCTTGTCCTGTTACCTTATATTATATTTAAAAAAATAGACTTTAAAAAAGGAGCTCATCAATTCGACTGTATTTTTTTTTAATGTTTCATATCGAAAAACAGATATTGCGTGTTGTATCACAAAACTTTTAAATGTTATTTCAGTTGTACGTGCATAGTCTGTCATTATGGTACTATGTTTTAATGAGAACTTGACATGAACAACTTTACGATATGAGTTTAGATAAACAATCACACGACTTACACATTTATACTATGAGTGTTGATATGGCTACAGGTCCCGCTGCCCTCGTCAGATCTACCGTCGAGTCCTGCGCACGCGCGCGCCTTAGATCGACGGCTAACGTTACAGCTCGGAACCGGTGAGTGGCGTCTCTTTTACTGACTATAACTATAGCGTAAGTGGTTTAATGACACCCTTTTTTATTTTAGTTTGAGAATGACACATTTTTTCCATTGGTATCATAAACAAACACGCAAGCGACTTGTTTGTTGTTGTTTGTGCTTCCAAGTGCGTTTGAAGCGCTCGCTTACGTACTTCAGAGTGCGTTTGAAGCGCTGGCTTACGTGCTTCGAAGTGCGTTTGAAGCGCTGGCTTACGTGACACGAAGTGCGTTTGAAGCGCTGGCTTACGTGCTTCGAAGTGCGTTTGAAGCGCTGGCTTACGTGACACGAAGTGCGTTTGAAGCGCTGGCTTACGTGCTTCGAAGTGCGTTTGAAGCGCTGGCTTACGTGACACGAAGTGCGTTTGAAGCGCTGGCTTACGTGACACGAAGTGCGTTTGAAGCGCTGGCTTATGTGCTTCGAAGTGCGTTTAGAATGCTCGCTTACGGACGTCAAAGTGTGTTAGAAGAGCTCGCTTACGTGACACGAAGTGCGTTTGAAGCGCTGGCTTACGTGCTTCGAAGTGCGTTTGAAGCGCTGGCTTACGTGACACGAAGTGCGTTTGAAGCGCTGGCTTATGTGCTTCGAAGTGCGTTTAGAATGCTCGCTTACGGACGTCAAAGTGTGTTTGAAGCGCTGGCTTACGTGACACGAAGTGCGTTTGAAGCGCTGGCTTACGTGCTTCGAAGTGCGTTTGAAGCGCTGGCTTACGTGACACGAAGTGCGTTTGAAGCGCTGGCTTACGTGACACGAAGTGCGTTTGAAGCGCTGGCTTATGTGCTTCGAAGTGCGTTTAGAATGCTCGCTTACGGACGTCAAAGTGTGTTAGAAGAGCTCGCTTACGTGTTTTAAGCGCTTATCCAGCAAGCTTTCATCCTACTAATATTATAAATGCGAAAGTAAGTGTGTGTGTGTGTGTGAATGTTTGTTACCACGTATCTCGATAACCACTAAACCAATTTTGATGAAATTTAAAACGTAGATAGTGTAGGTTCTAACTTAAGACATAGGCTAATATTATTTTTGAAAATCATCTCCTAAAGGGGTTAAATAGGGTGATAAATTTTCTATGGAAAATTTTATTCCTTGGGCCGATTTACTCAAAACTCGGTACAATTAAACCTTAAAACAAATTATGAGACACGTGTTTTTCATTTTTTCAAACCACCCCTAGGAGGCTTGAAAAATGAATTTTCTTTGTTAAAATTATAAAAAAGTCAGTAATATTTGTGCTCACATATTCCTTTGTCCGATTCACTCAAAACTCGGTACAAACAAACCTTAAAACAAATAATGAGACACGTGTTTTTTATTTTTTCAAATCTACCCCTAAGGGGGCTGTAAAATGATTTTGTTTGAAAAAGTCATAGAAAATTCAGTAATGTTTGTTTTCACGTATTCCTTGGCCCAATTCACTTAAACCTCGGTACATATAATCTATCCAACAAATAATGATACACGTGTATTTAATTTTTTCAAAATTACCCCTTAGGGGGCTTGAAAAATGATTTTTCTTTGTAAAAATTATAAAAAAATCGGTAATATTTGTTTCACGTATTCCTTTGTCCTATTCACTCAAAACTCGGCACAAACAAACCTTAAAACAAATAATGAGAAACGTGTTTTTTATTTTTAACCGACTTCAAGAAGAGGACGTTTCTCAATTCGACCGTATATATATATATATATATTTTAATGTTTGTTCGCGGATAACTTCGTCGTTTATGAACCGATTTTGATTATTCTTTTTTTGTTGGAAAGGAGATATCCCAAGTGTGGTACCATGGTAATTTTATCGAGGTCTGATAAATATCTCCAGAGATATTGAGATAAACACCTCAAAATTGGTACTGAAAATGAATAGCACGGCATTGAAGTCGGTTCTTTTTTAGTTTTTAAACGATATTATTTCAAATCTACCCCTAAGGGCGGTGTAAAATTGTTTTTAATTTTGTTTGGAAAAGTCATAGAAAATTCAGTAATGTTTGTTTCCACGTATTCCTTGGTCCGATTCACTCAAAACTCGGTACATGTAATCTATAAAACAAATAGCGAGACACGTATTTTTTTATTTTCCAAATCTACCCCTAGGGGGTCTGTAAAATTAATTTTGTATGGAAAAATCGTATATAAAATCCAGTCATGTTTGTTTTGACGTATCTGCATAACTAATAAACCGATTTCAATGAAGGTTGACACGTAGATAGTGTATGTTTTAAAATAACATATAGAGTAATTTGATTTTCAAAATTAAACCCCTGAAGGGGTAACATAGGTTGATAAAGTTTCTATAAAAATGTTATTCCTTGGTCTGGTTCACTCAAAACTGTACAATACAAAAAAGGTACAAATAAAACTTAAAACAAATAATGAAACATGTATTTTTTATTTCTTTCAAATCTACCCCTTGGGGGACTGAATATGTAATTTTATCTGGAGAAATCACAGAAAATACATTAATGTTTGTTTCCACGTATCTGTATAACTACTAAATCGATTTTGATGATATTGGAAATGTAGATAGTATAGGTCCTGAAATAAAACATAATAAGGTACTTTAATGTTCAAAAATCATCCCTAAAATGGTTAAATAGGGTGATAAAGTTTTTATGGTAAATTTTATTACAAACTTGGTTTGATTCACTCAACATTCGCGTGCAAAATGAAATTTGTAAATATAGAAAACATGTATTTCCTGGTTCCATTCACTATGTAGGGAAATACAGTTTAACGTAAATAATGAAATCAACACCAATATTATAAATGCGAAAGTCAGTTTGTTTATTTGTTTGTTTGTTTGTTTGTTTGGGACTTCTTCACGGTAAAACGGCTTGACCAATTTGGCTGAAATTTTGTACAAAGATAGTGCATAGGGCAGAATAGGATATAGGATACTTTTTTTTGGCTATCGAGTCAGGGGGTCCAGATATTTTTAATAGAATTTTGTAAATATAAGACTTCTTCTCGAATAAACGGCTTGACCGATTTGCCTGAAATTTTGAATAAAGACAGTTCACAGGGCCGAATAGGATATAGGATACTTTTTTTCTGGCGGTCGAGTCATGGGTCCAGATATTTTTAATAGAATTTTGTAAATATAGGACCTCTTCTCGAATAAACGGCTTGACCGATTTGCCTGAAATGTTGTATAAAGACAGTTCACAGGGCCGAATAGGATATAGAATACTTTTTTCTGGCTATCGAGTCAGGGGGCCCAAATATGTTTAATTGTATTTTGTAAATATAAGACCTCTTCTCGAATAAACGGCTTGACCAATTTTCCTGACATCTATATTACTATAAGAATCTTTGTCCTGACATACTGACTGACTGACTGACTGACTGACTGACTGACTCACTGACAGACAACGCACAGCCTACACCGCTGGTCGTAGAGACTTGAAATTTGGAGGGTATATTTGTCTTAGTACGTAGGGGTGTACTAAGAAAGGATTTTTCAAAATTCACCCCGTATGGGGATGAAATGGGGGTTCAAAGTTTGTATGGAAAAACAAGATTAGATAGTCTTTTCTATCCGAAACTTCACACAAGTGCTTCAGGACATAAATAAGTAAACACGTGTTTTAGGTTTTTTCGAAATTCCACCCCTAAAAGAGTGAAATGGGTTAACAAAGTCTGAAAATCAATATTGTTTTGGATTGCGCTGAAATTTGGCACACAGGTGGTTATTATGACGTTAGTATCAGCTAAGAAAGGATTTTCTAAAATTCACCCCTTAAAGGGACGAAACGGGGTTCAAAGTTTTTATGGAGAAACAATATTAGATAGTCTTTTCTATTCGAAACTTCACACAAGTGCTTCAGGACATAAATAAGTAAACACGTGTTTTAGGGTTTTTCGAAATTCCACCCCTAAAAGGGTGAAATGGGGTAACAAAGTGTGAAAATCAATATTGTTTCGATTACGCTGAAATTTGGCATGCAGATAGTTATTACGACGATAGTTCCCTTCGAGAAAGGATTTTCCAAAATTCACTCCTGAAGGGGATGAAACGGGGGTTCAAAGTATGTATGGAAAAACATGATGAGATAGTCTTTTCTATCCGAAACTTCACATAAGTGCTTCAGTAAAAAAATAAGTAAATATATGTTGCAGGTTTCTTTGAAATTCCCTCCCCAAGAGGGTGAAGTGGGGTAACGAAGTGTAAAAATCAATATTGTATCGGATTGCGCTGAAATTTGGCATGCAGATAGTTATTACGACGATAGTTCCCTTTGAGAAAGGACTTTCCAAAATTCACCCCTGAAGGGGATGAAACAGGGGTTCAAAGTTTGTATGGAAAAACAATATTAGATAGTATTTTCTATTCGAAACTTCATACAAGTGCTCCAGTAAAAAATAAGTAAATATGTGATTCGTGTTTTTTTGAAATTCCACCCCTAAGAGGGTGAAATGGGGACAAAGTGTGAAAATGAATATTGTTTCAGATTCCGCTGAAATTGGGCATGCACATAGTTATTACGACGTTAATTCCCTCTGAGAAAGGATTTTCCAAAATTCACCCCTGAAGGGGATAAAACGGGGGTTCAAAGTTTGTATGGAAAAACAATATTAGATAGTCTTTTATATTCAAAATTAAACACAAGCACTTAAGTAAGTAAATACGTATTTCAGGCTTTTTCGAAATTCCACCCCTAAAAGGGTGAAGTGGGGTAACAAAGTCTGAAATCAATATTGTTTCGGATTGCGCTGAAATTTGGCATGCAGATAGTTATTTTGACTTAGGTATCCGCTAAGAAAGAATTTTTCAAAATACACTCTTTAAGGGGATGAAGCGGGGGTTCAAAGTTTGGATAGTCGTTTTATTCGACATTTCACACAAGTACTTCTGTAAATAAATAAGTAAATACGAGTTTCAGACTTTTTCAAAATGCCACCCTAAGAGGATAAACAAAGTCTAAAAATCAATATTGTTTCGGATTGCGCTGAAATTCAGAATGCAGATAGTTATTATGACGTAGATATCCGCTCATAAATGATTTTCTAAAAATTCCTCCCGGATACGGAACGGGGATCCAAAGTTTGTATGGCGAAACAAGATGGGATAAAGTACGTGTTGTAGGATTTTTCGAAATGGGGTAGGTAACAGAGTCTGTAAATTTAGGTTATTAGGATTTTATAAATATGAATCCAGAATTGCCTTAGTCACGCGATAACATGAAAACGGGTGAACCGATTTTTCTAATTCTTATTTGATGTGTTTAATAATAGAATCGTTTTTACAAAACAAAAGTTTTAAGTAAATAAAAGAAGGTTTTAACGCGGGCGAAGCCGCGGGACACTTCTAGTATAATATAAATAATAATTAATTTACAATACATCCAGTATAAAAAGGTTTGGATTTTGTCTGTTTGTTACCTAATCACGCATAAACGGACGGTCCGATCTTACTGAAATTTAACAAGGACATACACCTTACAGCTTTACAGCTTGAGGATGAACATAACATAGGCTACTACATTCTTGGTGTACGTGAACGAAGTCGCGGGTATCAGCTAGTAAAGAATAAGCTTAATGCCAAATAATAGACGTGTGTAACTCAGGAGTGATTAACTAAAAAGAGTTATATCTCCTTAAACCAAAGTTTATATCCGTATATCTTACATTTCACCACCATCTCTTTTTATATCTTCAACGCAACAACTCATTTCGCGGAGTTAGAGTAAGCGGGATGTAACCATATAACATACCATGCGTTAAAAATAGAGCGTAAAGGAGTTAGAGTAAGCGAGATGCATATAACTCTCTATGCGTTAAAAAGAGAGCGTAAAGGAGTTGAGAGTAAGCGAGATGCATATAACTCTGTGCGTTAAAAAGAGAGAGTCACGAAGGAGATGTAAACATATAACAATCTATGTGATAGGAAGGGAGCGTAGCGTCACAGAGTTAATAGGGATATAGAGATTTAAAAAGATACATATACTACATATATATATTATATATATAGTATATCTTTTGTTCAATATATACGTATATAATACTACTGTCCGGGATGAGAGCCGTGTAAATGAACCTCAGCTCTAAAATATTAGCACTATATTTGCACTCTCGAACTGCTTGAACGACTTCTTGTACTGTTCGCTTCGCTGTCATATTGGTTTTTGAACTGACCCAAAGTTCCATTGTCTCTATGTACACACTTTTTATAAATGAAACGTATGTGAGTTCTAATTTTCTGTGTGCTGCCATCTATTGACACAATTCTAAACTTAAACAGTAGCACTCTGTGTCACACGTTTACAGCAGTATTATGTCAGTGTGTGTATGTCGGCAGGTCGTTTCCAAGTGTCCCTGGGCAGGTTCGGGCGGCCGCGCGCCGACACGCCCACCGTGGCTGCGTTAGAGCTAGACATGTTGCACCTCTCGCCGGAACACTACGCAGACGCTTACAGGTATATCATTTAACGTATAATATCTGGTTTATCGAGCTTTGCTCGGTATTGTATGTATATTTTTTATATGTATATATATATATATATAAATCTCGGAATCTCGGAAACGGCTCCAACGATTTCCAACGATTTTTTATACAAGAATTGCTCGTTTAAAGGTATTAGATATGCATGCGTATGCATGGTGGTAGGACACTATCTAGTGTCCGCATGGCCAGCTACCACCCTCAAGTTAGAAAATCTGTCGCCAAACATCTAACGTGTGCCGGCAGCTATCCTTGAAAGCCAGTTCCCATTCTAGGCCTAGCGTGCTTACCATCTTCGACCGCATCATCACTTACCAACAGGTGAGATTGTGGTCAAACAATATCCTATAAGATATTTTAAAAAAAAGTATATATGTCGCAGGTAGATAGCTTAATAAGCCGTTCAATCAGCAGCCTAGCCTCTTGACTAAACAGCGCCGTTCAGCTAGATTTCTAAATGATATCGAGCCATTTGATCAAACAGCTAGGCTAAATTTGGATAGATGACGTTTCATTACTTGCCTAGCCATTTGATCAAACGGCCAGGCAAATGACTTGGATGGATGACGTTTAATTACTTGCCTAGCCTGTTCATTAGTCTGACACTAAGGCAACACACTAGGAACAGTGACCACCGCGTGACGTGCGCCGACGAGCGTAGCTTGATGAGATGATATGAATGGCATTAGCCAGCTAGTTAATTAAATGTAACAAACGCTACAATCTGCTACGGCTGGAAATCATTCAGGAATCTAGTTGAACGGCGCTGTTTAGTATAATATCGTTTAAAAACTAAAAAAGAACCGACTTCAATGCCGCGCTATTCATTTTCAGTAGCAATTTTGAGATGTTTATATCAATATCTGGAGATACTTATCAGACCTCGATAAAATTACCATGGTACCACACTTGGGATAGATATCCCAAGTGTGTTAGATAGATAGTGTGTTAGAAGATAGATATTCCAATTTTGTTCGAAAGGAGATCCTCAACAAAAGAATAATCAAAATCGGTTTATAAACGACGAAGGTATCCGCGAACAAACATTTAAAAAAAAACGGTCGATTTGAGAAACCTCCTTTTATTGAAGTCGGTTAAAAATGGCTGTTGATTGAACAGGTAATAGGCGTGACGAAAGACTTATTGAAATCCTCTTCCGTAATGTGGAACACATTTACTGTTCACGAAAACATATATTCCGGTAATTAACTTAACTTTAACGAAGTATAAATTTTTAAGGTTCCGTAGCCGAATGGCAAAAAACGGAACCCTTATAGATTCGTCATGTCTGTCTGTCTGTCTGTCTGTCTGTCTGTCTGTCTGTCTGTCTGTCTGTCTGTCCGTCCGTATGTCACAGCCATTTTATTCCGAAACTGTTAGGACTACAGAATTGAAACTTGGTAGGTAGATGTATTCTGTGAACCGCTTTCCGATTTTTATACAAAAATAAAAAATATAAAAGTTTAAGGGGGGGCATCCCATACATAGAACTGAAACAAAAAAAAGTGTGGGGTGTCTATGGATAGGTCTTCAAAAATGACATTGAGGTTCCTAAAATCATTTTTTCTCAAAGTCAATCATTTGAAAGATAGGCGCGTCTAAAGTGGTAAAATGTGTGTCCCCCCCACTAACTTTTAAAGTATGGGAGTGAAAAATCTAAAAAAAATATATGCTGTAGATCCCAATAAAAACTAACAACGAAAATTGGTTTGAACGAGATACAGTCAGCAGTTTTAGAGATATGGCGGCCGCAAAGATAACTTTGTTTTTCATACAAACACTATGAAAAACAAAGTTAATTTCGTAGTTGCGAAAAATCATAGTTATGGAATACTTAACTGTGTTACGGAACCCTCCGAGTGCGATTCCGACTTGCACTTGGCCAGTTTATTCTAATATTTTTCAATAGTGCGCGAAAACAGCTCACATGTGTCATGGCGTCGGCTGTGACGTCACGCTTATGTTAATGACATACTTAACGTAGTGAATAATCTGTGACAGTGGATACACATGGGTTTTCCAAAATTTAATAACATTTTCAAGAAACCTCATATAAGAGGACCTAAGCGTGACGTCATGCGCTGTTATTGGTGTTTCAATCAAAATAGCCGATTGCAGTATTTTAATGTTTTATTTTATTGAAAATCTTAGTAATCTCAATGTTTATAAAAAACTAAACTAGTGTTTCAAATTGTTTTAATATGTATTTTCCCCTAAAATTATTAAATCTTCGATTTTTTGATACTGTCGTCATGCCTTATTATCCCTTAGATGATTTATTATATTACATTATGTACGGAGCACATTACTTTACTTTATATTTATAACTTTTACTTTAACACATTTTACAACAACTGACTTACTTTGCGACAGACACACGCGGACGAGTGAGAATCGTCTTTCATATTACTGCAATTTGTGTCTAAATAAACTCTACTTAAAACTTTTACTACCGGAACTTATTACAACTTGTATGGTCTTAACTGGGACCGTACTCATTGCATTACTTAATTTAATTAATTGGAAACCTTTATCCCCTCTTTTATTCCGTAGTGGTGGCTGTAACCAACCTAACGTAACATGTAATCCGTGAATAGCCTTGAGGGCTACATTATTATTAAAATGTATATCATTTATTCTATTCTATTATGTATCTTATATATATATATATATATTCTTTATAATGTAGCTGTTGGCTTTTCCTAATAAATAAAAAAAATAACTATAAAAATGTATAACGACTTCAAATTTTAAGATGTTCGATAACGAAGCAAGTGCATCAGGTTCCAACATCGTTTAAAATGTCGTTTGCGCGATGCAGGATCTCATACATTTAGGAAATATTTACAAGGAGAGCTATTCAACCTACTCTAGCGCCATCTAGATGCTTTTACCAATATTATAAAAAAGAAAGATTTGATTACTTGTTTGTATCGATTTAACACAAAAACTACTGGATCGATTTTAAAAATTCATTCACTAATGGGAAGCTACATTATCAGCGAGTAACATAGGCTATATTTTATCACCATATTCTAACAGGAACGGAAACTACGCGGGTGAAACCGCGAGGCGCTGCTAACATAAGATATAATTGTAATATATTTTCAGTGACGGGTACAGTACAGTGGATACGTATACTCTGAACGGTCGCACGGTGCGGCTTCTAGGAGCAGACATTGACACGTACGAACCGGAGCCTCCCTGCTACAACGACCTGCAGCGGTACGTGCATGCTTACTATTGAAACTCTTATAGAACTGTAACATTAGTTTAGATGTAAGCTGAATGTCTCATTACTTTTGTTTTATTTATTTTTTAATTCAGAGTAATATGTTATTGTTACTGTTAAGTCAGTTAGTTGTCCTGTGCTTTGTTGCTGTTCTGTTTAGGCTAGTTCATAGTCCATACCACTAGCGCTACTATCCTCACTGACTGGCACCCAACAGTGATCAGGAAAGTGTTTGTCTTTGTCTAATTTATTCTAGGCCTTATGACTGATCATTAATCTTCAATACTACATATTTCCAGATACAAACAACTAGGCCCGCCACCAGAATACCTGAGCCGCGAGCGCCTCCCGTGTGACAGGGGGGGTGACGCCGAGAGAAGTGACCGACACGAGTGGCAGGACCGACAGGCTGCCACCAACGTCGAGCTACCACCCGGCTACCACGAGCTGGGGGCTGGTGCTGGCTGGGCTTGTGGGGACGGGGGAACTGGAAGTGGAGAAAGTGGTGTTATCGGAAGTGGAAGTGGGGAAAGTGGTGTTATCGGAAGTGGAAGTGGGGAAAGCGGTGTTATCGGAAGTGGAAGTGGTTTTGGAGAGAGTGGAAGTGGGGAAAGTGCAAGTGGAAGTGCTGCGAATGAAGAAGCTTGCACAAGCGGCAATGCTATTTGTCACAACAGAAGCGGCAACTTAGTTCTTATTGAGAACGAAATCAACAGAGCTAGAGACACTGTAAGTGCATCAAATAATATGCTATACACTGCAAACGCCACAGTAGTTGACATAGCCAACGGTAATGTAGCTGGATTGACGGAGTCTAATATCGAAACGCTAAGTTCTATCATAGACAATCTGCCGGCTATAGACAGTGATGTCAATGCTAACGATTCTGATATGATAAATCACGTGATTCGTGATCCAATAAATAGCAGTAACACTGTTATCCATAACCACAACACGGTACAAAATGATAATACGCTACAAAGTGACAACACGCTAAATAATCATAGTGTTGTAATTATAAATAACGCAAATAACGTTACAAATGACACAGCTGTTAATAATAACGCGTGATTTTCTTTAGATCTCTTATTGCACTAAGGCTTGCCTCTCACTGTAAATATAATTATAATTAAGGTAATGTAGATGCAGCTATTTTGTAAAAGAAATGTACAAAACTTTATCCTATGGAAATATATTTTATTACTGATTAACAAGATATTATTATGAGTTTTTTGGTAATCTTAGATATTGTTAAAATTAAATAACAAATAAGTAATGAACAATAAAATTATAACACTTTTTATGAAACATTCAAAAACTTTATACTAAAGTTGTAAAAACCTCTGCTGTAAGTTGGTGAGGAACTGAGCAGTATCCCGCTGATTATAGGATATGTCTCAGGCTCTCAGCATCAACTCAACATTAATTTGTTCTTGTAATATTTTCAAATAACAGGATACCAAATTTCAAATTGTTAATTTAGGGCTGATTTTTCATTCCTCAGTTACACAATCAGATAGGGTTTATACCACAGATAGCATATTTTCGCATTTTACAATAGACAGAGAAAGGAATTGATTTTGAAAATATTGACATTATGTAATTTTTTTTTAGTCATTATGGCTCCTCACAAGCTAAATACACTAATCAAGCGATAATAAAACAAAAAAATAAATAATAAATATGCTTGGCTGAATTAAAAGTAAAATTTAGAATCTCCTTAAGTCAAAATGTCAAATGGTTGTAAATTGTTGCTCTCGCTCTAACATCTATAGCACTGCATAAGATTATCTCTTTCTCACACTATTAGCGTGAAGATAGTTACAAAAAGACTTCAGGTATCTTACTGACTGGCGTCCTAGACAGAGTATATTAATACTAATATCTCAGAGTATATTAATACTCTATAGTATATTAATACTAATATCTCAGAGTATATTAATCTGTCTAGGACACCAGTATTATTGATATAATGTTGACAAGTCTATTTTAATACATAGACATGTCCTTAAAATTATAATAAATATATAAAATATATAAAAAATAAATAATATGAGAAGGATAAAACCATACATCACTAGTATGAGAGAGCGAGATGAACAACAATTTTTTATCCTTCTCTGCGTATGCAATTTTACAAACTGGTTCCAGCACTGGCTCCAAGTTCTAGTGCACCCATTGGCTTTCACCCGCTGTTATGTATGACCCGACCAAATTATGTTGTTTATTTTATCTTATAGCTGGCATATGTATCACGTGTTCATCATTTTAGTCGGGTTATATTTCTATAGCTATCTCATACGCAAACGCGAATGTTCTCTCTGTATAATTTTCCCTCTACGCTGGGTGTTTATATGGGCAGATAAATATATGGCATGGGTAACTATCTGGCCGTTTTTCTGAGGATTGAAAAATCGGCCCTTAATAAACGTTTATAGCACGGTGTGACCTAAACCCGCACACTGACAGCTATAAAATAATATACGATATGTGTCTCTTAAGTTGTCTATTTTTACACGGCGTAGCACCCTCGCTGCGCACGGGTGCTCACTTCACGCCGTGCAATAATAGACTACTTAAGTGACACGTATCCTAATATACTACTTGTTATTCATATTGGTTAGTGTGAAATAACCTAAATAGGCACCTAATATTGTTATAATAATGCAAAAGTAGCAGCTAACTGAAAGCTTATATGTATTTTTTTTAATGTTTATTGTAATGTGTCTTGTATATTTCTTTTATAATATTAATAATATGTTTAGTGTTAAATATAGTGCCTTAGATTTGAGAATAATTTATTTTAATAATGAAGTAGTTGTAGCTAAACCACCTTGCCCATAGCTAAACAAAATATGATTCAAAATTCAATGTTTTCACCGACTAGAAAAGGAAGTTCTAAAGTGTGTAAATGTTGTTGATGGTTGATTGTATTTATTAATATACAGTATTCCGATTGAGGACTAGTGCCGCCCCGCGGACTGGCCCCCGTGAAAACTATAGAAAACTAGATGTGTCCCGCGGCTTCGCCTACGTTTAAAAGTATTCTGTAGCCTATTTATAGTACTTTTTGACCGTAAAGAAGTCCCAAACAAAAAAACATACAAACTGACTTTCGAATTTATAATATTGATGTTGTGTTGATGAAGCTCTAAATGTGTTGCTAAGAGTACAACTCGACAACGGCTGGACCAATTTGGATAATCTAGTTTTATATTAATTGAGTCTGAGGAAGTTTCTTATGAGATAAAATTTGATCCCATTATTCCCACGGGAGCAATGTCTACGCAGGTAAAACCGTGGGGCACAGCTAGTATATTTAATAAATTTAAGTTTTTTTAATTAACACATTTTCATAACACATATTTTGCGCAACCTTTACAGTCGGGTCATGTTGCAGCTATTGTGACCTGGTCTAATTATTAAAATGAACTCGGTAATTAGTTAAGTGTTGCCATACATAGATAATATAGTCTTACTTGTGAAGCTACGTAACGTTAGCAATGTTGTATGTTATTTTATTACTTTTTAGGTATTTGTTTTGTTCTTGTTGAGATCTGCCGTTAATCAGTTATTGCCAGTAGGTAAAAAAATCCACTATTTTATTTTATATTTACATATTTTTTTGTAGTCAACACTCGACAACTTTAAAACTATGGCTGCATTTACTACATTCTCTACTTGTGATCATATTAGATGATTGTTTTAAATGATGATAGAATGATAACAATTATATTAATAACAAGGATATTACAAAAATGTTAAGTTTTCATTCGTAATATTTCATATTTATGGTATTCAATATAACAATATTGACCTTTTCTGTATTCATTTTGCTTCTGACATAAAATTGTGATTTTGAATAATTAACAATCTGTCACTTTTGATATCTGTTTTATTACTGTTTTTTTTTAACTTAAATGTATGTCAAACATGTGTAAATTTACTATACTATGACATTGTTTTTGGAATAAGAATGAATATAAATATTAAGATAGTTTAAAAACTAAAACCACCAACTTCCATGCCCCGCGAGTCAGTTTCAGCTGCAAGCTAGAGACGTTTATCGTCATATCTCTGGAGATACTTATTACAGTTAATATCATCGAGACCATTGGGTATATATTGGCCCTTGGGATATCTCCTTTCCAACAAAAAAAAATCATCAAAATTGGTTCATATACGACGAAGTTTTTTGTTGGAAAGGAGATATCCCAAGGGTGGTACCATTGTAATTTCATCGAGATCTGTGGAGTATCTCCAGAGTTATGGATAGATATATATATATATAGATATATTATAGAGAGATAAACACCTTAAAACTTGCTACTGAACATTAATAGCGCGGCATTTGTAGTTGGTTTTTTTAGTTTTTTAAACGATCTTATTATGACGCCATGTCCGCGCCCCGTCCTTGCGTTACGTGTCTTCTACCAGCCCCCTGGTTATCAGTCATTCGAAAACTTATACAGATTCAAAAGCTTCATTTTTAATTTTGAATATTAATAAATGAGCTATTTTGTCGCGGAAACCTTCCCGATTAGAATCACAGATTTTTTCGAATTGAAATATCAAAAGTAACCGATCGGAACATTGTGAATTCCAAAGATCCATGTCGAAGTAAAGCCAGTTTCCGAATCCGAATTTGCTTTCGAATGATTGAGAATAACCCTGCTGGCTTGCGCTTACATTATAACTCACTCGAAAGCAGCGCTTATTTCATAAAGTAATTATTTAATTGTGACTTAAAATATACATTTACTTACTTAAATTGTAAAATTTACTATTCAGCGTAAAAACCTTCAATTTAGTTTAACTTATAAACAATTTGCGTGCTTATAAAGCATTGACAATATACACCCATATCATATAACAAATAATATTAGTTGATATTTAGTAATATTACCGTTATTGTTATTTTGTTACTGTGATTTATCACGTGTAACTGTTACTTTTCGTAGAAAACCACTCTAGAGTCTGTGGAAAAATAGGACAGTTGTGGCGTTACAATGAACTAACATTCAAAGGTAAGGAAGGAAGGTACATACCTACCTAGTAGCACACGATGATGATAACAGTAGGTACCTACCAAGTATCAAACATTTTAGTCGTACTATAAATGACAGCAGTGTTGTCAATGCAACAAAAACAGTAAATTAAAACCACCGACGCGGCCTCTTATTTCTACGACAGTTCTCTTTTTGCACAGACTATTATGATAATAATTGAATATAACAATCGGGCCTACTCTACGAAATAATTTGTTTAAATGTAACTGAAAAACTATTTTCATACTGTACTTAAAAATAACATATTATAAGTGAAATATGATAAGATTAACACTCATTAAATAAGACAAATATGATGTAATATCGTAAATCTAATATTTAATTCTAGATATTTTTGTTGATGATAAAGAATCTTTTATTATTTGATCTCTTATTCGTAACATGACTCCACACGATATGTGTATTTAGTCAGTGCCATCTAATAAAAAATCAAGTTTTTTGGTTATGTTAATTTTTTTTTATTTCTCTCATAACATCCATATAACATAATAAAAAAATAAAATACTGCTGGAATTTTTCTAATAATTTTTTCAATAAATATTTTATTAAAAATACGATTTTAATGTAGGTACTATAAGTGTTATATCAAGTATATACATTATTATAACTTTAAAACTACCTAACTATAAACACATAAATAAACCTAAACAAAAACATTAAAAACTAAAATGTAGTCTAGTCCAAGTCCTACTCTCAGTTAATGTGGATGCTTTACTGAAGTCTTTCAGTAGCTCCTGCTGTGGAGTAAAAACAAAATGGCACATTTTTCAACATTGTGCCGTTTTCCTACTCTCGAAATCGGGAGAACGATCAGCTTTGATGCCGTGGTACCGAGTTAACCCCGCCATGCACCAATAGATTTTTCTATCGAAAAATTTATGTGCGCTTCTCACAGTGGCCCGCCGGTGATGGAAAACATCGTTAAGAAACCAACAACTCCCGCATGGTGGTAGGACACTATCTAGTGTCCGCCTGGCCAGCTACCACCCTCAAGTTAGAAAATCTGTCGTCAAACATCTTATGTGTTCCGGCAGCTATCCTTCAGAGCCAGTTCCCATTCTAGGCCTAGCGTGCTTACCATCTTCGACCGCATCATCGCTTACCAACAGGTGAGATAGTGGTCAAACGCTAGCTCATAAGATAAAAAAAAACAGTACAATGAGTCAACAACCACTTCATTATGTTTTCATTAAAACTCCCCTTTTTAATAGATATTTCATGAATAACAAAAATATCTAGAATTAAATACTATAAATAGATTATAGTTAACTGAAACTCATAGATGCGAGAGTGTCTGTGTATGTGTTTGTATGACGTGTATGTATGATGTATGATCTACCTCCGATATGATCCGACCAAATATACTATAACATGATTAAACCGAGATCCCATTACATGATTGTTACGTTCACTTACTAAACTAAAACAAAACCAATGAAAAATTTATTACGTGTGGTGAGATTTCCAATCTGATATCTGATATGATTTTTTTAATTAAGCTTACTAAAGGTGTCGGTCTGGCGACCGAGAGGTCGTGAGTACGATCCCCACCCATTGCACTATTGACGAGAACCCACTCTAGACACAAGCATATTTAGCTTAGTTGGAGGGTTAACAAGACTACTAGTAATGTGGAACACACATTTAGCAACACAGTAAGCTTTAAAAAAAAAATGTATCGCCGAAGAACAATGAATAATTTAAAAGAAGTATGACGTATCAGTCTGATACTGATGTGATAGCCTATCACACAAGTCTCGAGCCTAATTTGACCAAGTTCGAAGTGCCCAGTAAAGGTGCCCGGAGGTTCATTGTTACCTGCCTGCGTACATATACCAAGTAGACTCTAAGGTCGAACACGACCGGACCGGACGACGGTCACATGTCGATTGTGGTCGTGTTGTCTTATTGTCGACGTCGGTTTTGACTAGAAAAATCCACCGAGTCGGTTCGCCGAGCTCTGACATAAAGTTCTCTGGTAGCCGCGTGTAAAGCGCATTTCAGACTACGCTATACTATGCCGCTATATAGTACAGCATGACAAGCAAATGACAAGCCAACTGGCTCATATTTAGTATTACTAAGTGTGAACGTGTTCTAAATAAATGTATGGTGAGCGATATTGTTGTGCCTATGAACTTTATACTATTATATTATAGCATAAGCGCTTTAGCCTGCAGATGCATAAAAGTAACAATGACCTCCCCCCCCCCCCCCCCTCCCGTCCTCCGCCGTTCTCTAATAAAAGAACGCCTCTCCTTGAGATGTATCAATACTATAACTACCTGAGTAAATCATGTGTTGAGATCTCGGTCTAATCCGAGTAGTTTTGTCTGGTATACATTAACGATAAGGCTGTATGTAATAATAACGTACAAACTTGAATTATGACCGGAAAACAGTTGTCTTACCCTACTACGGAACAAGAGTGTCATGTTTCTGTGTATTGTATTTGTAAGGTAGTAGGAAATGAAGTATAGCACAATTTTAATATAAATAAAGATTAAACAAACTTTTAAAATAGAGCACTTTGTTAAATAAAGTTGCGTATTCATTAGAGATACTGACGGTTTACAGCAGTTCCAGACGATATGATATTGTCGTCAATTTGACATAAAAATGACTGTCACTTTGAAGAGAATCAAGATATTCCCTGTAAAGTGCATCCACATCGCAGTTACGCAGTTAATATCTTTCGTTATATTATTATATATTTTTATCGACATAGCATATATATTCTTTCTATAAATATCTAAACGGCAATCTGCTAAATTCAATCTACAAGTTCTACCCACAGTTCGAGATTCTTCTTCATAGTAATCTGGGTGCTGTTTGACGAAAATGCATACATCCATTATATACATGCATGGCAACGGTAAGATACTGAGGTCTTTAAATATTGGTTGACAGCTATCGGTACAAATCATAGAAATCTGGGTGCTGTATGACGAAAATGCATACATCCATTATATACATGCATGGCAACGGTAAGATACAGAGGTCTTTAAATATTGGTTGACAGCTATCGGTGCAAATCATAGAAATCTGGGTGCTGTTTGACGAAAATGCATACATCCATTATATACATGCATGGCAACGGTAAGATACAGAGGTCTTTAAATATTGGTTGACAGCTATCGGTACAAATCATAGAAATCTGGGTGCTGTTTGACGAAAATGCATACATCCATTATATACATGCATGGCAACGGTAAGATACTGAGGTCTTTAAATATTGGTTGACAGCTATCGGTAGAAATCATAGAAATCTGGGTGCTGTTTGACGAAAATGCATACATCCATTATATACATGCATGGCAACGTTAAGATACTGAGGTCTTTAAATATTGGTTGACAGCTATCGGTACAAATCATAGAAATCTAGGTGCTGTATGACGAAAATGCATACATCCATTATATACATGCATGGCAACGGTAAGATATTGAGGTCTTTAAATATTGGTTGACAGCTATCGGTACAAATCATAGAAATCTGGGTGCTGTTTGACGAAAATGCATACATCCATTATATACATGCATGGCAACGTTAAGATACTGAGGTCTTTAAATATTGGTTGACAGCTATCGGTACAAATCATAGAAATCTAGGTGCTGTATGACGAAAATGCATACATCCATTATATACATGCATGGCAACGGTAAGATATTGAGGTCTTTAAATATTGGTTGACAGCTATCGGTACAAATCATAGAAATCTGGGTGCTGTTTGACGAAAATGCATACATCCATTATATACATTCATGGCAACGGTAAGATACTGAGGTCTTTAAATATTGGTTGACAGCTATCGGTACAAATCATAGAAATCTGGGTGCTGTTTGACGAAAATGCATACATTCATTATATACATGCATGGCAACGGTAAGATACAGAGGTCTTTAAATATTGGCAGCTATCGGTAGACCGGGCACCGCAAGTTGCTCGGACCACATGCTTCTTTCCACATACTACGATCCTGACATACCTCTTTCGCTTCTTCTACTTTCATGAGCGTCTTCACAGATGGCGAGCATCTGTCGGTTATAGGTACTTTTGACTTGGACTTTCTTCTCAGATCTCCGTATGGATATATATATATATATATATGTAGGTATATAGGTACGTATTAGATGTATATAATCATATTTCTTATTATTATATATATAAATATATGTATACATATTTTATTTCATTTTTTTTTAATTATTTTGCAATAGAACACCACCGACCTTGCTCAACTCACTATTTCTCTTACTCCATCCAAAGGTTGACTGGAAGAGATCGCTCTTAGCGATAAGTCCGCCCATTGTACTGTAGTTTTTATGAGTTAACTGTTTCGTAAGTTACTTATATATACCATAAAGTATTTTGTATTGTATTGTATTGTATATATTACATTTAGAAGAGAAACGGTCGTAGTCTAATCGTAGTGAGCAACTTGAAATAGAAAAAAGTTTTTTTATTAGAATATTTTGTCGTGCTAAGTAATGTCCAATTTTTAAAAACAATCTCCATATGGATATATATTATGGAATATATATTATATATATTCCATATTATTCCTTCATGCAATCTCATCTCACTTTTCGACTGATAGAGTTTGTCAAACAACTCTGCCTTTCACTATGACATTTCTATTGATAATGTATTGTAATGAATACGCCGCTTTGTTTGTTAAAACCAGGCTACACTCGTGCACAAACCTGCACGGCTATTGTACACAACACTACAATTTGTGCTTTAAATATTGTTATATAATGTTTTTAACATTATATATATCGACAAATAAAAATACATTGGATACACTGGACTAGAAACAAAGCGATCCTTCACTTTAAACTAAATCCACACTAATATTATAAAAACGTTTGTAACTCTGTCTCTGTCTGTTTGTTACCTAGTCACGCCTAAACGGACGATCCGATCTTACTGAAATGTAACAAGGACATACTTTATAGCATGAGTATGAACATAGGATACTAAATTCTTGGTGTACGTGAACGAAGTCGCGGGTATCAGCTAGTAATATAAATTAACAATGTCTTGTCTTTGAACCCCTCGCATATTGCAAAACAAAAATATGAACATCACATTACAAAACTTAAAAATTGTTTGTATGAACAATCTTTTTAATACGAGATACGGTCATAGACATCAGCTCATCTGTTATTCTTGTTAGACTACGATAAATACAGATAATAATAATATACATTTCAAAAAGTCGCTTTGAATCTATATCAGTGTGCTACAAGCATAAAGTTTAATAAATATAGTTAAAAATAACTAAAAACCACGCTTTTATAACACACATTTTTCAAACTAATGAGTAAAAAATTATCCTTAATATATGTTGAAAAAAATAATGAACGAAAATGCAGAATGTGTTGCTCGATATGCAAATAACACAAAGCGCCCCACGCTTTTT
Organism: Cabera pusaria; assembly: GCA_954871355.1. NCBI lineage: Eukaryota > Metazoa > Arthropoda > Insecta > Lepidoptera > Geometridae > Cabera > Cabera pusaria. The sequence goes on along the minus strand of OX940915.1, from coordinate 15,349,629 downwards.
AGGGTTCCGTAGCCCAATGGCAAAAAACGGACTCCTTATAGATTCGTCATGTCTGTCTGTCTGTCCGTCCGTCACAGCCATTTTATTCCGAAACTGTTAGGACTACAGAATTGAAACTTGGTAGGTAGATGTATTCTTTGAACCGCTTTCCGATTTTTAAACAAAAATAAAAAATATAATAGTTTAAGGGGGGGCATCCCATACATAGAACTGAAACAAAAAAAAATTTTTTCTTCAAACTTATACGTGTAGGGTGTCTATGAATAGCTCTTTAAAAATGACATTGAGGTTCCTAAAATCATTTTTTCTCAAAGTAAATCATTTGAAAGATAGGCGCGCCTAAAGTGGTAAAATGTGTGTCCCCCCCCCCCCCCCCCCCCCTCTAAGTTTTAAAGTATGGGAGTGAAAAATCTAAAAAAAATATATGCTGTAGATCTCAATAAAAACTAACAACGAAAATTGGTTTGAACGAGATACAGTCAGCAGTTTTAGAGATATGGCGACCGCAAAGATATTTTTGTTTTTCATACAAACACTATGAAAAACAAAGTTAATTTTGTAGTTGCGAAAAATCAAAGTTATAGACTCTCTACTGTGTTACGGAACCCTACGAGTGCGAGTCCGACATGCACTTGGCCAGTTTATTTCACAATAATACTAGAATGTTTCGTTAATTATTATTTCAGCTTATACCTATTAAGAATTATTGTTCACTCTTTAGTCAGTAAGTATTATTGTATTGTCACCGATTCTTGATAAGTGTACAAAGTTTGAATTAAATCTGTATAATAAAGCGTGATAAAAAGACACATTTCTAAAATTTAACGACTGCTATAACTTGTTTTCTTACATGTACCTATGTAGACACGACTCACGATGTTTGTTACAGCCTCGACGCCACGTGGTAGCCTAACTGAATAAATAAATGTATTGTTGTCGTTTTGTGCATTTTTATTTATAAGCGTAGTATATATTATTATAACGTGTCTTTGGATTCTGGACAAAGACCGAAATCCCGAGTATAGTTACCTACTTCTCAGGAATGCTATAATACTTTACACGTTTAGCACCCTCGGGTGCTAACTTCACGCCGTGCAATAATCAGCTATTTAAGTCACACGGAAAAGCGTGCGTAAAGTGCGGGCTTAGGTCACACTTTGCTATAAAATAATATACGATACTCGTGACTTAAGTTGTCTATTATTGCCTTGCTGTGCTCGGGTGCTCACTTCACGCCGTGCAATAATAGACTACTTAAGTCACACGTATCGTAATATACTAATTTTATCAGATATTTTTTTGTTTTTAAGGTTCCATACCTCAAAAGGTAAAAAAAGACTTGCTTGGACTAAATAAAATATTTTTATGAACTTTGAACATATTCAAGCAAATCTCATAGATAACCTTCCTTCTGACCACAGATGTATATATGTAAGGAGGAGGTGTAAATGAAATAAATTATTTTATTTACTGCCAAAACTGATAAAGTTGTGAACAAAATTACTATGAGACCTATTACTAAAAAACTAACAAATACTTTTAAGCAGGAAGTTGTAAAAGTTATTGGAAGTTTAACAGAAGACTCGGGGGACCCAGATGAGGCATACAGTGAATTGTTTAAAGTTATACTTCTCAAGTTCAAGCAAACATTTAAACTTAGAGAATTCAAATTTGGTGATAATCACAAATTTTCAGAATGGGCGACTAGGGGAATCCTTGTGAGTAGAAATGTGCTATACCAACTGTACGATAAAAAAAAAAGTTCGCCCGGTAAGGCAATTTCTGAAAAAGCTAAATGTTATTCAAAACTATTTAAAAGGGTGTGTATTCAAGCAAAATCGTTACTAATTAGAGGTAAAATATTAAAATCTAATAATAAAGTTAAAGCTACCTGGGATGTCATAAAAAAAAATCAGGGAAAAATAAAGAAACAGAGAAGCCTACAATATTGAAAATTAACTTTATATTACTTACAGAGAAGCTAGAAGTAGCGACTGCCTTTCAATCTTATTTTGAAAATATTTCACTAGAGTTGACCAAACATTTAAATTCATTACCCATCACTGCATTATATAATTTAAGTAAATATCTTAAGAAACCAACATCAACCTTTGAATTTCACGTTGAAACATCAGTTACTATTATAAAAACATTTAATTCGCTAAAAATTAAGAAAACGGAAGACTACTGTGGCCTATCTGTAAAGGTGTTTGTAAAAGTGTAATTAGATGGAATTATAACTGTAATAGCTCCCTACTTAGCAGACATTTTTAATGCCTGCATTGAACGAGGTATCTTCTCTAACTTGATGAAACACAGCAAAATAATCCCCATTTTTAAATCTGGTACCTAGTAAAGATGATCCATCAAATTATCGACCCGTATCAATCTTGCCATCCCTCAGCAAACATTTGAAAAACTATTTTATGTCAGCTCCTTGCATACTTCAATGCAAATAATATTTTGTATGAGCAGCAATATGGATTCACAAAGGGAAGATCTACTGTTGATGCTGGTGCGAAAATATTTAAATATATAGTTGCAGCATGGGAAGAATCAAAGGACGCAATCGGAGTATTTTGTGACCTGAGCAAGGCGTTTGATTGTGTAGATCACAAAATATTGACTGAGAAACTAAAATTCTACGGCCTCAATGATAAATCCATCTATCTAATCACATCATACCTTACACACCGAGTACGAAGTGTAAATATAGGAAATGTCAGCTCAGGGATCTACCGTCAAATTGGGAGTACCCCAAGGGTCGATATTGGGGCCATTTTTGTTTTTGGTATACGTTAATGACCTCCCATACACCGTCCTTACGCAAACAAACGATATTGTCCTTTTTGCTGATGACACTTCTCTGTTATTAAAAACTAGTAGAAACGTTAAGGATTTGAGCTCTATAAACAGCACATTAAATAAAGTGAGCGATTAGTTTTCTGCAAACAATTAAGTCCTAAATCCCAATAAGACTAAATGTCTCAAATTTTCAATGTGTAAGTCCACTATGAAGGATACTAATTTGCAGCTAATGAATGAGAGGTTAGTTGAAGTTGGAAAGTTCGACTTTATTTCTGGGTTTAAAACTAGACACAAAACTGCAATGCGGCTCCATATTGATAAATTGGGTAACAGGTTGAGTTCTGCAAGATATAGATAGAGAAGCGATAAGAGAAGTTAGGAGACTTACAGACGTCCACACTGCTAGAATTGTTTATTATGCCTACTTTCATTCTCCGATGAGCTATGGTGTCCTATAGTGGGGAGCTTCTGCAGACGTAAATGATATCTTCATCTTGCAAAAACTTGCTATTAAAGCTAGCTAACTTGAGTCCTCGTACTTCTCTTAGACAATTATTTAAAGAAATAAATATTATGACGGTGCCGGGTGCATTCGTTATATATTATTATATATATATATATTATGAATTTATTATTATGAATTAATATATATTATTATATTTATATATTATATTATAAATATTACGTTATATATATACTAGAGTGTCCCGCGGCTTCGCCCGCGTTAAAAACTTCTTGTATTTACTTAAAACTTTTCTTTTGTAAAAACGATTCTATCATTAAAGACATCAAATAAGAATTTGCCAAATCGGTTCACCCGTTTTCATGTTATCGCGTAACTAAGGCAATTCGGGATTCATATTTATAAAACCCGAAAAACCCAAATTTTCAGACTTTGTTACCTACCCCATTACGAAAAATCCTCCGACACTTACTTTATCTCATGTTGGTTCGCCAAAGCAACTTTTAATCCCCGTTCCGTATCCGGGAGGAATTTTCAGAAAATCCTTTCTGAGCGGATACCTACGTCATAATAACTATTTACATTCCAAATTTCAGCGCAATCCGAAACAATATAGAATTTTTTACTTTCTTACCCCAGTTTATCCTCTTAGGGTGGCATTTTGAAAAAGTCTGAAACTCGTATTTACTTATTTATTTACAGAAGTAGTTGTGCGGAATGTTGAATAAAATTACTATCCATACTTTGAACCCCCGCTTCATCCCCTTAAAGAGTGAATTTTGAAAAATTATTTCTTAGCGGACACCTTAGTCAAAATAACTAACTGCATGCCAAATTTTAGCGCAATCCGAAACAATATTGATTTCAGACTTTGTTACCCCACTTCACCCTTTTAGGGGTGGAATTTCGAAAGAGCCTGAAACACGTATTTACTAACTTAGGTACTTGTGTTAAGTTTCGAATATAAAAGACTATCTAATCTTTTATCTCCATACAAACTTTGAACCCCTGTCTCATCCCCTTCAGGGATGAATTTTGAAACATCCTTTCTCAGAGGTAACCAACGTCGTCGCAATAACTATCTGCATGCCAAATTTCAGCGCAATCCGAAACAATACTCATTTTCACACTTTGTTACCCCATTTGACCCTCTGAGGGGTGAAATTTCAAAAAAACCTGAAACACGTATTTACTTATTTTTTTACTGAAGCACTTTTGTGAATTTTCTGACAAAAAAGACTACCTATCTTGTATCTCCATACAAACTTTGAACCCCCATTTCATCCTCTTAAGGGATGAATTTTGGAAAATCCTTTTAAAAAAAAATCCTTTTTTAATCATTAATCCCTTACGTACTAAGACAAATATACCCTCTAAATTTCAAGTCTCTACGATCAGCTGTTTAGGCTGTGCATTGTCTATCAGTGAGTCAGTCAGTCAGTCAGTATGTCAGGACAAAGATTCTTATAGTATTAGATGACCTACTTAAACACCAATTTTTATCGCTTTATGATCAAAAACAATGAACTTTCCTACAAACGTTTTTACTTCATTTAACCCTCTTCGCGGTAGAATTTCCAAAATTCCGTTCTTAGTACACTCCTGGTACTAAGACAAATATACCCTCTAAATTTCAAGTCTCTACGACCAGTGGTTTAGGCTGTGCGTTGTCTATACGTCACAGACAGAAGTGTCCCACGGCATCGCCCGCGTCATTTCGTTTACTTAGTTTTTTTTTCAACCAAAATCAAAAAGTATTAGCCTTTGTGGTCCACCCATTTTCAAGTTATCGCGTGAGTAAGGGAATTAGGGGCGAAATTTTGAAAAATCCTGAAGCTGTATATATTTATTTTCAGAAATACTTATGTATAGTTTCGAATAAAAAAGACAATCTAATGTCGTTTATCAAACTTTGAACCCCCGTTTCACCCCCTTAAGGAGTGCACATTAAAAACATCATTTCTTAGCGGATACCAACGTCATAACCACCTGTATGCCAAATTTCGGCAATCCGAAACAATATTGATTTTCAGACTTTGTTACCCCATTTCACCCTCTTAGGGGTGGTATTTCGAAAAAGCCTAAAACACGTATTTACTTATTTATGTACTCAAGCACTTGTGTGAAGTTTCGAATAGAAAAGACTATCTAATTTTGTTTCTCCAGAAACTTTAGAAACTTTGAACCCCCGTTTCATCCCTTTAAGGGGTGAATTTTAGAAAATCCTTTCTTAGCTGATACTTACGTCATAATAACCACCTGTATGCCAAATTTCAGCGCAACCCGAAACAATATTGAATTTCAGACTTTGTTACCCCATTTCAGCCTCTAAGGGGTTGAATTTCGAAAAATCCTAAAACACGTATTTACTTATTTATGTACTCAAGCACTTGTGTGAAGTTTCGAATAGAAAAGACTACCTAATGTTGTTTCTCCATAGACATTTTGAACCCCCGTTTCATCCCTTTAAGGGGTGAATTTTAGAAAATCCTTTCTTAGCTGATACTAACGTCATAATAACCACCTGTATGCCAAATTTCAGCGCAGTCCAAAACAATATTGATTTTCAGACTTTGTAACCCCATTTCACCCTCTAAAGGGTGGAATTTCGAAAAACCCTAAAACACGTGTTTACTTATTTTATGTCCTGAAGCACTTGTGTGAAGTTTCGAATAGAAAAGACTATGTAATAATGTTTCTAATAGCGCATTTCATGAACTTTAAAGGAAAATTATAGCAGTTAAGATAACTAACTTTATGAGTTTAGCAGTAATAGTCGTTGAACTTGGGTGTTGGATAATTTTGTACTAAATACAAAATCCTTAGAATAAATCGTTTAAAGTGACAAATACGGAGTACTTAGTTGCTTGTTTATAACGGGTAAAGACTTGCATTGAATAACAGGCTACTACGGAAACCTACACTGTGCGTGGCCCGACATGCACTTGGCCGGTTATTATTATAATATGTTGATGGCTGTGATTAAAAATATATAAATCGTACCACTACCTATAGTTTTAATATCGTTTAGTACTACGAAGAAAGTTATATTTTCTTCATAGGTTTTGTAGGTAATTTATCGAACATGATGATTTTACTTAGAAAATAAACTTCTCAGTCCAATTTAATCTTTATTTTCAACCGACTTCCAAAAAGGAGGAGGTTCTCAATTCGTCTACGTTTTTTTTTTCTGTAATCATACAGAATAATCATTCAAATCATTGAATTATTCTTTTTTTAATCGGCTATTGGGCCTCGGAAATTTACCCTACATTTCCGTGGGCCATTGTAATTTCATCGAGATCTGATAAGTATCTCCAGAGATATGACGATAAAGTCTCAAACTTTGTACTGAAATTGACACGCGGGGCATGTCGGTTGTTTAAGTTTTTAAATTATCTTAATTATTTTATTTTTGTATAAAAATCGTAAAGCGGTTCATAGAATAGGTACATCTACCCACCAAGTTTTAACTGAGGATTTACAGTCATTTTAACTGAGGATTTACAGTCAGTACCTATCTACTACCAGTACCATCCAAATATTCAAAATCAGTCAATTCAGAATGAAAAGTGACGAAAGATGGATTTTTCTTGTGTAAAATTGGGAAACGTAGTGAGATGGTTGGTGCGAGCCAGTATGGAAGACAGAGACAGCTGCGCAGTCACTATCTCGCCTGGTGGTAAGTGATGATGTGGTCGAAGATTGTTAACCGGTAGGCCTAGATTGAGGGGCCGGTGGTGTAATCGGGAGAACGGTTGGCCTTGATGCCAGAGGTATCGAGTTCAAACCGCCGTGCACCAATGGATTTTTCTATCGGAAAATGTATATGTGCGTTTTCACAGTGGCCCTCCGGTGAAGGAAAAACATCGTTAAGAAACTAACAACCCCGCATGGTGGTAGGACACTATGTAGTGTCCGCCTGCTCAGCTACCACCCTCAAGTTAGAAAATCTGTCGCCAAACATGTAATGTGTTCCGGCAGCTATTCTTGAGAGCCAGTTCCCATTCTAGGCCTGGCGTGCTTACCATCTTCGACCGCATCATCACTTACCGACAGGTGAGATAGTGGTCAAAAGCTAGCCTATAAGATAAAAAAAAAACTTGACTGTCAGGGACTCATTAACAGAATCAGTTACCTGCTGCGCCCGTTACCGTGAGACAGTGTCTCACAGCCCTATCATTTCACGGAGTCTTTCTCCTTCAAACCTAAAACATTTCTATTTTACAACTGACTCAAGTAATAACATGAAGTTTTACATGTAACATCCAATTATATGTTTTTCGAATTGAATGACAGTTTCCAGTAAAATTACAGGACACGTGAGACTCATTACCACGGCTCATCACGTATGTCTTGACGCATATTTACCAAGTCTATCTCCTACATCTTTAAGTAAAAATATGTTGGCTTCGCCATTTCGCTACATTCACATAAGGTGAAAAATGTATTCACTGTTCATTACTTTTCTGTTATACAAATAGTTCTTGTAGTAACGAAATGACCAACCCACATTTTCACTAAGGTGTAGAACTTGTGAAGTTAGACCTTGTACAGTTAGGGCGTGTAGAGTTATAAGCTTGGCTCTAAATGAGATCTGATAAGTAACTTTTTGACAGTTTGAGCAGCCCTCGTATCACTAAAACCATTGAATGAACGAAATGAACTAAACGACGGGGACGGAGCTATACAGCCTACATAGCTGCGTCCCCGTCATTTAGTTCATTTTGTTCATTCAATGATTTCCGTGATCAGCCGCATGCTCTCGTCTTGGCGGCATTTTACCTGAAAATGTTTTTGGTGGGATACTCTTGTCTATGGTCGCAAAGTAGCGAAGTTTCAGTGGTCGTATTTGTTATAGACTCCATAGATCACCAAACAGCGAGCGTACCTATCACCAGTAAAATAATGAAATAAAACAAAATATGTTCTCAAAAATATTGTGTATTCCATCACTACGTCTCTAGATACACCGTTCAGAAACTATTGACGCCATACGAAACTTAACCTTTGCAACTTTGCAAAGGTTAAGAGTACACTTGATCTAGAAATTTAGAACTTTAAATTATAAGTATCATCAATTAATAACCAAGCGCCCGTTGCTATGCATCGCCTACTGCGTACGTTACATTGGCAAATAATGCTTAAAACCGTAGCATAATCTACATCGCTCCCGTAGACTCGTACGTAGCACATGCTACGTGGCATGTCGTAGCGAGACGTAGCCATAAGCTACATGACTTTTTATCAATTATAGCTACAGTAAAATAAGGCGTAGCAACCTAAAAAATTTCGCGTTGTGTGTAGCCACGTAGCTTTGATGCGTAGCGTAGACGATTACTTATAATGTAAGTTCGCTGTTTGACCGGAACTTATGACCATTGCACACTGTTACAATTCAAATTTAACTCGACTCAGCTTTATATATAAGTTTTCTGTCTTGAATGTAAAAGATATCAACGCATCGTACAGGTCGTACACTACACACTCGTCAGGAAGTACTTCCCGCCTAGACATACAGATAATGTATGAAATATGAATGTGTCGATCTCTATCTAAGTCGTCGCAGGCGGAGCTAGGCGCAGGAAGCAGAGTGTCACAAACAGTTCGGAGTTTCAGCTGGAAGTCGATACAACAGGCGACTATTCTTTGTTGATACATTGTTATTTTGCCCAAAGTAAATCATCATATCAGCCGGTATCAGTCAACTGCTAGACATAAGCCTATCCCAAGACACGCCACTGTGCCCGATCGTGGGCTCTTAGTTCCCAGTCACTGCTCACAGCTTCGCGAATGTCGTCGCTTCACCTGGTCACAGGACGACCTACGCTACGTTTGCAGATTCGCGGTCTCCACGCGGTTCCGGCAGCGCAGCTTTGGAGAGTCAGACCATTCTAGGTCTAGCGTGTTCACCATCCTTGACATCATCGCTTTCCACCAGGCGAGATAGTGGTCAAACGCTAGCCTATACGTATACAGAAAAACATCATAAAAATATATTAGCTACATTAAAATGCTTCATTTTGTAGTCGAACCTTGCGTGCAATGGCCGTAAATGCGAGGTTTAAAAAATAGGTAATATACACGTAACATTAGCTTTTTTAAATGGCACATCACTAATCTACATATTAATATGTAACTGCATCTGTTTCAGTTATAGGTAATACGGCGGTATTTATAACGTAACAATAATTCTAACTATTAATATTCAATAATACTATCTTTTTATGCACAGTCAAAAGATTTTTTTTAAAAGCTGCCTTAATGTGCCTTATTATTGCAATTACTATGATTAAAATTGCATAAGTAGTACCTACACCGTAACGACTTAATGGCGGATCCACACACAGATTTTTAATAACAGATTAAAGTTTTGTAACTTTTAATTTATTATTTTATATTTATAGCAAGTGTAGTCGAAGTATTTTTTAATTAAAACGGCTCGCTCGTTAATAACTTACAACGTTAAAAAGCATTTTATTCTATTCATTCATTAATATGTTAAGAGCGAACGCGGGCGGGGTGCACTTTACATACAAATGTATTCCCCCGTTTCCTCCCTCGAAAATGCTTCCAGAGCAAAATTTGGCTCTACAAAAAATCAAGGTCTGCTGTAGCCCCTATCGTTTTCTATTTTTGACCAACCAATTGCAGAGAGAAATATGACCACTCAAAAATCTTAAAGAGGAGATTAGAATGCTTATATTTATTTTTGCGATTGGTTGGTCAAATAATTAAGATAGTTTACAAACTAAAACAACCGACTTCCATGCCCCGCGAGTCAATTTCAGTAGCAAGTTTGAGACGTTTATCGTCATATATTTGGAGGCACTTATTATCAGATCTTGATGAAATTACAATGGGACCACCTCGGAAACGTACACTACCGATTAAAAAAAGAGTCATTAAAATCTGTTCACAATTGACGGAGTAATCACAAAAAAATATATATAAAAAAACATACAGACGAATTGAGAACCTCTTTCTTTTTTGGAAGTCAGTTAGTTGAAAAAGCAAATGCTACAGCGTAGCTACAGCCGAGCAGACTTGATTTTTTGTAGAAACTAATTTTGCTCTAGAACCATTTTCCAGAGAAGAAACGGGGGAATACATTTATATAGAAAATTACACCCCACGTTCCCTCTTAAGTACCTAGAGAAGTTAAGTTGTAACGATGAAGGTAGGTAGTATCTTAAAGTAAAAAAAAATATCTGAGTCTGGTGAAAAAATACTGAATATTTTGTAAGTCTACTGCTGACAAGGCCACACCTAGTGAGTACTGTTTACATTTAAAACTCATACATACATACACACATAGATACAATGATACATACATACGATATTTCGAATAAAATAATCACGATTTACGATTTTTCTCTATGAGATAAATTACATGGCGATTGAGCTAAAGCTAGGTTTACATTACGCCAGTAGCTCGGTCTAGCAAACTGGGCCCAGTAAGTAACTCGAGCATCACTCGACTCGCCTTTAACCAGTTATATTGGTAAAGTAATGGGGCCCAGTAGCTATTGGCAAAAGCACTGGGCCCAGTTCGTGAATTGGAAAAATGGTGGATTGGTGAGACCTAATCGGACTGAGTCCGACGGTTTACACAGGGCGAGTAGACCGAGTCGTGTTAAATAGGGAGTGGGGTAACAATTCGACCGAGAAACTACGCTCCACGCGAGACCACTCGACTCATCTATTACTCGGCCCAGTTTACTTGCCCTTTCTTGTACATTGGTCTAGTTCGGCTGCTTTTTATCGCTCGCTCTTCGACTCGGTCGTCTACTTGACTAATGTAGACTACGCTTAAGGCGCCATTTCCGTAAGCGAATGTATCGCTGCAATATACTCCTCGTGCACTCACATGCTCTGTCATTTCACTTCCAAAAACAGCTGGTAATAAATAAAAGTGAAAAAGTTATAGTTAAACTAAATAACACTACTTTTTGCGACTAACTTTTCTAATATTACATTTTTAACTATATTTATTTATTAATTAATTAATCTAATGTGTACATATTTTTTTACAATTATATGAGATTCTAATCCTACATATACACTTTTAAATACATTAAATTACTGTCCAAGACGATTAAAACTAAACTTTTATTGTTTTTTTTTGTTCAGCAACTATCGCTAGATGTTCGGCTACATAGGCGAGCATGTTCGCCGACAATAACTAGCATAATGAACAACAGTCACGATCTTGGAAACTATCACAAGCATGTTCGGCAACAATAGCAAGCATGCTCGACAACAATGGCAAGCATGTCCCACAACAATGCATACTATGAACACGAAAGTTTATCTCATCAAAAAAATACCTATGCACATGTTTCAGATCAAGTACACGTAGAAAATAATCTATATTTCGTTTTGAGAAGTTATAGCTCTTATTATTTTAAGTAGATACATGCTTTCATAAGATCACTGGTGACATAAACCATGGATCATCCACAGAACAAAAAGTCACCGAGCAATCGCTCATGAACTATAATCTAGTAAGCTATGTTCGGCGATTTTTGAAGTTATACTTCTTTTGGCGCGATAGAGAAAAATGATGAGAGTGAATTTTTACGATGCGCGCGCACACCGACACCTAAATTTAACATCGTGAAGTTAGTTCTAGGTGGTACGATGCGCGCGCACACCGACACCTAAATTCTACACCGTGAAGTTAGTTCTAGGTGGCATGACTATGTTCAAGTTGTATATGTCATATTTAACGTCATATTTTTACGTTAATAAAACCTTTTTTATTTAAATAAAATCTTTTTGATTAATTTTAATATTTATCGTTAATCACTACTGCATTTTAGTTATTTTTTTTCCATACGCCACAGAAGTATAACTTCTAACGCGTGTACATAAGTGTACTTATTACACACACTCATATATATACACACTCTTGTTTTATTTGTATTGCGCTTTATTTATCTAATTTCTATACATCTCGTCGTCCTTTACACAAATTAACAAATTAAAATATGTGATCCTATTTACAAAATTCATTATGTTAGATGTCACTAAGATGCCATAATGGGGAGCTTTTTACTGTGACTTCATCAGAGACGCCATTGTTGATAGAGCGATTGCAGTATCGAGAGTACAGAGTGCCTAGTACGAGTTCACGTTACAGAAAACGCAGATTTGTATTGAATTAAAAAACGCCATCTAGTGTGCATAAGAGGTAACACTGAATTGCCACACAAATCTGCGTTTACATTAAAATGAAAGAGTAATTATTGTTTCTTTAAGCACAGATTATATAATACTTACTGCGTTATTTGCTTTAAGTGTTATACACTTTATATTTTTGTACATTACTACACGCAATGCGAAATGTCTTTTGAAATGTTTGATTGTGTGTTATAATGGTCGAGTAAGTAAATAAATCTAAAGAAACTCTCACTATGCACGCAGATAATAAAAATAAAGCCTATTTATTCAATACTTTGTTAATTTTCTGGGCAATTCTGCCGTTTTGTACTTTTAAGTTTTTCTATTGGTTTTAAAGAACACTTATCGTTCATGTTTATAAGTAGGTAAAATATGAATACTAGAATAGTAGAAAACTGTATCAAAATCATAGAAGTAATATAAGAAGACGGTGCACTGCAGATGTTTTACAAATGTTCGTATGCTCTAACAATAAGGTAGAGCAAAACGGCCCAATCGAAAGGCACCAGGGTGGGAGGGTGTCCTTTTCTAACAACCTGCTAGTGCTATAAATGCTCTAAACTAGTATAGTATAGTATATATATATAAGTCGTCCATAGAAAAGAAAGGGACAAACTCCATTCTAGGTCGGTTTCACCAGGGCCGTTTTGCGCAGTCAATTTATATTACGTCTGTGATCAAAATGGAATCGATTTGCTGCCGTGTTGTAGATTATAATCATACATTAAATGGTGGGGATCTACGAAGACATTGACTTATAATTTCTTCGTAGATGGGGATAGACAAATGTGAAATAAGGCGGGTCACACATATATTCAGGGTTTCATATTCGGCTCGACAGTAACTTGTAAATGACAAAGCCGGCTCGAAGTGTTTTTTTCTGCCCGAAATGCCCAAATAAATATTTATCTATTCAATACTATTCACATGTTCAACTTTATTCGACTAGTGCCGATGGGATCCATTAGGGCTATGTAAACATTCGATTCGGTATTATGTAACGACAAAGCCGACCTGAACATTCAATGTCACTGCCCAGCTGTGCCGATTGAAGCTATGCTACTGCTGCTCGGCTGAGCTTACCCGATTGTAGCATGTGCGGCTAAGTTGGCTCCAACATTCATCCACACTTACCTCTCCGATTTTGTCACCCGGCTGTGCCGTTTAATGCAGGCCCGACTATGTGTGTAGCACGCCTTAGTCAACATATTGTTACACCGCGTCGTCGAGACGCGATGTTTCGCCAAGCTTCTCGAACAAAAATAGCGTGGGAAAGGATAGACTAATTACCTTCCATAAACACCCGACCCGACCGTCATAAAAGTAACCTTCCTGGAATTCCGACCCTAGTCAATGTACCTAGTTTTGTAGTTAGATTGAACCTTATTCATAAGTAGTTAGAGATCAAATTAGCATGTATGGTAAAGTTGTTTACATCAGATGTTCAAAGGATAGCCGCCCCTTTTGTTTTTGATTTATTGCTTGTTTGTCTGTTATTTTATTCATTATTGATCGAGAATTTTCTAGAATAATTATTGTGTCCTATATAAAGCGTCGCACCGCGGCGTTGAGGCAGTCTTTCTCTGGAAGCGACAGTGTAACTATCTAAGCGCGGATAGCGACCAAGTGATCGTTAAGTGTTATCAGTGAACTAGTGTTGTGAACTGTGAACAGTGAAATCAGTGATTGTGAACTAATGACCTCAGTGCGTGTTAACGGACTTTTGATAATTGTGCAAGACGATTTGGACAACTACTGTGGAACATTGTGATAACCTAGTGATCAGTGGAAATAAACGTTCATCTCATCGGATTGGCATTTTAATACGTAACAATTGGTGTCAGAAGCGGAATGCCAATCACTCCGAGGGAAGATACGCGTACTCCACGCACCAGGCGCCAGGCGGAAATGGATACAACCCGGCAGAAGGAGCTCGAAGCGTCGGGAGGAGGAATATCCACATTGGAAGAGCCAGCAGCAGCACCAATGGCACCCACCATGGCAGCGCCACCTGCAGCAGCGCCAGCGAGCCGAACTACGGATGGGGGCTTGGAGGCCATGCTAGCCGCTATCCTAGCAGGACAACAAGCTGCACAGACTGCACTACAAGCTGAACAGGCGGCACAACAAGAAACTTGCCGTAAACAGGAGGAAGCTAGCCGTAAACAGGAGGAAGCTAGCCGTAAACAGGAGGAAGCTCGCCAGGAACAACAGGCTGCACTGCAAGAAGCTGGCCGTTAACAGGAAGAAGCTAGCCGTAAGCTGGAAGAAACAATTGAACGTCAGTTGCAGAGCGGACTTGCCAGCATGGGAGAAAAGATCAAAAAGGTGGAAGCAGGTGTCAAGGAAGTCGCCATGAAAACCAACTGTTTGGAAGGGCGGCTTGAAGTGCACGAGAAAACTATGCATGACCTGTCTAATAAGGTACAGAAACTGGAGTTACGAGGAGTTGGACAGATAAGCCAGGTTCCCGCTACGACCTCGCCCTTCAAACTGGATCTACTACACTTCGACGGAACATCTTCGTGGGCAGCCTACAAATTTCAGTTTACGACGCTGTCTAAAAGCTGTGGCTGGACTGACGAGCATGCAAATACAGCGCTCACATTAGCGCTGAAAGGAGATGCTCAGCTTATCCTGGAACGCATACCTGAAGAGGAAAGGACGCTGAAGACCCTGCTGGAAGCCCTCGAAACACGCTATGGAGACAAACACATGGAGCATGCGTACAGGGCACAACTACGTGAGCGCACCCAGAAGCCCACAGAGACATTGCAACAGTGGGCAGACGAAATCGAGAGGTTGGTCCGACGAGCCTACGTGTCGACGCCATCAACCATTGAAGTGACATCTCTACAGAGCTTTGTTGATGGAATCAGGGATGATGAGGTACGCGCTGCGGTACGATTGGGGCATCATCAGACACTCAAGAACGCCCTCGCTCATGCCTTGGAAGTGGAAGCAGTGCGACGAGACACCAAACCATACAGAGTTCGGGAGCTAGTGACTGAAACCAGGAAGCCCCGTTATGGACCGACATGTTATGGGTGTGGAGAAAAAGGGCATATTCGGATTGATTGCCCGAAAACGAAGAAACGGGTCAGAAATTGCGAGACCCAAGTGGATGAGGAGGCGTTAAACTAAACGTCGCCAGGGCCGCGGGGCGGGCGCTGGCTGGTCAAGAGAGAGCCCCCACCATCACTGTGACACAAGTGTGCAACGGGAACAGCTTAATCGTCGAGGGCACCCTGAACAACAAGACCTGCAAGTTCACAGTGGACACAGGAGCATCGCGCACAATTGTGAAGCCTGAATTCCTGCAACGATTTATATCACGGAAACATCGATCTGCACAATGCTCACTACGGACAGCAACCGGCCAGTCAGTTCCTGTCCTTGGCGATACCGACGTGGAGATAATCATCGGTGAGCACTCATACATTCATCCTGTACTGATTGCCAACATAACTGATGATTGCATTCTGGGATTGGACTTTTTGGAGAAGCAGCATTGCATATTGGATGTGGCCCGTGGTGTACTCCGGTTTCCCGAGCAAGAAGTGTTCTTCGAAGGAACGGCACCGTGTAAGCTTTACTGTCTCAAGGACGTCGTGTTGGCTCCAAAATCGCAAAATATTGTTCGAGTGAAATTTCCAAATACAGTCAAGAGTGGACTATGTGTAGTTGCCGAAGATGAGGGCACACATCCGACCTGGATTACTGCAACGGCCAGTGTGCGAATTCTTAACCTTGGCAATGAAGAAGTTAATCTGAAGAAAAACAGCATAATTGGAAAATGTCAAGAAGTGAAGTACCTGCGACGAACGGATATTACTTCTACGGAACCAAGCTCGGAAGATCAAATATTACAGCTGCTGGAATCATCATCATCATCATCATCATCAGCCTGTATCAGGCCACTGCTGGACATAGGCCTCTCCCAAGATGCGCCACTCAGCCCGATCTTCGGCTCTTCTCTTCCAGTCACTGCCCACCGCTTTGCGTATGTCGTCGCTCCACCTGGTCACAGGACGTCCTACGCTACGTTTGCCAATTCGCGGTCTCCACTCTAGGACAAGTCTGCCCCAACGGTTATCAGTCCTGCGGCAGATATGACCAGCCCACTGCCACTTCAGCTTGCTAATCCGTTGAGCTATGTCGATAACTTAAGTTCTCTGGCAAATTACTTCGTTCCGGATTCGATCCCGCAGAGAAATACCGAGCATAGCTCTCTCCATAGCTCGCTGAGCGACTTTAAACTGGTGGACCAGTCGGACTGTGAGTGTCCACGTCTCGGCTCCGTATGTCATCACAGGTAGGACGCACTGGTTAAAGACTTTTGTCTTTAGACACTGTGGTATAGGCGCCGAGAAGACTCGACGGAGTTTTCCGAATGCTGCCCAGCCCAGCTGAGTTCTTCTCTGGATTTCCTTCTCGAAGTTATGTTTGCCTAGTTGGAGCGTTTGCCCTAGGTAAACATACTTAGTGACAACTTCGAGTGGGATTCCATCTACGGCAATCGGTTCCGGAACAACGTGCTCGTTGTACATGACTTTGGTTTTGTCCAAATTCATCCGGAGACCGATGCTACGAGAAGAATCAGCTAGGCCATTCAACATCCGTTGTAGGTCCTGCAGCGTCTCTGCCATAATGACGATGTCATCTGCGAATCGTAAGTGAGAGATGTACCTGCCGTTGATGTTAATGCCACGATCTTTCCAGTCCAGCGTCTTAAACATATCCTCCAAGGCGTTAGTGAACAGTTTCGGGGATATGACGTCCCCCTGTCTCACTCCTCGACGCAGGTGGACATGTTTAGTTCGCTGGTTCTGTACTTGTACAGTCATCGTTGCGGCATTATATAGACATCTCATCACTTCGATATATCGCCAGTCGACTTGGCAACGCTGCAAGGACTCGAGAACAGACCAGGTTTCGATTGAGTCAAAGGCCTTCTCATAGTCCACAAATGCTAAGCACAGGGGCCGATTATACTCTTCGGTCTTCTGTACAATCTGCCGCACCGTGTGGATGTGGTCTATGGTGCCGTAACCGCTTCGAAACCCGGCCTGTTCCGGAGGTTGAAACTCGTCGAGTCTTCGCGCAAGACGGTTCGTGATGACCCTTGAAAACAGCTTGTAGACATGGCTCAGAAGCGAAATCGGGCGATAGTTATTCAATAGGGTTTTGTCTCCTTTTTTGAAAAACAAAACCACCATGCTTCTGTTCCATGCCTGTGGAGTTCTCCCAGTAAAAAGAACGGAATTAAATAGCTGCTGAAGCTGTTGAACTGCTGGAGCTCCTCCGGCTTTTAAAAGCTCCGTTGTGATTCCGTCTTCTCCTGGGGCTTTTCCATTTTTGAGTTGTTTAAGGGCCATCACGATTTCGTCTCGGCTAATTTCGGGCAGATCTTCTGTGAAGTGGCGGGTTAAGGTGGCTCTAGAATCCTCAGTATCGGGTTCGGTCCTTGAAGCATGCGATGCGTAGAGCTTGCCGTAGAAGTCTTCAACTTCCGACAGAATCTCCGGCTTGGATGCGACGACGTTCCCGGTTGACGTTGTCAGCTTTGTGAGGTGGCTTCTACCCAGAGGCTGGACGAACACTTTCGACCCCCGATTCTGCTCAATTGATTCTTTAATCAAGAGCGTGTTAGAGGATCGGAGGTCGCGTCGTACCAGCTTCTTTATGGATTTGTTGCGCGCCAGGTTAGTTGACAAAGCTGACAAAGGGTCTGTTCGTCTCTCTTCCATTAGCCGAAGTGTTTCTGCCGAGAGTTTGGACTTTTTGCCCGTACGCTTGCTCTCGCAAAACTTCGTCCCTTCATCCCTGAGGATTTCCACCACTTCTTCGAGTTTCTGGTCTACGTCATCTGTAGTTTCCAAGGTAGCGAATCGATTTTCCAATTTTAATTGGAATGTTTCGGACCCAACAGCGGTTTGGAGTAGGTTCGGACGGAGCGTAGACTTCATCAATCGGAATCTCTCGGCTTTAAAGTAGATATCCAGAGTGCCTCGTACAAGTCGGTGATCACTTCCAGTATTAAACTTAGTGATCACTGAGACGTCTCTGAATATGCGCCGTTTGTCCGTAATGATAAAGTCAATCTCGTTTTTAGTCACAAAGTCGGGGCTTTGCCACGTCCATTTCCTTTGGGGCTGTTTCTTGAAGAACGAGTTCATCAAGAAAAGCCCCTCTCTCTCGAGGAAATTGACGAGCATTTGTCCCCTGTGATTCCTACTCCCAAATCCGTGTGGTCCTATAGACGATTCGCCGCAAGTTTGTACTCCCACTTTGGCGTTAAAGTCTCCCATGACAACGTTGTAGTGAGCCTTGGAGGTGGTGTGTAAAGCTCTGGAGATATCTTCATACATGCTCTCCACCTCGTCATCCAAGTGTGTCGAGGTCGGTGCGTAGACCTGGATAACCTTGAGGCTGTACCTCTTGGTTAACTTAATTATGAGGTACGCTACCCTGGTCGACACACTGGAGATTTCTACAACGTTGTCACTGAGAACCTTGTTGACCAGAAACCCGACGCCGCCTTGGGATGGCTGATCTCCTTCTCTGTAGTACATAAGATGGCCCGATTCTAAGGTTATGGTGTCCTCTCCCTGTCTTCGGACTTCACATAACCCCAGAATGTGCCATCTTATGTGTTTCAGCTCCTCCTCTAGCTGCGCCAGATGATCGTCCAGCCGAATCGTGCGTCCATTGTACGTTGCGAGGGTCAGTTTGTTCTGGCGGCCTACCGTAACCCGGGGATTCTTAGCACCCCCTGCCCTGCCGTTACCGTGACCGCCGCCGTGGTCAGGAATAGCAGGGCGGCCGGGAACTGGGGGCCGCGGCTTATTATGACTTTCCATTTCATGCATGCATCCCTTGGGAGGGATATGCCCTAATCGCCATGCTGGGCAGGCGTGTTGGCGATCGCAGGACGTAGCTTCTCGCACCGGTGACGCTGCTGCCCGTCACCGGCCTGTAGAATTTGGCTACGCCATAGATATAAAATGGTTATACCGCCATTTGTCGGTCGCCAGAGCCCCGTCTGTTTGTCAGCAGGATGCACCACGGGCAGGTGAGGTTGGCTGGGAGCACCGAGGTCGTATTTGTGCTCCCTTACATCCCCAGCTGCTGGAATCATCCAAACACAACTTAACATTCGCTCAGCTGTCACAAGCAAAACGTCTGTTGATGCGGTTTAAAGACGTCTTCGCCGCTCGAAACAACTGTGGACGTACCGGACTTGTTAAACACAAAATTGACACTGGCGACGCAAGACCTATACGACAGAGGCCACGAAGGATTCCATGGGCGAAAGAAGCTGAAGTTGCAGACATGATACGAGACATGGCCAAAGAAAAAGTCATCGAACCATCTACAAGTCCTTGGTCATCGCCAGTGGTTCTGGTGAAAAAGAAAGATGGCTCCACCAGATTCTGCGTAGATTACAGAATGCTTAATGAAGTCACAAAGAAGGACAGCTACCCCTTGCCTCGAATAGACGATACACTGGACATGCTCAGTGGAATGAAGTGGTTTTCAACGGTTGACCTGAAAAGTGGCTACTGGCAGGTAGAAATCAGTCCAGAAGACAAAGAGAAGACAGCATTCAGTACGGGCATTGGAAATGGTCTCTGGCAATTCAACGTCATGCCATTTGGACTGTGTAATGCTCCAGCAACGTTCGAACGTCTCATGGACAGAGTAATGGTTGGATTACTGGGAGACGTATGCTTGGTGTACCTGGATGACGTCATCATTTTGGGCCATGATTTTACTGAACATCTGCAGAATCTGGAGAAGGTTTTGAACCGTCTACGTGAATATACGGATAGCGACCAAGTGATCGTTAAGTGTTATCAGTGAACTAGTGTTGTGAACTGTGAACAGTGAAATCAGTGATTGTGATTACCAACGACCTCAGTGTGTGTTAACGGACTTTTGATAATTGTGCAAGACGATTTGGACAACTACTGTGGAACATTGTGCTAACCTTGTGATCAGTGGAAATAAACGTTCGGATCATCGGATTGGCATTTTAATACCACCCCGCACGTAACAATATTGTCGAAGTTTGACATAATATTTGGCGGTTTGACATAACTTGTTTATTGAACAAGACGGTCATACAGTGCTATATTATATATACTCTTCGAAAAAGCGATACGACGAAGCACTTCGAGAAAAGGTAGGTAGTGCCCGCGCTTAGCTTAGCTCGTCCTGACGGGGACACGGGGGTAGTGCCCCCGATGATGATAGATATAAGTATGACATAAATGACATAATAATATTTAGTAGACGTAGTATTTTGTCTAGTATGATGTCAAAGAATTACTTACACATTTTTAACATGACTATCACGGAGGACAGATAGCTTTTCTATCATCCATGATAACCATCTTTGACAGTTTGATATATCTCACCACTATCTCACCATGGAGGATAGATCCTCCGAGTATCTCACGTAGATTTTACACAATACTCAAAAAAGTGTGACATATTTGTGTTGCCATTTTGATTAGTCAATACTTGTATGTCAATCCTTGGAACAATGACTATGTTCCGAGTGTCAATCTTACATAATATGCATAGACATAATAAGAAGGATGGTGCACTGCGGATGTTTTGACAAATTCAATTTAATCCGTATGCTTTAGCAATAAGGTTGTAATTGCTTTGTAGAACAAAACGGCCCAATTGAGAGACACCCGGGTGGGAGTGTGTCCTTGTCTAACAACCTGATAGTCCTATACTATATGTATGGTATACGTATGGTATATATATAAGTCGTCCATACAAAAGAAAGGGACAAACTCCGTTCAAGGTCGTTCTCATGGGGGCCGGTGTTCGCGATCGAGTTAATATGTAGCAGGTCTGTGGTAATATGTTCAGCAGTTTGACATAAGTTTAACGCTAGCAGCCCCAGTAAGTAGACATAGTTTAACGAGAGTGACATAGAGAAGGGAGAAGACAGTAGTAGTATGAGATCAGTCGTGTTGTGGCTCCTCCTCGTCCGGCCGGAGAGACAACATGTCGGGCAGCTTGTAGTACTGCATGTGGTACGGCGGCTCCGGACTCGAACATGTGCGGACTGCCTGCGACATTATATTATTATGTTACATTTTATAAAGCAAAAACACCACCTTATTTGTACCATTTTATTTTTATGAATATTGTGTTTATCTGTGTGTGTTAGAGAGTGTATTAGTGTGTGAATGTGTGTAAGTGTGTATGTTGGTGTTTGTGAGGAGCACTCAACGCCCCATTTATATAAGTGCACATCCACTAGATTTGCCGCTGGTGAGAAGTCCTTGGGAAAATCTACGTGTGAATTCTATCTGTCATACTTTACATACTAAGGAACGGGTGGATCTAGCAAGTTAAAACCAAATTTGTCAATTCTAGGTCAACAGGAAGTACCCTATAGGTTTTGGGTCGAAAACCTATAGGGTAGTTCCCGTTGACCTATAATCATGAAATTTGACAAGAAGCAACAAGTCTTACAGCACAAATTAAGGAAACATTACAAAATATAAAAAAAGTTGAAAATTAAAAGGTGTCCACATACATACATAGTTTCGCCAATTAAGATAGGCCTATGAGTTATATGAGCTCTCATAGAATTTAGAGGTCTAGCTTAATCCTTAAATCCGTACCAACGTTGGTACGGAAGCCTCGGTGGGCGAGTCCAACACGACTTGGCCGATTTTTTCATACATATAGTTAATATAAGAGTAGTTTGAATCCTTACTTGAGTGGTTCGCCCTCTTCGCCGTCTCGGTAAGATACCTTTCCGAGCCATGAAGAATCTGGAAACAGTCAAAATGGTGTATGTAATAAACACGTTAGGTGAATGTCTAGTGAAATAATAGGACATGTGGGACTCGACAGGACATGTGAGAGTATGTGACACCCGAGAAGATATGAGAGATGACATGTGGGACATGACATGACAAGACATGTGAGAGGATATGTGGGATTCGACTGGACATGTGAGAGGAACATCATCATTATCAGCCAGTGTCCGTCCACTGCTGGACGAAGGCCTCTCCCAAGGTGCGCCACTGAGCCCGATCTTCGGCTCTTCTTTTCCAGTCACTGCCCACCGCTTTGCGGATGTCG
This sequence comes from Cabera pusaria, assembly GCA_954871355.1. Taxonomy (NCBI): domain Eukaryota; kingdom Metazoa; phylum Arthropoda; class Insecta; order Lepidoptera; family Geometridae; genus Cabera; species Cabera pusaria. Next base: position 15,327,050 of record OX940915.1, on the reverse strand, counting down.
TCGATCCACCTAGCCACAGGACGTTCTACGCTACGTTTTTAATATGAATTAAAAAAAAACTGAATTAAAACAAGTGACAAGCCCCATAGAGTTTCTTGGTGTTTCTTCTCTGATGGGAGTACTTCCGAAACACCAGTAGATTCAACAGTCAATCAGATTTCATCTTTTGTTTGCAGATCTAGCATTGCCTATTAAGACGGTATTATGCAGCTGATAGACGGACAATTAGTTCCATTCGGAATATGATTTGTACTGCAATTAGTCTGCGTTTTATTTATGTATTGTGTTTCATTATTTCACAATATTTTGGATAAAAATTGTCTGATGTACTGAAACATGCACTGGGTTGCGGGTGCACGTAATAGTACGGTTGGCAACCCTACATTAATCAGAAGAATTAAAAATGTGTTTTAAGTGTGACGTTCGACGTCTAGATGAAAGCTGAATGGCTCAATAGCTTTGTTTTTTTTTGTAAATTCAAAGCAATAAGTTATGTTTCTGTTATATCTATAATTATTATTATTGAATATGATCTATTTAATGTTATTTGACGTGTGTAAGTGTAAATTGTTAATTTGCCCATATACTGAATAAATGCTTTGACTTGACTTTTGACTTTTGACACTCGAGAGGATATGTGACACACTAGAGGATATTCGAGAGGATATATGACACTCTATAGGATATGTGACACTCGAGAGGATATGTGACACTCGAGAGGATATGTGAGATGACATGTGGGACATAACATGACAAGACATGTAAGATGACATGTGGGACTCGACAGGACATGCGAGAGGATATGTGACACTCGACAGGATATGTGAGAGGATATGTGAGATGACATGTGGGACATGACATGACAAGACATGTGAGAGGATATGTGACACTCGAGTGGACATGTTCCATTAAATTATGAAGTGTACTAACCTTATAGTAGATATAGGTATGTTAAACTGTTCGGAGACAGTCTGGAAGGTGAGACCCCGAGACACGCAGTCGGCCGCGGCCCGCAGCACTACCTCGCTCCGCCGGATCCGCTTGTTTATACTGTACTCTCCCGGCTGCGACTGGTGTGCCTGATGGGGTACACTTCTTACTATTATCAACCGACTTACGAAAATGAGGAGGTTCCCAATCAACACTAATATTATAAATGCGAAAGTCAGTTGTAAGTTTGTTTGTTTGGGAGCTGTTCACGGTCAAACGGCTCAACCGATTTGGCTGAAATTTTGTACAGGGATTTAACCATAGATTTGAATCAAACTTGTACAACCTACATGTAATACAATTTATGATAAATAACAGAGTATCTAGTGCCAGTTTTTAATTTACTCTTTCTATCACGTTAAAGTAGGTAAATGCAGATTTGTATAGAAATTACAATGCTACCTACTATACACACTAGATGGCGCTTTTTAGGGTTCCGTAGCCGAATGGCAAAAAACGGAACCCTTATAGATTCGTCATGTCTGTCTGTCTGTCTGTCTGTCCGTCCGTATGTCACAGCCATTTTATTCCGAAACTGTTAGGACTACAGAATTGTAACTTGGTAGGTAGATGTATTCTGTGAACCGCTTTCCGATTTTTATACAAAAATAAAAAATTTAAAAGTTTAAGGGTTCAGTTCATCCAATACATAGAACTGAAACAAAAAAAAATGTTTTCTTCAAACCTATACGTGTGGGGTGTATAGGGATAGGTCTTCAAAAATGACATTGAGGTTCCTAAAATCATTTTTTCTCAAAGTCAATCATTTGAAAGATAGGCGCGTCTAAAGTGGTAAAATGTGTGTCCCCCCCTCTAACTTTTAAAGTATGGGAGCGAAAAATCTAAAAAAAATATATGCTGTAGATCTCAATAAAAACTAACAATGAAAATTGGTTTGAACGATCAGCAGTTTTAGAGATATGGCGACCGCAAAGATAACTTTGTTTTTCATACAAACACTATGAAAAACAAAGTAATTTTGTTAATTTTGTAGTTGCGAAAAATCATAGTTATGGAATACTTAACTGTGTTACCGAACCCTACGAGTGCGGGTCCGACTCGCACTTGGCCAGTTTATTAATTCCATGCATTTCGGAGAATGTGCACAAGAACTGCACAATATTAGCCCATCATCTCCATTGATCAATAGAACATCTAGAGAATCATGGAGACGGCATCCATGTATGGTAGACATTCCAAAAATCCGCACAAAACGTTTTGGCTCCTCGTTTGTCATAAGAACAGCCAATAAATGGAATTCCCTGCCGTCGACTGTGTTTCCTCTATAATATAACCTGGCAATGTTCAAATCGAGAGTGAATAGGTATTTACTGAGCAAGCGTGCTACATCTTCGGCTACCTCGTCGTTACCATCAGGTGAGATTGTAGCCAAACGTTTGCTTAGACGTAAATAAATAAAAATAATTAAGATACTAAAAATAAAATAGATAAATCTAAAACAACCGACTGCCATGCCCCGCGAGTCAATTTCAGTAGCAAGTTTTTTTTTTTTAATTATTTCTTATAGGCTGGTGTTTGACCACTATCTCACCTGTTGGTAAGTGATGATGCGGTCGAAGATGGTAAGCACGCTAGGCCTAGAATGGAAACTGGCTCCCAAGGATAGCTGCCGGAACACATTAGATGTTTGGCGACAGATTTTTCTAACTTGAGGGTGGTAGCTAGCCAGGCGGACACTAGATAATGTCCTACCACCATACGGGGATTGTGATCCGTTTATCGTATCTTTTATCATATCTCTGGAGATACTTATCAGATCTCGATGAAATTACAATGGGACCAGCTTGAAAACGTACCCTACCGATTAAAAACAAAATCATTCAAATCGGTTCACAATTGACGGAGTAATTGCGTAACATAAATACATTTAAAAAAAAATACATACAGACGAATTAAGGACCTCCTTCTTTTTGGGAAGTCGGTTGAAAAATAGTACAAATCTGCGTTTACTGTGATCGTACGCGATGCATCACTGACTGCGATCGTTTACTGTGATCGTACGCGATGCATCACTGACTGCGATCGTTTACTGTGATCGTACGCGATGCATCACTGACTGCGATCGTTTACTGTGATCGTACGCGATGCATCACTGACTGCGATCGTTTACTGTGATCGTACGCGATGCATCACTGACTGTGATCGTTTACTGTGATCGTACGCGATGCATCACTGACTGCGATCGTTTACTGTGATCGTACGCGATGCATCACTGACTGCGATCGTTTACTGTGATCGTACGCGATGCATCACTGACTGCGATCGTTTACTGTGATCGTACGCGATGCATCACTGACTGTGATCGTTTACTGTGATCGTACGCGATGCATCACTGACTGCGATCGTTTACTGTGATCGTACGCGATGCATCACTGACTGCGATCGTTTACTGTGATCGTACGCGATGCATCACTGACTGCGATCGTTTACTGTGATCGTACGCGATGCATCACTGACTGCGATCGTTTACTGTGATCGTACGCGATGCATCACTGACTGCGATCGTTTACTGTGATCGTACGCGATGCATCACTGACTGTGATCGTTTACTGTGATCGTACGCGATGCATCACTGACTGCGATCGTTTACTGTGATCGTACGCGATGCATCACTGACTGCGATCGAGTGCGTCAACCAATCTATAAATCTCGCACTCGGCACTCTGGTGATATAGTGGTCAAACGCTAGCTTATATTATAATATTAAAAAATCAATGATCAATGTCATTCCTCTTTTACCAAAATCAGGGCCGGATTTAGAGATCTAAGGCCCCTGGGCACTGTACATTTGAGGTCCACCTAGTTACTGAGCATCGGGAATCTACGGGGGACCCTACATTCCGATGCTGGGTAACTGGGTCGACAGGGTCCCTCGGCTGCTGGGCCCCTAGCACAGATTATATAATAGTTACTGCGTATCAGATACTTCACTCCCCTACAAAAACTCAATACCAACGTTTGTTTCAGACAATACAAGCAAAAATGTGTCTAAGGCGCTGGACCTAGCGTTGTTATTACATCGTTCAGCCCGCGATGTACCGGCGCGCGCCCGATACTATGTGCATTTGTAAAGAGTTAACTCAATGAAATAAAAAAAAAGTTTACGAATTATTTTTATTTACCTCACAAAATAACATCAAATTTCCTAACTAATAGTCGAATTTTAAGTCGAAAAAGTGAATTTTACGCCGTCTTGTCATTTTAGTATGGTAAGTATAAAAAATTAACAATATTATGCTTGTTTTTTGTCAAACTCGTAAAATGACTACGGATATAGAATAAGAATGTGCAGTTATCCCGTCATTTGAATAATAACATACGTTGCGCGCGCGTGTGCAGTGACAAGAGCAGTGACAAGCGACTGACGGTACCAGCGCCGGCGTTGGTCGAAAGTTTAGGTATAAAGCGCTGTAGCTAGGGCGAGTGAAGGAGGCCTGCCCCTAGGCCAGTCCCTTGTAGGCCTAAGCGGAAATACGGCCCTGACCGAAATATTAGGAGTATATAAAGATGTACTCACACTAGGCACATTGTTGGCTCGCTCCACGTGTATCAAGTTGACGGAGGGGTATCCCGGCGCTATGGTCATGATCTTCGGAGCCAGCTCTGAGAACTGCGTCACTGTAGTTTGTAGCTGGCTCGTCTGTAACGGACAATATTCAAAAACCGATTAAAAAGGTAACAAAGTTATTATTGGTTCAATATAGACGTGTAAATCTGACAATCTACCAATTAATTCATATCAATATGAATATTAAAGTGATACATTATCACGCGAACAAAGTGTAGTGATAGTGAACGCTATAAAAAGAACACACATACAAAGTGTCTTGTCCTTAAGAGAGAAATTGATAAAATTCTTAATGGACACATTCTTAGTAATATTCGAATAGTAAATTAAGTGAAAATCAAATTACTTGCTCATTAGCCTTAGTTGTTATAAGGCTAGATTGTAGTGGTAGTGAGATCTACGTCATGTAGATAAACCATTATAAGAAAAAAAAGCTAACAAGTGTTGTTAGGTTGTATGTAACGGATTATAGCAATATATTTTTTTATATCTTATATGCGTATGACCGCAATCTCGCCTGGTGGTAACCAATGATGTGGTCGAAGATGGTGAACACGGTAGGCCTAGAATATTCTGACTCTCAAGGACTGTGTCAAGAAATCTGTAAATACAGATTTATTTCTTTAAAAAAATGAGGGAATGTTTCCTTTAAGTAAAATAATCTATCTAAGTATTTATCTATCGATCGGTATTAGTCTTCATTTAGTTAAATAAATAAATAAATATATTTCTTGAACACTTACACAGCCTTAATGTAATACATTAAGGGCCAGTACAAAGTGATTTTCCTTCAGGGCCCATTAATGTTTGCACCTAATATATACAATATATATATGTCGCAGCCAACTAGCTTCATTAGCCGTTCAATAAACAGCCTAGCCGCTTTACTTTAAACAAGCGGTCTGAATGATATTCAGCCGTGCGTTTGTTACAACATTTAATAACCTGGAATAGTCTGACACTAAGGCAACACGCTAGAGAACAGTGACCACCGCGAGACGTGCGGCGACGAGCGTAACGAGGTGGGGAGGCGCGGCAGCGGCCGCGCAGAACCGACGCCATGGCGTTTAAATGAATACAGAAGACCTTCAAATGGCTGAATATCATTCAGGCCGTTAGTTAATCAGCGCTGCTTAGTAAAGAAGCTGTTGATTGAACGAATAATTAAGCTAGTTGGCTGCGACATATACACCATGCGTTTTACCATGAATATATCTCACCTGATGTATAACAAATGCTGGCGGCTCGTCGTTCGCTCGGTCAGTGCTCGCCCGCGCTCCGTACGTGTGGTCCTCTGTCGGGCCCTGTCTGTCCCCCGTCCTGTCCTCTACCTCGGTGTCGCTGGGGCTGTCGTACTGACACTGCACGTTGGCTATCGGGTACTCTGCAAGATAACCGTCACGGTCGATGCAGCAGGTACGTTTGTATGTACTTAAACCTAAATACTTGTCTGACGTTTTTTTGCCGTTGGGGAAGAAATAAACAAACTTTTATATTTATAATATTAGTAGTTTGATAAAGTACCCGAGCAGATTATGCAAATTCTTAAAATTTCAAGTGTTTCGCTACCGGCCTTTTTATCTTCTACTAATAGTGTTTCAGATCTTTTTAAAAAAATAATTTCAAAATCATCATCTGAAATTTCCATAGCATACGTAGAAGAAGCTAAAACGGCCTGGTCTTTGGCTTGTCCAGGTGAGGTCTTACCCAAGAAACTTAGTTCACAAAGGCTATGGGACGAGCCCCTTTGTAAAATTATTCAAGATAAACTATTTCAAAAAAGTGTTGATATTAGGGACCGGGCTCGTCTCCTTGCCACACGTGAAAAAGAATCTGGATACTGGCTACACGCATTACCTTCTTCCAACATAGGTACCCTTATGGACGATGACAGCTTCTCCATTGCTGTGGGATTACGTCTGGGCATCTCCCGGACAGTACCTCACAATTGTCACTGCGGCAGTGAAGTAGACAGATTAGGCCACCATGGCCTGTCATGCCGCCGCAGTGCAGGGCGTCTCTCACGTCACGCCTCTTTGAATGACGTCATTCGTCGGGCCCTTGCCACCGTGAACGTGCCGGCTATATTAGAGCCGAACGGTATATCACGTGACGATGGCAAGAGACCCGACGGTATGACGTTGGTTCCGTGGTGCCGAGGGAGACCGTTGGTGTGGGACGCGACGTGTGCTGACACGTTAGCAGCGTCCCACATATGCGGGACCTCACGAGCAGCGGGTGCGGCAGCGGATGCGGCAGAAACCCTCAAACGGAGGAAATATGCTGCCATTGGTGATGGCTACATTTTTCTTCCGTTTGGGGTCGAAACAATGGGTCCGTGGGGTCGAGATGCCCGGGGTTTTGTAAAGGAGCTGTCCAGACGTTTAATAGACGTCATTCATGACCAAAGAGCTGGCGCTTACCTCGGCCAACGGATTAGCCTAGCAATTCAACGAGGTAACGTCGCCAGCTTTTTGGGAACGTTACCGGCAGACAGCTGCGACCTAGGTTCTGTTTTTTATTTATAACTAGTTTAATTTTTATTTATAACATTTCAAATAGTTTTATTTATTTTTAAGTTGTATATTTGCTGTAAATATTTGATTCTTAAAATTCAGTGTGCGTCCCGTTCGCACTTATGGTAGAGCATCGCTACATCTCTCTCGTGTAGAGTTGCTCTCACCCCTGATGTTCGTCTGATGGATGATGCGTTATTCCAATAACAATTTGATATCGTATGTTGAATATCGGAGAGTCGGATGTGTCGAACAATATATCTCTTCGACGATATTCTTGTCTTGACATTTCTGAGCGTTTGCTGATCTTGCGTTTTTGTAGGCTTAACAATAATTGTTTGACCGATATGTCAATGTTGTGGCACGGGCCTTATAGCTACAGTTCATTAAAGTAAAGCAGAATGAGTTTGATGGATATTACTCTATTTTTTGTATAAAAAGCTTTCCCTTAATGGAATATCCGATACACCTACCGGGAAATGTGAGATCACAACAATTTACTGAGTATTCACTACACTTATATGGATATTTATGTGTTAATTAATAATGAACGAATATATCATAAATGTCGATAGATACAGTACATAAGCTAGGCACAGAAGTCTCGGGTATACCTAGCAGTCGAAGTCCGATAATAGTAGTAGCACCGTTCCATACCGTTCTGTGTAATCACTCGGCCCGCTTCGTGCGAACGGATATTTCATAGCTGTCACACATTTTACACAACTGTACTATGTTTTCTTAGGAAGTATTTATATTCTAGCTTTGAAAGAAAGAAAAAAAAAATCATTTATTCAGCGGTCCTCAAGTTAAAGTACAGATGAAAAATATTGTCATCATGTCATTTAATTTGTATTTCATCCGTTATAATATTGTGACAAGGTAGACGGACTCCATTAAACCTTCCTCCTGAATTGTACTCTGTTTTATATGAATAAATGATTATGAATATGGGTAGAAGACTTGTCGAGTGCGAGTGTTGTCCAGTGTTATCCACGTTTTCTCACTGCCTTCCACCCCCAAAAAATATTTTTCTGCACGATACCTATAAATGAATAAATAACGATATGAATAAATAATATAATGATATGAATAAATAACGTTAACAACGTTACCGTCACCACACAAAATGGCTAAAATAAAAAAAAAATACTATTCAATTGATTCAAAGTTTTATAGATTCAAGTCTGTAAAGCCGGCGCCAGACATAGCTCAAACATTTGGGCACTTATTTGAACACACATTTGAGCACATGTGAAGCACGGGTATTTGAGTATTTGTTCAAAGTTTGCTCAAAGTTTGAACAAAGTTTGGCACTTTGCCATTTGGTGTCGGTTTTCGAGCGCACATCAAAGCGTTCAAAGTTCGAAACTGCAAAAAGTGTTGTTTGCAAAGTATGTGTGGCAGGTACCGCAAATAAGTGCTCAAATATGTGACAAAGTATGTGACAAAGTCTTTGTCAAACATTTGTTTGTGTCTGGCGCCGGCTTAAGTCACATTTCAATGCAGTCTAAGTCATACCCTCAAAAAAGATGTGGGATTTAGTGGAATTTTGGTGTGAACATTAACATATGATATGTTTTTCAATATTCTTTACGGGGAAGAACACAAGGTTTACGGAAAAAATACATACTAATAGAGCACACACATTTTATCAAGCTCGCGGCCATGTTAGCTGCCGGCAACAACCCCGTCATGTTAGCTGCCGGCAACAACCCCGTCATGTTAGCTGCCGGCAACAACCCCGTCATGTTAGCTGCCGGCAACAACCCCGTCATGTTAGCTGCCGGCAACAACCCCGTCATGTTAGCTGCCGGCAACAACCCCGTCATTTTAATTTATAATTAGGTACCTATAGGTTTGTTTATAGTTAGGTAGTTTTAAAGTTATATTAATGACAATATCGGTGCGAAGGCGTTAATACACTCCCAATACATAATAATTGATTATTAAGAGCTATATTAATTCATTTTAAGTTGATTGAATTAATTTGAGATTGTTAAAATGTTTAATTTACTTACTTCATTATTATTTCTAAATTCATTTTATGATTTATAATTAAGCTTCAGGCTCATATACACATTTTAAGCATACAAACATTTTAAACTTAAACTCTACGAGCTGAAGTTGGTTTAAATACGGCCGCCCGACGCTCCACACCACATATATAGTAATCTGTGCACCACATTTGAGCTCGAACCGTCGAGTCGAGTGGTACGGAGCTCTCGACATTGCTGTGTACTTGTAATATTTACGTTGTAACACATAAAGTTACTTGATTACTGAACAGAAGACTTTTATTTGAAGTTTTCCACTATGGTGACGACACAATGATGACGACGAAGCTAGTGACGTCAGTACTGCTGGCGTCACTTTATAAAAATAATCGTGGAGTACCTCCCTAGTTATCAGAAGTGAGATTGGAACAGGGGCCATTGAGGGCCCGGTGGCGTAATCGGGAGAACAGTCGGCTTTGATGCCGCGGTACCGAGTTCAAACCGCCGTGCACCAATGGATTTTTCTATCGAAAAATTTATGTGCGCGTTTCACAGTGGCCCTCCGGTGAAGGAAAACATCGTTAAGAAACCAACAACCCCCGCATGGTGGTAGGACACTATCTAGTGTCCGCCTGGCCAGCTACCACCCTCAAGTTAGAAAATCTGTCACCAAAACATCTAATGTGTTCCGGCAGCTATCCTTGAGAGCCATTCTAGGCCTCTAGCGTGCTTACCATCTTCGACCGCATCATCACTTACCAACAGGTGAGATAGTGGTCAAATGCTAGCCTATAAAGTATAAAAAAAAAAAAAAAAAAACAAAATCCAATCCAAACCACTGCCTCTTCAGCTCGTTCAGTACCTGCTATGCTTGAAACTGCCGCTCCACAACAAACTGATCCAGTGCCAGTTCCCAGTATCTCATTGAGCTTCCTCTGCCAATCAGGGACGCATAATGAGATACTTAAACGCGGACCTGCACTGTCTATGGGCGCGTTGACAGATTTACAGATGCACACGTCGGACTTGTAGCACCCCTTCTTTTTACGTCGGGGTTACAAAGCAACTACAGCTGTCACAGATGATAGTTACTACTTAACAGATATTTCACTCTTCTACAAAAATAAAATATCAACGCTTATTTTAACCAACTCTCAGACAATACAAGCATAAATGTGTCTAAGGCGCTCGGACCTATCGTTCAGCGCGCGATGTACCGGCGCGCGCCCGATACGATGTGCATTAGTAAAGGGTTGACTCAATGAAATAAATAAAAAAAAACGAATTATTTTTATTCACCTCACAAAATAATATCAAAGTCCCTAACTAAAATTTTACGCCGTCTTGTCATTTTAGGGAGGCCTGCTGCTGTTCCTGATTTCTATTACGATTTTCGATACGAAAGAAGCGTCCTCATCACAGTTTAAACACCACATCCAACAAGCGTCCATGTTTTACGGATAATAGTCAACCATCTCGGAGTTGTCAGATTTGTAAATCTTTGTCCACTGCTAGACGTAGGCCTCACCTATGGCACGCCACTAAGCTCAAATTTCAGCTCTTTGTTTCCAGCCGCTGCCAGCCAGCTTGTGAATATGATCGCTCCATCTGGCTGTGGGGGCCGTGCGCTGCGTTTGTCAGCCGTGGTCTCCGCTCTGAAACACGTCTACCCCAACGGTTATCGGTTCTGCAACGGATGTGGCCGGCCCGTTGCCGCTTTGGCTTGCTTGACGGATGACTTCAAGTTCGAGCCTTCGGGGAGACTCCGAGCATGGCCCTCTCCGTGACTCACTGAGCGAGTTTGACGTTTAAAAGACGTTTCATCAGAATAAAATGTGAGTAATTTGGTATTAGCTCTTTATAACAATTAGCATCATCGAGTAGCTCTACGAGAACCCTCCGAGAACTTTACGAACGAGAACTTCCTAGGTGGAAGTTCTCATTCCCTAATATAAATGATATAATATACTAAATAATCCACTAACTTTCACAAATCTAAAAGATAAATAATATTTACTTAAGCCACATGTGGTGTGGTGTTAAGTAAAGGCGACATAATTTGCCTACAGATACCAATCTCAAAGAAAAATTTGATTCAGATAAAGGAGACTCTATATCCAGGCTGGTGCAGAGCGCGCACCACCTGTCAGAATGGCCGTACCGGCGCAAAGGTGTTATTACACTCACAATAAATAATAATGCATTCAAGAGCTAGATTAATTCATTTGAATGTCTATTTGAGCATTTTAAGTTGATTGTATTAATTTGAGATTGTTAAAATGTTTAATTGTTTAATTTACTTACGTCATGATTTATTACTAAAATCACTTCATTATTATTTTTTCAAATTCATTTTATTATATATTCATTTTAATAAAATACTACGCCGGTCTACTATACTGTTACCGGTCTACTATACTGTTACCACAGTAACGTCAAGTTTTAAGAGAAACAACTCAACATAATGAATACATGTTTACTAGCAGCTCTATTGTATAAAATATAAACATTGTTTGCGAGAGTTTGACCACTATCTCGCCTGGTGGTAAGCGGTGATGTGGTCGAGAATGGTGAACATGCTAAGAGCGTTTGTCCACAGCAACGGCACCTAGACGTCACCGGCACCGAGATTTTTTCGGGCCGATCTGAAAATGATGTGCCGGCGATCGTTTGTCCACCGCCACCGATTCCGGTGGTTCTGTTTCTTCTAGCTGTCACGCGTGGCAGATGCGTTTCCATTGAAATAAAACAAAGAACCTCAGATAAAAAAAACAATAATCGATCGAACGGCGCCGGGCGCCGGCAGTGTGTGGAAGATCAAACGTGTTTTGTATTGCGAGCCAATGCCGGCACATCGGCCCGTCAAAATCTCTGGCCGATTTCTAGCGGTCGCGCTGATCTACTCGAAATATCGGCGGCCGAGATGACGTCACCCGGTACCGGTCATGCTGTGGACAAGCTGCCATACATACATATGTACCGCTACTTCAGCCGGCATGTTGTTCCCGTTGACGTCCCGGTACCGTTGCTGTGGACGCTGTATGGCTAGAATCACAGCCTAGAATGGTCTGACTCTCAGGAGTTATGTACTGCTGGAACTGTTATACATAAAATGAATAATAAATAAAAAACAATATCCACGACACAAATAATATTTATTTATTATCATTGATTCGATAAAATCACCCGTAATAATATAGCTTTTTTAAACAATAATAATTAATTACACTAAATACTGGCATTTTAATTGTAAATATTTGTCACATACTACATTATGTTCATATTGCACTAAATAATTTTAAGTTTATCTAATACTATAAGAATCTTTGTCCTGACATACTGACTGACTGACTGACAGACAACGCACAGCCTAAACCGCTGGTCGTAGAGACTTGAAATTTTGAGTGTATATTCGTATTAGTACGTAAGGGTGTACTAAGAAAGGATTTTCCAAAATTCGCCCCTTTAGGGGATGGAATGGGGGTTCCAAGTTTGTATGTAGAAACAGGATTAGAAAGTCTTTTCTATTCGAAACTTCACACAAGTGCTTCAGTAAAAAAATAAGTAAATACGTGTTTCAGACTTTTTTGAAATTCCACCCCTAAGACGGTGAAATGGGGTAACAAAGTCTGAAAATAAATATTTTTTTCGGATTGCGCTAAAATTTGGCATGCAGATAGTTATTAAATGACGTTAGTACCCACTGAAAAATGATTTTCTAAAATTCACCCTTTAAGGGGATGAAACGGGGGTTCAGAGTTTGTATGGAGAAAAAAGAAAATATAGTCTTTAATATTCGAGACTTCGCATAATTGCTTTAGTAAATAAATAAGTAAATACGTGTTTCAGGCTTTTTCGAAATGCCACCCCTAAAAGGGTAAAGTGAAGTGGGGTAATAAAGTCTGAAATCAATATTGTTTAGGATTGTACTGACATTTGGCATGCAGGATAGTTATTTTGACGTTAGTGTCAGTTTAGAAACGATTTTCCAAAATGCACTCCTGAAGGGGATGAAACGGGGGTTCAAAGTTGGTACTAACTTTAAGTACTTACTTCTGTAAATAAATAAGTAAGTACGTACTGCATGATTTTTGCAAGGGGTTGGAAAAATCTGAAAATCAATATGGTTTTTCGGGTTTTATTCGGGTTTTATAAATATGAATCCCTATTTCCCTTAGCCACGCAATAACTTGAAAACGGATAAACTAATTTGGCTTTTACTTCTTTGATGTCTTTTATGACAGAAAGGTTTTTAAAAATAAAAGTTTTAAGTAAACAAAAGTCTTTAACGCGAGCGAAGCCGCAGGGCACTTCTAGTTATTAATATTTATCTGCAGATATTTTAAAATACATAGATAAAAGTCAAAACTTAAAACGTTTATTTAGTTTATGGGCAGATTAAAAATCTGCATTTACACGTCAAATGTGGATGTGTCACGTGTGGATTCATTGTAAATAATATCATAATTATTGAATACATGGATAAAACGAAACACAAAAATAATGTTTTTAAATTATCTATAAATAAATGCAATAATTATATTATTCCCAAATAAAACTAACATTAAATGAAATTATGAAAATGAAAAATTTTACATGAAATTAATATAATAATTATTGTATGTGACAATATTTACGAAGACTATAAAATTACTATTAATTAAGTACCTACATGCATTATTATTATTATTATTTGGCTTAATATATTGGTAGTTAATTCCACTTTTAAATTGTATTTATTATTTTTTATATTATCTATATTTTTACAATATTGTTTCGACTAAATAATAGTTGAAAATAATTATTTGATATTTATTTAAAAAATAACTAATATTCTACTTTGGCTTATTAGGAACGTAAATAAATATAAATTAAAAACACTATAGTTAAAAATAACGACATAAATGACTAATTATTTATTAAATAAATTACTAATTATTAAATTATTAATTTTAATAAAATAGCAAAACAAGAAAAACTAGTTAAATCATAATTCTCATGAATAATATATTTGATATACAACGCAAAGTTTTATTTTATATTATAAGGTTCATACTGAGGTTATAAAAATATTAACAGCAAATATATTGCATATTAATTATAAAATGCATATTGATTTTATTAAGTATTAGGTATGTATGACACTGACACGATGATTTTAACGCTTTGATTAGCAACATTTTCGTGGAAGTATATTATTATTTTATAATATAAATGTCACTTTATGGTACAATAGAGGTCGTTAAATTATTATTTAAATAGGTATTGCAAATCTTTGCGACCTCGTCATAGAAATTATTATTAATTGAATTTAATATTGCATATTGTAATAATAGTGTAGTGTAAAAATACACATTTATACTTAGACTTAGATTACTAAGTACATACATGAATTAAATTATAGAAATGATTCGAACATGTTACAAATAATTTTATATAATTAAAAGCTACGCGCTAATATTTGTATTAAGTATACTATTATATAATAATTATTATGTAGCGTAGTATTTCTGGTGAACAATGTGTATGTATAGTTACAAACAAATAGCAATATTTGCAATTATCATTATTTTATAATTAAACAATCAAACACTTTAAATATATTATATTTGTCTGTGAAATATAATGAAATTAATGAATTTCCCTTCAAAGTCTGTTAGTTATTTAACTCGAAACTCGTCAAATAAAAAAGCACATACACACCACTATATTTTAACTACATAAAACATTTTAAGATCAGTTGCAGGAGAGCAGGGACTGCCGTCGCCAGAGCCTAGTTTGTTGGTCCGCAGGATACACCACGGGCAGGTGAGGTTGGCTGGGAGCACTGAGGTGGTATTTATCCTCCCTTACTGGGATATTTAATTTACATTTATTTTTTTATTTCTACCTTTTATTAATTCAGTAACAGTGACTGATAACCTCATTTAATGATTGTTTTTTGTAATTAAAATTTAGTGATGTATCATATGAATTAATTCCTGAAATTTAATGTAAGATGTAATACAGAAGTAAGTTACACAATTTTTAGTTAAATAGTACGAAAATATATATATTTAACTGACTGTTTAACCTATTCCAAAATAAACTGTAACAATTAGTAAATTTAAGTTTTACTATTAGAGTGTAGTCAATTAGAGGTCAATTAGTCTTCAACAAAGTTTAAAATATATTTGTTTTAATCTAACTGAGCTGTGAATTAAAGATACAACTATCTCTGCCAGTCTCAGGCTAATTCAGATTGATAAAAATATGTTTTGAACTTCTGATGAGCATCCCGTATTCAGCCGGCATTGATTTCTTTGGAGCTTATTTTTTTATAATTTTCCCTGTAAATATTTTTTTACTCAGCCTTAACTATACGTACTACTAACTGGTTTATGATAAATAAATAAAACTGGCCAAGTGCGAGTCAGCATCGCGTCTCTTATCGCACACTTAGGGAGGGTTCCGTACAATACGAAACATAACAGAGTTTCAACCTCATATATTTGATTAATTGATATTACCAAGAATATTTGGTTTGGTCGCAATCTAGAAAGACGGGGCGTCGTCGTTTACTAGCGCCATCTATGTCATTTTGCCGAAACTAATTAGATAGATGGCGTTTAAAAACACGTTCTTTGTATGGGGACCCCCTTTAATTTTTAACTTTATTTTGATTTTAGTATTTGTTGTCCTAGCGGCAAGTTCTGTTCTGTTCTGTTCTAGAAATACACCATCTGTGAATATTTTAACTGTCTAACTATCACGGTTAATGAGCTATAGCCTGGTGACAGACGGACAGACAGACAGACATACAGACATACAGACAGACAGAAAGACAGCGGAGTCTTAGTAATAGGGTCCCGTTTTACCCTTTGGGTACGGAACCCTAAAAATGAAAACCTGCAAAACCTAAATCTTCTTTCAATTAATTATTTTACCAACTAATATTACATAAATATTTTCGTAACGACCGACTGCACGTATATACCGCACGTATATTATATAGGATACCGATTTAACTATCTGTATTCTTCTAGTAAGTGTATCAGACTATGAATACTATACTCATATCAATAAAATATAATACTATATTATTCAACAATACCTCTTTAATATTGTATGAAAGAACATAATCTTCGCGCATAAACCGCAGTCGATGACCTTGTTGTAGGGATGCGTCATCGTAATACCGTTCATAAAGCAGGTACATAATCAAGCGTGCGTCAGCTGTCCGCGTAAGGTCAATGTACTGCGGTGGTGCATAGCATTTCGTGAACATTTAGGATAATTATTAATCACTTCATCTCAGAATTGTTTAAAGATGGAAATGATAAATGACGTCTTATGATTAAAGTAAATGTTAACAATGCTGTGTTGCATGTTCAAGCAGTGCAGGTAATCATATCGGAATCCCTATCTATACACTGCAGTTTAAAGTTTACAGGAATTATGTATTACAAAATAGACTTTAAATAAAATAAGAACTTGACAGCTGCTATTGCTATTTTGGAGCTGCCTTTAATAAACAATTTATAAATTGTCGCAATTCTATACTTTTTACAAGATTTTTAAGTGTTTAAGTACATATTACGGTGAGCCACATTTATATATCAATAATACTACTTTATAATAGGTATATTATATGATATTTGGCAAGTTACGATATTTAAATAAATTACATTATTATTATATAAAATAATAATGTATTAAGTACTGCGTATTATTATTGTATAATTGTAAAATTCTATTAAATACCTAGACCTCATGACTTAGCATAAAGGGTTGGACTACCAACCAATTATTAATAATATAGATAATATATAACTAAAAATTCCATAAATTAATTAAAATAATTTTAAGTAGCCCCAATTTATTTATTAATTTAAGTTTATAAAATTAAGTACTTAATTTGATGTGTGTCTATTCTGATGTAAAATTTCAGATATAAAATAAATAAAATTGTTTAAAGACTGAAAAAAAACCTACTTTACATGCTGCGAGTAATTTTTAGTAGCAAGTTTGAGGTGTTCATCTCTATACCTCTGGAGATACTCATCAGATCTCGATAAATTGTACAATGCGACAATACGGGAAGTATATTTTAACCTCTCAAACAAAAATCGAATTTTCCAAATCGCTAACGATGTAACAGAAAATTAAATTAACAATTAAGTTCTACAGGCATCTCCACATAATAAATGTCTAATCTTCTTAATTTCGTTTAAGTGATACATCAGAATATACACCAATTAAAATTCGTTTGAAATCTATTCGAATATAGAAATATTCAAAATAAAAATCAATAAAAATGGACATTACACCAAACTTTCATCAAACCTCTCGGACCTGGCTTCGGCCATTAAATCCAACGGATCCAAAATCTGCGTAGACGTCCGCGCACCTCGGCGTCCTTTGGAAAACTGACTTTTTATATCGTATTTCTCCATCCAATTCCGCAAGGTCTTCCTCGGGACGCCGTATTTGTTCGAAGCTGCGTATACACTGTAGCCTTTTTTGACTGCGATTAATGCATCTCGGAGGTGTTGCGATGAATATTGCTTGTATGACTTTTCTTGAAATACATCTGTTTCTATATTGACTATTGCGTTTGGTCGTCGTCCCACGATCCTCGGTCTTGCGTGAATGTTCAGCGGTATGCCGTGATCCATGTCGATAAAATGTCTCGTCACAATTTCCGTGGAAGTGCGCACACCTGGAACAAGCGAAGAAAGATGACGCCCGACATATTACAGTGTAATTGTGATTACATTGTAATATTGATTGTTATATTATATAGTGTAATGTAAAGACAGGGCGCACCTTTCCTGGCTTGTTACAGGCGGGAGGGGGTAAAAAGCAAGGAAAAGTCGCCTATTTTTGAGGGGGTCATTTAACTAACAACTTATTAATGAAGCATAATATACGAATCAAGCTATCAGTAACGGCCGATTTCTATATTCGATGGATCCGCATTTCAATGCGATTAGAGATAGTTTGATATTCGTGATACTTGCTGAACGACTGATTCGATTCACATAAGATTCGTTTTCCACTATACATTACCGAACATTATGCAGAACTGTTAATCGACACTCAAATCAAAATAAACAAGTAAGTAGTTATCTACTCATAAAATTTAATTTTATAACCGCTGGAACACAAAATCCTTCGTGTTTTAATACTTGTAACTTATAAATAGTTAAAGGTAAGGTAAAGTTGCCTATGTTTGAGAGGGTTATTTAACTAAACGTTATCTAAGTTTGAGAGGGTATTGAAGTAAAGGCACAGAATAATGAATAGTACAAGTGCAGAAATTGCACTCCCTGAGAGCAAAAATGCGAGATTAAACCTAGTTACAACGTCGGTAACGTTCAAAATGTTCTTCACGCCTCGGGTGCAACCTTGAATTTGCGTCACAGTATCAACTAATAGTAACTATGAACCGCGTGTTGCGCACCGTAAAATGCATCGTAAGTCCGCACAGCGAGTCTGAATAACTCGGTCAACTCGTGGCCTCTCCTATAGTTATGAGAAAACAAATAATAATATAATATAAATAATATAAAATAATAAAATACAAATAATATAAACAAATAATATAAAGTTATGAATGTTATGAGAAAACTTGTTGAAGCCCTTAATTGGTAGAAGAATACTCTAAGGTAGAACAATGTAATGAGTACATTACTGATAATAAGTGCTACATTAATGTTTAATGTCGAGGTATAAAAGTACTACAGTTGTACTAAAATACGTCACGTTCAATTAAAAATGAGTAAAGTTTTAGATTGCGTAACTTATATAACGCGACAAAATAGTACTCACTTGCCTAGAATCGTAGTTTGTTTGACTTGTAACATTATAATAGTCTAGGAACTGACTCACTTTTTCAACCAAAAATAATGATGAAACTAAGCTGATTTATACCTACCTACCATTTCATGTGTGACATTATATACTTTTTACATAGTTACTATATGTTAATATCGTAAGCAAGGAATATAATATTGAGGTAGGCACAAGTATGGCGCGCGGGCGATCGAGAGCGCGCGTGACACTTTACTGACTGAACTTGTACCCTAGCGGGTGCGCGGAGGTACTTGTAGTTTCATAGCTACAGCGCGGAGTGCGACAGGCCTGGCAAAGGTCATATAATGTTTGAGGGGGTTATTTAACTAAAAGTCGCCTATGTTTTAGGGGTCATTCAATTCAACTAAAAGTCAAGAAGAGATACTTTCTTGCGAGTGACGGATACTTGATAGTGGCATACCACCGGGCGTTACTTTATCGATTCAAGCTTGCCTAACACCTGCATGCTGCTAGATTTCGAGGCCAAGAGGTTTTTGACGATATTTTCCTTCAGCGGAGGGTCAATGTGTAGTACACATTTGCGATTGAAACCCACCACATCTGGCGTCAAAGCCGTCCATTTTTCCGATGGGCCATCGGGCTTCTCAAACCATTATATGTTATATTATCTTTTATAAGTTTTACCAGTGAATATAATACTTTTTAAACTAAAGAGGAAGATATTCGGGTAGCTTAAGCTTCGGAAGGCGTCGTCTCGAAGTGTATTATTTACCGCAGGGCACTGAAATGTTTGGCGAAACATTTCAAAGCCTTCACGTTTTTTAGTAGGGCTGTTTGTTTACTATTACAAAAACTATGATAAATATTTTTACACCTAAAAATAATGGCTCCGGTGAATTGTTAGGACCTATATTTATATAGACCTACTATTAGAATATACTATACGAGCTAGATATATAAGCAGTATAGCTCTTTATTTGCACACCTAAAATTTAAAAACCATTTAAATTAAAGACTCTAAACTTATTATTTAAGCCAATGCAAAGCTGAGACAATCACTGAGAGATGGTGATCAAAGGTGAGACGATTCCTTCCAGCCAACCGAACTGTACATAAAACATTACGAGACTGTAAAGGACGATGATGTGTCGATTAAAAACAAACGTAATAAATATGCTTATATTAAAATATGAGGTGATAAGATAATCGTATATGAGTTACGGACGCGTTAAATAATATCCTCTGTAGGGCTATTCTGTAAGCTAGTTTACGCATCTCGCAAGCAGAATCCGCGGTGAGATTTAAATTCAAATCGTAATACGATTGTAATACGGTTGAATTTCCTAATACAACATTCAAATCTCACCGCTTGCGAGATGCGTAAACTAGCTTACAGAATAGCCCTACTGTTCCATTCTACTTATATTTGTTATTCTTGTGTAAAATATCGGCCAAATTGTTCCAGCCGTATATTTGCAAAGAAGTCGCAAACAAACAACAAACTGCATTTTACATTGAAGTACAATAATTTCGGTAGAATATAACGAAAAAATGCACGAATAAAAAACAATACTTTTTTAATTTTTCATTTATTAACTCTCATAATAATAGCAAAAACTGGTACAATCAGTATCTTCTATAGTTATATAATAATTATTTTTTATTATTATAATAAAACTCGGGCGGCGTGAAGTTATACAAACGTGAAAGTGTTTGATTCCGTAGTCAATATTATTAATTTAAAATAAATATCTTTGGTTCTATAAGGAAAATATATAAATAATACAAATCCACATTATTATTTGGCATAAAACTTCAGCGTTGCAGTACTACGGAACCTTTATTATTTCTGATAAATATTTATCACTATAATAATGAAGTACAACCAAACGAAACAACACGAAACGACAAATATTTAAACATAATACTGCATAACATGTTATAATAGTAATAATGTATAATAATACACTTATATTATTTATTTATAATACAATAAGATTCTCAAAACGCTGGTCGAATAAATATTACATTATTTATTTCATTATTAATTGCTAAAATGCGTATCCCATTATTATTTTTGATTTAATTATTTATTTTTTATAGCCAGTATTTCGAGAACCAGAAATATAGCATCTTACGCACTATATTTTTTTATGTTTAATAATATAATAATAGTTATAGTTAGTTATAGACTAATAGGCACTTGACAGAAAAGGCATATAATTTAGATTTCTGACTTATTTCATGCTTCTTGCGTTTAAAATAAGTAATATAAGTAACAAAGTTTTTTTTAGGTAAACTATTTTATTTTTAAAATACTTAAATTATTTTCTAAAATTAAGTAATGGTGCCGAAACTATTAATAATAATGTAATAGTTAATAAAATATAGCGTTTACCGTAGCAACTAAACACACATTTACAATGGTCGAGTTTTGGTACGGCGATAATTCGACTAGTGTAAATGTTCCTTAAGATCGAAGTCGACAATTGAGACCGAGAATTCAGACTGAGACCGAGATGAGATATTTGTAGTTAAATAATACGTGTTTTTTTTAATGAAGACATAAGTTGTTATATCAATGAAAATCTTTTATTACATTTGAATTTAAAGTATTGATTCGAATTATCAGGACATTGAACTTTGGTAAGAAAATTAAGTACTCAGACTGTCATAAAAAAGGCAGACAGATTCGTGCCTAACACCCGAGTGACCGCAAGTTCAGTAATACTAAACTAAACTACTAAACTCTTGAGTAATAACTACTAAATTCTTGAGTAATAAGTTTCCGCAATCAGTCCGGCATAGTCAATACGGCATGATTAGTACGTAAGTAACGCTGCGAAGTAATACCGCACGGAAGCGTCCGGCCCTGCTGCCGCTTGGTAGCAAACTGAGCGCGGAAGCGTATTATTCAAGCATTTATTATTACTGAACTTGCGTTCACTCGGGTGTTCGACACGAATCTGCCTGCCTTTTTTATGATAGTTTGAGATTAAAGTATATATTTTTTTCAATGTTTTTATACATGTTTTATAATACGGCGATGGTCACGCCTGATAGTAAGAGTACTTCAATCAGAATGTCAATAACTTATATATTAAGAAAATGGCATATGTTATATTAATGTAAATGTTATATCTATGTAGGAACATACTAAAATACAGGATGATTAATTAAGGTGGGTGAGATACTTCATTCTCTGTGTATACAGCGTGTTACAAAAAGTCGAAATAATCATGAGGTGGGGTTATATAGTACTATTAAGTATTCTGTGGTTATATGCTTCCGATAATTATACTATCAGTGTAGTTGGAACTTCAATTGCACTTTGAAAGTTTCATAGAAAATGTCGTGCGATTTCCCTGTCAGCTGATTGTATAGACCAATAATATGGACACTGGCGCAACCTGCCAACCAATCACAGTCACGACACTCTCTCATTGGTCAGCGGTTTTAAAAAATCTTTCGCGGCATTATGCGTTGCTAGGCAACACACACAAGATTAAAATAAACAATATGTTTTTGCAATAGATAAAACAGAAGACATAATTTTTATTCACCTGTCATGCTAGGTTGTGTAAAGACCGTTAAAGACAGAGAAAGCATTCTGTAACACACATACGAGCATATTATGACTTGCCACAAAAAGTAGCTTACCGCCGTTAAGGAGAAAATCTGCCACTATAACCTCAGTGTTCCGGCAGCACACCGCCCTTGAGAGTCAGAGTATTTGAGTCCTAGCGTGTTCACCATCTTCGACCACATCATCACTTACCACCAGGCGAGATAGTGGTCCAACGCTAGAATACAACATATAAAAATTTTCTTACCAGCAGAAAATCATGTTTAGTTCAAAGACGAATAACAGAATGGTAACACCCCATATTGGCATAAATAATTTTAAAACGGTTCAAGGAATCAAAGTCAATAGTAATCAAAAGGTCTTCAAATCGTGAGTGAATAGGTATCTTCTGAGTAAACACGCTCCATCATCGATCGCATCATCAATTAACATCAGGTGAGATAGTGATCAAGTGCTACCTAGTTCGGTGTAAAAAAAAGGCACAGTCATTTTTATTTTATTTTAGGCACTTTATAAAGCACAAATAAATATTAATTAAATAAATTAGCCTCATTTAGTTTATTTTATACGAATATTTAACGACATACATAAAAAAATACGTTTGTCAATCACTTATGTAAGTTTTTTTTAAACACTATGCCTAGCACGTTCACCGTTCTCAAACGCATTATCGCTTGCCCCTAGGCAAGATAGTGATCAAACGCTAAATATAAAAAAATAACTTTTCTTTAAGTCTTTAAAAGCTGACTCACATTTAATTTTTTATATTATTGAAAAATTTTCATTTAATATAAATTATTTTTCAATATTTATTGACAAAATTAAAATACATTTCGAGAAATTGATAAATTACTTGGTTAAATTAGATAAAAAAAAAATTTATATTATAACCTGTTAATAAATTATTACGATTTAGGCTTCATTTTTATTATGATTAATAACTGAATAAATATTAGGGTAGATAAAAAAATATTTAAATTCCTGCATAAACACATAAATTTGCTAATATAAAAAAGAGGGTACGTAGAAAGCTACGCGTTAGAAGTGATACTTCCAAGTTCATTTAATTTATTTCTCAACATAACTAATTATATTTTTGTATCTAACTAACTCCATCTGTTGAACTTTAGCGAATACGTCTTCGTAGTTACGCCGTTCTACAATAGAGGGCGTTTATAAATATAAAATATAACAAGACGCTTACGTCAATTCCGCTGCCTTGGAACCGTGAATCATTTCCGCCAAATGTTACTAGAGCGCTTAGAGAAGTTTACACTTTATAAGATAATAACCCCTAAGACTTGGACCCCAATTTTTTAAACTACCCGGTAGTTTAGAAAATTAGGGCCCCGGTGTAGCGAAGACATCACTTGGTAATCCAACATTATCAAATGTAATGTTTCATTTTAGTTAGAAAAATCTAATTTTTACCCTATCCTAGAATATTTAATAAACATTTTAATTCTAAAATTTCATAGTTAAGTCTTTTCATACATTTTTGGACGAAGAACGTCAAGCACACTTATTTTGTTTAAAGGCCAATCAGTTTTTTTTAATCCTTAACAATAAATTACAACAAAACTTACTTAATTAAAATTAAGTCTTATTCTAATAAACATCCCGATTGTTGGTACATTTACCCTAACTTTAGGGAAATATTTCGTTTACTAGCAACACTCCGTACAAAAGCCGCTCTGTGTGGCCAATTTTGAAAATAGGTAAATAACAGTTTACCTACTATAGTTTAATTTCGCAAAGTACTTTATAGTTTGTCGGAAATATTTACAATATTTTTCTTGCATGTGAAAATGTTTGTAAAATGTACTTTGACTTTTTTACTTACAGTAAACTTACAAAAAACATCTATTTTCCATAACGATATTAAAATAAAAATAGCCAAATAATTGATTTAGTAAATAAAAATCTGTGTTTATACTATAAATATGTTGAAAACTAAATTAAATATTGCAGAAAATTAAATTGTAATCCAATCTTTGATAATTCTTTGGCAATATTCCCAATCGTAAGACCAAAAAAGTCTTAAAACGTCTCTATTAAGGCATTTTTCATTCCAATTTCAGTTATTTTGCCTAACATTTAAGATTAAACGAACACTCTAGGGAAAATTACAACGTGTAATTTTATGAAATCATTGAGCATAAAATAATAAAATAAAGAATTAGTAATAATTTTTTTAAAAGCTTTAAAAAAAAAATTACTAATTCTTTATTCCACCATTTTACCACCCATCAAGGAGAAAATCTGCCGCCATAGCCTTACGGTGTTCCGGTAGCACACAGCCCTTGAGAGTCAGAGTATTCTAGGCCTAGCGTGTTCACCATCTTCGAACACATCATCGCTTACCACCAGGCGAGATAGTACAAGCATATAAGAAATTTTAAAAAAAAAATTTTTCTTGTGTAAAGCACTAAGTTTGCGCTAGAGTGTTTTGTTCCTAGATCACAGTTAAATGTAGGACTAATTTCATTAATGCTTTAAGGACCAGTTTCACCGGTTCCTGATATTGCGTTAGATAGTTATTTGCACAGAAATATGAATAATATTGTTAATATTTCTGTGGTTATCTGACACATGATGCCATATAAAAGCTGTCAAAAACTTGTCAGATTTCTTCATATTCCTGATAGCGCTATCAGGAACCCGTGAAACTGGCCCTAAAAATCTTTATTTATTTAGGTCAAAAACAACTACGAACGGGCTTTGATAATTTAAAATTTTCTTTCGTTACGAAAATACTAATACAAAAAAAATTGCAAAAATTTGTATAAAAAAATATTTTCCGAGTTTTTCGCTAGTTTATGTGCTAAAATATATTTAACATCAAAAGAAATAATTCATTTTATATTTATATAAAATTTATATCTATATAATAAAACAAAACAAAAATAAAATATATCAATAATACAATTTTCTATATAATATACACTATGGTGTATGGTAAAGTATGTAACTAAAAGCTTTTTTTTTACGATAAATTATTATTTTAAAGATTTAAAAAAAACATTCGTACTTCAAAAATAAGGAATACTTTTTTATAATTTAACGTGTGCAATTTTTATGTACCAGATATTTTCCTAATCACTTGAATCTCTGAATACATTTTTTCTAACTTTAAAAGGTACCTTTTAAAAATACTATTATAGTTACAGACTTTCCCAAACAGTTAACTCTTTGAACAGTCGTACCTGGGCATGTTTTCCAAGGGGTTCGCGTCCCGTGGGTACGATGACATTTTGGGGTTTACATTTTTTTTACATTTTAGTTTATTTAACTAGCTAAGCCCGCAGCTTCACCTGTATTATTGTATTAACAAACCGGACAAGTACGAGTCGGACCCGCACATGAAAGGTTCTGTACTTACAGTACAATCGATACAGATAAATAAAATTGAAGTGTTTTTTTGTAAATTGACAGGTTTTCACTAAATAAATATAAAAGTTTAAACTAAGGATATCTCTGAAACGGCTGGACCGGTTTTAACGGGACTTTCACTGGCAGATAGCTGACGTTATAAGGATTTACTTAGCTACTTTTAATATACTATAACTTGTGTTTATTTTATTTTTGTTGTCATAGCAACCATAGTAATACACACTCACTGAAAATGTAAAGTGTCTATTATGATTCACAAAATCGAGCGAAAAGCGTCAGAAAAATACACGTATGGGGGTATGGGGACCCCTTTAATTTTTGTTTTTATTATTTTATTTTGTTAAAAATATAGCGAAAATAGTAATACATACTAGGTGGAAATTTCAAGAATATACTAATTACGGTTTAGAAGAAACAACCCTCTGACAGACGGACGGACGGATAGCGGAGTCTGAGTATTAGGGTGCCGTCGGCAGCATTTGGGTACGGAACCCAAAAAATCCTATGTCCTATTCCAATATACTGGATATCCTTTTTCAAAATGTAAGAGAAATCGAACTGTATAGTGGTGACGACTGACGAGTTAACAAACAAACAAATATACAAACTGACTTTCCTATTTATAATTATTTGTGGTGATTTTAATTTATCAAAGCCCAGCATATTCAGTCACATTTCCTTCTGCTTTAAGAAGTTCATATACAGAGACATCTTGAGTTTTAGCTAATACGTTTTAAATGTATGTATAACTTTTTGATTGTTTACTCTTTGGACTCAGCGACAGTCATATTCAGAGCGGAGTTGCCATCTCCGCTCCCATTCTCCCCAATTTTCTCTTCGATTCTCCCACCCTCGTCGCTAGAAATGTTAGAATTGAAAAGAAAATGTTTGCCAAATTCCAAATCTGCTTCGAAATGTGGTAAATCTTCGGGTTTTTCGAAATGTTCCATGTTAGGGTACTCGTAGCTTAGTTCTTTTTGTTTTTTGCTGTTTTCGACGAACTGTTTCAATTGTTGAGGCATCGGGAACGAGGACTTGATGTGGCATCGCTTCATCCAGTTCCGGAGCGATTTTCGTGGAACTTTATGTGTTTGGGCCGCTCTAGAAATAAAGATAATCATTTATATGAATAAAAAAACAATTATAAAACAGTGTAGTAAAACAGTGAGTGTAGGACGCCCTCCAGCTAGGTGGAGCGATGATATACGCAAGCTGACTGGCAGCTGGAAACAAGGAGCTGAAGATCGAGCTCAGTGGCGTGCCATAGGTGAGGCCTATGTCCAGCAGTGGACAGAGATAGGCTGATGATGATGAATAAAGCAAAAAAAGGTACGTGCGCGTAAACTTATGTACGAACGTAAAAAGTTACTCTTTTTTGGCGTAACAAAACAAAAAATAGCTAAAGATTCCAGGCCATATGCCACAGCTCTTTGTTTGTAAAAAGAAATAAAAATTGAAATGTGAGGGACAGACCTGCAAAATAGTCAAATATCCTGCGCGTTGTCTCAACTAGAGAGTAGAGTAGTCTCTGCTAGAGATGTAAGATGGCAATCTTCCATCTCTAGCACGATTCCATCTTGGACCGCATCATCACTTCACATCATATAGAGTGGTCGAGAGATATTGTCCAGATATAAAAAATAAAAAAGAACCCTTACCTGTATATACTTCCACCCTTTTTGACATCCATCAGGGCTGCCCACATAGCTTCGTTGGAGTACCTCCGATTAGGGTTGAACTTCCCCATCATCACTCTTTCTAGATCTTTGCGCGACAACCCTGACGAACTGACTTCCTTTCCCTCCAAAAATTGATCTAAATCAGATTTCAAAACTGACTCCCCGATATCCACATTTTTATCT
Source organism: Cabera pusaria (assembly GCA_954871355.1). NCBI lineage: Eukaryota > Metazoa > Arthropoda > Insecta > Lepidoptera > Geometridae > Cabera > Cabera pusaria. The sequence goes on along the minus strand of OX940915.1, from coordinate 15,299,319 downwards.
TTGAAAATGGGAGGTCTGCCGCGACGTCGAATCTGACTTTTCTCCACTAATTTCGGGTAAATATCTTTACTGGCAACATCTTTGGTTTTGGGTATCAATTCGACTTCAGACTTTTGGTTCTTTAAATCGATTTTTGGCTTTTTAATTTGACTGGCTTTTAACAAGGACACTTCTAATTCGCCATTTTGCTCGAGCCAAGACTTGTAGAAGTCGTTTTCTGATTTTTCAGCGATTTTTTGGTTTTCTTCTACGTTTGTGTTTAGGCCGTATTTTGAGAACTCGTTTTGTATCTGTGCTGAGTTCATTTTGGATAGTTTGGTTATGTAATCTGTGTTGGCGCGGGCCAGGTTTTGTAGTTTCGTTTGAAAGAATAACTCGCTTTCTGGCTTTACACGAAGGAAAGAACGACCTGAAAATGTTAAGGTATTATACTTATATTATTTTTTTTATAATATAGTATTAGTATTGTTTTATAAGTAACACAATCTAAAAATAATCTAAGTCATATTCAACTATTTATATTAATAGCTGTTTAAGTTCTTAAATATGATATTAAATAAAAATATAATTCTATTATATTTCAGTAATAAATAGCAAAACTAAGTTTCAAAATTATGATTTATCTCAATAATTTATTTGCAATAAAAAAATAAAAAAAAATGAATTTAATGTTAACATTATGAGTATGCAATTATAACAATTATAAACATATTTTCAGTTACATTAAAAAATATATAATTATACATATATATTATATTATTTTTTAATCACAGACATTTGGAATATATTGCGGTTTTATTGTATTTAATTCGTTATGTTAAATTATTTGTTATGATTTTTTGCATCATAACAACAAAAATTTTACTCATGGCAATATTAATCAAGTTTTAAAGTACACTTTAGTTTTAATATTATTTTTTGAACCATGAATGTATATTAAAAATAATTAAGACTAAATGTCTGTAAGATAGGGCAAAATTATTAAAAATTAAATACAATATATAAAAATAATTTTCAAAATTTTGGTATAGAGTTCTACAGGTTAAGACCAATTTATACACTCATGGTTCAATTTTGTTCTAATAAAAAAAAAAACTACAAATTTAATAAATATTATTATTATTAAAAAAAATTGGCCTACCTTACAGACATGATTTTTTCACATGGCAATGTCCATTCACAATATGATCTTCACTCTATTTTGTCTATGGCACACTTTGTCTATGGACTTTGAAAACCGCGCGGAAATATATATTTTTATTAAAATTTGATTTTAATATTTAAAAAACAGGATGATAATATAAGCTTATTCGATGTTGATTTCGTAATAGATTAATATTTCAGCTTTATATAAAGCCTTCTTCAGGATGTTGAGTGCGGAGCGCTTACTATCACTCCCCTGTCCCGCTTCCATCACTATATCGGCATCGCATAAGATCACGTTAACATCCTTTTTTAAAAATATTTAAAAAAATTAAAGGACATCTTTATTTATTTTAAGAAAATAATAAAAATAAAAAGCAAGTGACAATAGGGAAGTCACATTGCAAATAAACATTGAACATATTTTGGGACAAATAAAATAAATGAAAGAATAATAAAATTAAAAAGTTGTGTAATTGATTAAGCTTACCGGAAGTCTGTCCGAGGCTGCTTCCGGGTTTCCCTGAATCTTCATCCTGTAACAATACATGATACTTTTATAACTACCGCCTCTGTGAGCTGTTACGTAGACCTCGCGCGTCTGTTTTTGACCTACAAGTTTAATCCAATTCGATTGATTATTTTTGTCATCGGTATATTTCTAAGGTGGTCTCGTTTTAATTTCATAGAGATCTGATAAGTATCTCCAGAGATATGAATCATCATATCTCAAGTCACACACGTCTCAAACTTGCTACTGAAGCTGACTCGCGTGGCATGGAAGTCGATAGTTGTAGTTTTTTAACTATCTAAATTACTGCATTATATTGCATAACACAAAACTGAATAAATAATAAGTAAGAAAAAGTTTATCAGATGAAAACTTTTCAGACAAAAAAGTTGCGTCTTAAGTATAATGGTAACAAAAGAGTATTTTTATGGATTGTTTTATTACATTTTTAATCCCCATATCTCCGCCATTTTGTAAAATTTACAAATACGATATCGACCAAAAATTCTATTTTATTTTTTTAAAGATATCTCTCCTCTACACTAGGAAACCACCGACACAATTAGATCCAGACTCGGAACGATTGTTTGTGGATCACATAAAGAATTGTCCGGTGTGGGAATCGAACCCACAACCTTCGGCTTCGTGGACCGGCTCACTTACCATTAGATTCTAGACTAGATACTGGTTAATACGAACACGACAAAGTAACAACTTAAGCAGTGTGCGGTCACAAGCGGCAATAGCCCAATGGCTAAAGGCGTCGGCCAGGTGATCGAAAGGTCGTGAGTTATATCCCCACCTATTTCACTATTGACGTGAACCCACTCCAGATACAAGCATATTCAGCATAGTTGGAGGGGTTAACAAGAATATGAATGTGCAACCTACATTGGTAATAAGTTTTTTTTAAACGACTTCAAAAAAAAGAAGGTTTCTCAATTCGACCGTAAATATATATATATATATATATAAATATATATATATATATATATATATTATGTTTGTTCACGGATAACTTCGTCGTTTATGAACCGATTTTGATTATTCTTTTTTGTTCGAAAGGAGATATCCCAAGTGTAGTACCATGGTAATTTTATCGAGGTCTGATAAGTATCTCCAGAGATATTGAGATAAACATCTCAAAATTGGTACTGAAAATGAATAGCGCGGCATTGAAGTCGGTTCTTTTTTAGTTTTTAAACGATTTTGTAAAATAAAGGATGCGTAGAAAGCTACTCGTTAGAAATGAATCTTCCTTCACAGAGTGGGAATACTTATTTCTCAACATCACTAATTATTTTTTTGTACAACTTCATCTGTTGAACTTAGCGGGACGAATGTCCGAATGATAGCGAATACAGCTTCGTATTTACGCCGATCAACAATAGAGGGCGTTTATAAATATAAAATATAACATGACGCTTACGTCACTTCCGTTTTCTTCGAACCGTGACGCTACGTCACATCCGTTGCATTTTATCCGAGTGCGGCTGAAGAAGTTTCACTTTAAAAAAAATATACGTATATACATACATACTCGTACATACAATCACGCCTTTTACCCGTTGTTGTAGGTAGAGATTACTTCTTTTCACATGCTACGATCCTGACATACCTCTTTCGCTTCTTACACTTCCATAAGCGCCTTCATACATGCTCGCCGGTTATAGGTACTCCTGACTTGGCCTTTCTATAAAACGTCTCCGATCTGGTCGTGATACGGTCGCCTAGGTCGACCTCTACCGGCTGGACATTCACACTCATCTTATAAATCTGTTTCGTCAATATTCCTTTATCCATGCTCTCTAGATGTCCAAACCTCTAGACACTTACCCAACGACGTTGCACTATATTAACTCGACTGCTAACTAAACCGCAAAACCGGCCCGCAAGAGACGTTGAACGACATTGAACGGAGTTTGTCCCTTTCTTTTGTGTGGACCACATATATATACTACACATATACATATATAGCACTGGCAGGTTGTTAGACAAGGACACACTCCCACCTAGGTGTCTTTCGAGCGTACGGATTAAATTGAATTTGTCAAGTTAAGAATTGTTAAGTTTTATACACTTACCATGGACGTAATATAAAAGGATGGTGCAGTGCAGATGTTTTGAAAAATTCAATTTAATCCGTATGCTTTAACATTAAGGTTGTAATTGCTTTGTAGAACAAAACGGCCCAATTGAAAAGCACCCTGGTGGGAGTGTGTCCTTGTCTAACAACCTGCTTGTGCTATATATGTTCTATACTATATGTATAGTATATATATAAGTTTTCCGTACAAAAGAAAGGGACAAACTCCGTTCAAAGTCGGTCTCATTGGGGCCGGTGTACGCAGTCAAGCTAAATATTAAGTAGCGGGTCTGTGACACTTACCTCATTGTATTCCATATGATCGTTGTCCAGTTCCCCGTAGTACAGTCCGTCTTCTTCCACCGTCTCCTCTTTAACGTCGGGACTGTCCTTCTTACCCGCAGGGGGGGACGCGCACTTCTGCGGGGGGAGGGGGCCTGCAACAATGTTACATACATGATTGTAAAGTACCCGCTATTATAGCGTCTGTGCAAAAAGATAACTGTCGTGGAGGGCGCGCCTGTTGATGGTTCTGATTTACTGATTTTGTTGCGTTGACAACATTGCTCTGTGTTGCCAATATTACTAAAATGTTTGCTACCTACTCTTATCATTATCGGGTGGCAGCCAGCGAAAAAATTGTAGCGGATCTACAATTTTTTCGAACCGGGGCAGAAACTTGATAGTGGCGATCCTCTCTCCAGCGTTTGAGATAAATAACTTAATAATCTCACATAGATTAAATGGTTGGTATTTTTTGTGAATGGGACAATAAGAATCCATTAATAATTATTAAGTTGAGTTTTATGAACCATTACCGTTAATGAACATTAATAATAAACTGGCCAAGTGCAAGTCGGACCCGCACTCGTAGGGTTCCGTAACACAGTTAAGTATTCCATAACTATGATTTTTCGCAACTACAAAATTATAATTATATATAAATTATATATTCATACAAACACTATGAAAAACAAAGTTATCTTTGCGGTCGCCATATCTCAAAAACTGCTGGATGTATCTCATTCAAACCAATTTTCGCTGTTAATTTTTATTGAGATCTACAGCATATATTTTTTTTAGATTTTTTACTCCCATACTTTAAAAGTTAGAGGGGGGGGGGGGGGGGGACACACATTTTACCACTTTAGACGCGCCTATCTTTCAAATGATCGACTTTGAGAAAAAATGATTTTAGGAACCTCAATGTCATTTTTGAAGACCATACATATCGTATAGGTTTGAAGAAACATTTTTTTTTTTGTTTCAGTTCCATGTATGGGATGCCCCCCCCTTAAATTTTTTTTACTTTTGTATAATAATCGGAAAGCGGTTTACAGAATACATCTACCTACTAAGTTTCAATTCTGTAGTGCTAACAGTTTCGGAATAAAATGGCTGTGACATACGGACGGACAGACAGACAGACAAACAGACAGACAGACAGACAGACATGACAAATCTATAAGGGTTCCGTTTTTTTGCCATTCGGCTACGGAACCCTAAAAACCATAACCATTAACTTAAGTTGTGGGCCTGTGTGGCAACTGTTTGTTTCTCACAAGTCGCAGTGGGCCAACCAGGCTTCTGTATGATAGGTGCTTTTTGAAGCAAGTTTTTTTGTTTTTAACTATACTATATTATGATTTTGGCGCCCTCGGAAACTGTAGCCTGGGGTAGGTACACCGGTTGCCCCTCCTTAGATCCGGGGCTGTCGGGTGGTACTAGGTAGGTATATACCTTCCTTTGACAGTTTGACTACAATCTCGCCTGGTGGTAAGCGATGATGTTGTCGAGGATGGTAAACACGCTAGGCCTAGAATACTCTGACTCTCAAGGGCTGTGTGCTGCCGGAACACCGCAATGTTATGGCGGCAGATTTTCTTCTCGATGGTGGTAATGTCCAGCAGTGGACAGAGACAGGTTGATGATGATAGACTTACCATTGACGTGTTCGTTTCTGTGCGCGTTAGCCAGTAACGCGTCGCTGGCCACCGAGAAGTCCTTGTTGTCTCGAGCAGGCTCCGGGCTTGATGTCGAGTTCTCGGATGAACATAGACCTGTCACAAACAATTCACATAAATGACACCATTCAGGTTCATACAAAGTTAGACCGAAAATCAGATTTGAAGGCCGTGGTGTTGTGAGAGAATGGTCAGCTTTGACGCCAGAGGTACCGAGTTCAATCCCAGCGGGGACCAATAGATTTCTCAATGAAAAAAACTATGTGCGCTTTTCACAGTGGCCCTCCGGTGAAGAAAAAACATCGTGAAGAAATCCCCATCCAACCCCCGTATGGTGGTAGGACACTATCTAGTGTCCGCCTGGCCAGCTCAATTCGACCGTATATATATATATATATATATATATATATATTATGTTTGTTCGCGGATAACTTCGTCGTTAATGAACCGATTTTGATTATTCATTTTTTGTTCGAAAGGAGATATCCCAAGTGTGGTTGAGATAAACATCTCAAAATTGGTACTGAAAATGAATAGCGTGGCATTGAAGTCGGTTCTTTTTTAGTTTTTAAACGATATTATGATAAATGTTATTATTCAATAAAAGACTTTCTTAGTGATAGATTTATTTAACGAATATTTTACTTTTAATAATAATTTGTTTTTTATATGTATTGATAATGGAAAATAATTGACTTTTTTACTTAAATGTATTACTGACATTATTTAGCTATTGACATTTAATTCAATAATTGGTAAATACTTTTTATACATGTAAAAATAATAATTTAAATTATTAAATGTGTACGCATTACGAGGCAGGATTTTGATGGATTTTATTATTTGTAACACCAACATGTACTATAATTCTGAGATAAATAATTAAAGCAAACAAATTAATAGCGCAACTGTCACAAACTTTTGAAGTTACATTTCTTTTGGCGCCTGAAGTAAAATGCATCGGGAGTGACATAGCGTTACGGTCCGAGTATGACGTATCTAAGCGTTTTATTTATAAACGCCCTCTATTGTCATCATCATTATCAGCCGGTGTCAGTCCACTGCTGGACGTAGGCCTCTCCCAAGATGCGCCACTGAGCCCGATCTTCGGCTCTTCTTTTCCAGTCACTGCCCACCGCTTTGCGTATGTCGTCGCTCCGCCTGGTCACAGAACGTTCTACGCTACATTTGCCGATTCGCGGTCTCCACTCTAGGACAAGTCTACCCCAACGGTTATCAGTCCTGCGGCAGATATGACCAGCTCACTGCCACTTCAGCTTGCTAATCCGTTGAGCTATGTCGATAACTTTAGTTCTCTGGCGAATTACTTCGTTCCGGATTCGATCCCGCAGAGAAATACCGAGCATAGCTCTCTCCGTAGCTCGCTGAGCGACTTTAAACTGGTGGACCCGTCGAGCTGTGAGTGTCCACGTCTCGGCTCCGTATGTCATCACAGGTAGGACGCACTGGTTAAAGACTTTTGTCTTTAGACACTGCGGTATAGGCGACGAAAAGACGACGGAGTTTTCCGAATGCTGCCCAGCCCAGCTGAATTCTCCTCTGGATTTCCTTCTCGAAGTTGTGTTTGCCTAGTTGGAGCGTTTGCCCTAGGTTGCTATTGTAGAACGGCGTAACTATGAAGACGTATTCGCTATCATTCGGACATTCGTCCCGCTAAGTTCAACAGATGGAGTTGTACAAAACATAATTAGTGATGTTGAGAAATAAATTGAATGAACTTAACACTCTGAATTCTCACTCTGTGAAGGAAGTTTCACTTGTAACGCGTAGCTTTCCACGTACCTTTTTTTTAGGGTTCCGTACCCAAAGGGTAAAACGGGACCCTATTACTAAGACTCCGCTGTCCGTCTGTCTGTCTGTCTGTCTGTCTGTCCGTCTGTCACCAGGCTGTATCTCATGAACCGTGATAGTTAGACAGTTGAAATTTTTACAGATGATGTATTTCTATTGCCGCTATAACAACAAATACTAAAAACAGAATAAAATTAAAAATAATAGGGGTTCCCCATACAAAAAACGTGTTTTTTCGGCATTTCAAGATAACGTCCATAGATGGCGTTATATTAAAATGCCGATCCCTAACTCCTTTGTTAGACGGTAGATCACGTTATAAAAAATAAAATGTTTATTAATTGTAATTTTTTGCTGGCAAAAAATGATAGTGGTATTTTATGCTCGATTTTATATACTACTGTAGTGTGGTACGGAACCCTACGAGTTCGAGTCTGACTTGCTCTTGGCCAGTTTATTTATGTGTTTGTTACATTTTCAACGAAACGGCTAAATAAATTTTCAAGCGACTTCTAAAACGGGGAAGGTTCTCATGTTGGACAAAGTTCTCATTCATCTGTATGTTTTTTTTTGTATATTTGATACGTGATTACTCCGTCAATGGTAAGCCGATTCGAATGATTATTTTTTGAACTGGCAGGGTACACCTCCAAGGTGTTCCCATTGTAATTTTATCGAGATCCGATGAGTATCTCCAGAGATATGGAGATAAACACCTCAAACTCGGTACTGAAAAGGACGGGCGCGGCATTTATTTAGTTTTTTAAACAATCTTAAATTATTTTAATAGCATTTTGCTAGTGTTTAAGTGTTATCTCACCACACGTTGTAAAAAACACGTTGGTAAATGATGATGCGGTCGAAGATGGTAGCACGACATACCTGTTTTTTTTAATATCTTATATGCTAGCGTTTGATCACAATCTCACCTGTTGGTAAGTGATGATGCGGTCGAAGATGGTAAGCACGCTAGGCCTAGAATGGGAACTGGCTCTCAAGGATAGCTGCCGGAAGACATTAGATGTTTGGAGACAGATTTTCTAACTTGATGGTGGCAGCTGGCCAGGCGGACACTAGATAGTGTCCTAACACCATGCAAAATTAAACCTGGAATGGGAACTGGCTCTCAAGGACAGCTGCCGGAACACATTAGTGTTTGTAATTCTGGAAAGTGCTTAGATTTAGAAGTTATGTAAGTAAGTAGTAAGTAATGTATGCTTACCTCTAATTTGCAGCGCCTCAGCCGACTTGAGGAGACTCGGCAGCTCTTCTTGTGTCACGTTTACTTCTCCTTTATACATGAAGTCCACTAACGCTTGCATTTCACTGAATCTGTCAACAAAATACATCACACTTATAAATAACGAAATTATTCTGAATATAGGCAACATGAAATATATACGTAACGTACGTAGTTTTAAAGTACGTTTCGTAACTCAAAAGGAAATAAAAACCGGCCAAGTCGAGTTGAACTCGCCCACCGAGGCTTCCGTAGCACGGAATCCGTACCAACGTTGGTATGTACCAATTAAGCTAGACCTCTAAAATGTATCAGCGCTCATATAACTCAGAGGTCTACCTTAATTCGCGTAACTATGTATGTATTAATTTACACGCTTTAATTCAATATCAACTTTTCTTATTTTTTGTTTTTGTCCTTAATTTGTGGTGCTGACCTTGCTTCTTGCTAAATTTCATGATTCTAGGTCAACGAAGAGTACTTACCCTATTTTTTTATACCCAAAACCTAGGGTACTTCCGGTTGACCTAGAATTATCAATTTCTGTCAAAAGTAAGCACACAAGCACGCAAGCAGCACAAGTAAAGGAAAAATACTGAAAAATAAAAAAAGTGGTACTAACAAGTTTTCGCGAATATCTAAATTTGCCCATATCTTTTTATTGTGTTGACTCAAGACCTTGGTTTTTATACACCCATTAGGGACTATAGACTTCATTATCAGGTATAAATTTCAACTTGCTAGGTCCACCCGTTCCTGAGAAAATCAGTGGTGACACACGGACAAACGGACAGACAGACAGACAGACAGACAGACAGACAGACAGACGGACAAGAAAGTGATCTTATAAGGGTTCCTTTTTTACCTTTTGTGGTACGGAACCCTAAAAATGAACCCTTATAGGATCACGTTGTTGTCCGTCTGCCTGTCTATCTATCCGTCCGTCTGTCACGACCTTTTTCTCAGGAACGCGTACAGGTATCAAGCTCAAACTTTTAAAAAAATCAAATAATTCGGGTCTACGGTATCTTTTAGCTGTGAAAAAATGAAACTTGTAAGTCAGTGAAATCGTTAGTAAATATATAAAAATAACAAGCAAATTTTAAAATTTAATTCAAAGGTTTCAGTTTTTTAATCTGTTTCATAACACCATTAAATAGCAGTCGCCTTGTTATTACGTCATACGGCTATGTAAACTTAGAACCGTCAACTGTCAACTATCAGATCACTGCATTTGTTTACACAGCCAACTGACGTCATAATACGTAGTATTATTATGTTTTTTATCAAACATCTCCGACAAATGTTTTTCAGTCTTCTTTATCCAAAGGTTGCCTGGAAGAAATCGCGTTTAGCGATAAGGCCGCCCATTGTAACACTATAATTAACATTTATACTACTGTTTGTTGTGCATCAAGAGGTGGTTACAATAAAGAATTGTGTCTATCCACACAGAGTAATATGACATGACATGAACACAGAGTAATATGACATGACATGACCACAGAGTAATATGGCGCCCACTGCGTCCAGAGTTTTCGTCCAAATTACGCGCGTAATTTAAAGATGAAAAATGTAATTTAATTTTGATGGCACCTAACGATTGAATAAAACTAATGTGATTTTTTTTTGTGGTTAATTAGCACTATAGGATATTTTTTGAGACACTTTTCAAAAATGGGTGTAATACGTTATTGTCAGACCATTATTTGGCGAATAGATTCAATAGCGGTGACAATGAATGGCTTATAGGTGGCCCAGGCCCTTGGAGCACCTAGACGTAGGTACGACTAACTAAGGGTGCGGGTCGGAACACCTCCTCGTGGTGTACCCTGGGTATCGGTCGACAACTGCTTGATCTATTTAAGGAATTAACTGATAGCAGATTCAAAACTAAGTTATATAAATTTCTTATTGACAAAATGTTTTTATTCTGTAAATGAATTTATGGATGAGAGTATAAATAATTATTTTTCTAATTAATTTAACTAACTTGACATCTCTATTTATTTAATATAATTTGATCTATATTTTCTTTTCTTTGAAATTTTATCCCTAATTTTGACATCCAAATTTCATTAATCAGAATTCTGACATATATTCTATCCTTTTGACCAAGCTTTTTGACAAACAACAATCAATTGACATTTGACAGTCGTTAGTTATAAATAATAATAATAATGTTCATAATAATATAAATGTATCAGTGCTGTGTATTAGTGTAAGAGTAATGTAATGTAATCTTGTTCTGGAATTGTTTAATTAATTTAAATTATAAAGATTTTGCTTGTAAAGTATTTGTACGCCGGCAACGGTAGAATATGTTGGCTAAAAGAATATTAAGACCTATTTGTACCATATTCTGGCAAATAAATAATTTTGATTTGATTTTGAACTTTTCCCAGTCAACCGATCGATAGCGAAGTTCCGACGCGAGGGGCTCCTCCGCGTGTCCGTCTGATATTCAGCAGAGGGCGCAGTGTGACGGAGCAGGGCGAGCTCGGTGGTGGGAGCCGTCCGGTGGTGGGTCTGAGCATAATGCTCGGACTTAGTGGCGTGGCTGGTGACGGCCGCAAGAGGGCTGCTCGCATGCTTTGGTCATGCGAGCCGGACGGTGGACGGTGGACGGTGTGCGAGTAGGGGTATCTGCCCTTCGCACACCTGTCATTAGAGGGACAGAAGATGTGAGGCGTAGCTGAGGAGAGCGCGTGCCGCATTCCTCTGTTATTTAGGGGTGCACATGTGTACCTGGGTCGTGGGCCCAATGGGCCAAGTGGTGGGGCCGGTGACGGTCGTAGGGTGGAGTCTCGCATACCCATCTTGCCCCACAACGGTGGATGACGGCTCACTCCAGGTTTTTAGTGCGGTATCCTGCCTTTAAGGCAGCGAGTCCCACATAATCATCTCGCTCCCCCGGGCGAGTGGTATCCACCCCGATAATAATATAAAGGACATTCCTGGGTCAAAAAAAAAGGTACAACTAACTTACCTCATGTCCCTCATGAGTACGATGGGATGTTTACACGGGTTTTGGGACAATAGCCTCTCTAGGTAGCCGGAGCATGCGGACAGTACTATCTTGTGGCACCGAAGCTGTCTCGACTCGCATGCCAGCGTCACGTCTGCAAACTGCTCGCTTAGCAGGAGACGGGGGAACCATGACTGGAAAAAAGAAAGTCACATATTAGAAAACTTATTTTTTTTATATCATACTACATATCAGTTACGTGACTCACGCGGCATGGAAGTCGGTTGTTTTAGTTTTAAAACTATCTTAATTATTTTTTATTTCAAATAGGCAAGCGTTTGACCACTATCTCACCTGATGTTAAGTGACGATGTAGCACGCTTTAATTAATAAATATTTATTTCATAACTAATTATTTCACCATTCGGTTTTTATATGACTTTAAATAACAGGATTTGAGGGCCCGGTGGTGTAAGTGGGAGAATGGTCGGCTTTGATGCCAGAGGTACCGAGTTCAATCCCCACCGTGAACAAATGGATTTTTCGAACGAAAAATGTATGTGCTCTTTTCAGTGGCCTTTCGGTGAAGGATAAACAACCCCCGCATGGTGGTAGGACACTATCTAGTGTCCGCCTGGCCAGCTTCCACCCTCAAGTTAGAAAATCTGTCGCCAAACATTTGATGTGCTTCGGCAGGTATCCTTGAGAGCCAGTTCCCATTCTAGGGTTCAAACGCTAGCTTATAAGATATAAAAAAAACAGTAAAGGTCAGACTTTTTTTGATTATGCAGATTATAATAGATTTGTAAAATTTTGTAAACCTACCCACATCCATATTTAAATCAACATAATTATGAATTATACCTGTAAATTAGTGTGGTAGGAGTTCCACCGTACGCAGAACTGTTGCGGTGGCAGCGCCATCTCGTATCCGTAACCAGGAACTATTAGCAAACTCTAAACATACTTATGTATTATCTTTGGCTTTTCTAATAAAATTGCACAATTTAAATGTCCAATACTATCACAGGCAAATTCCTTTTTAACACTAATTTTTATAAAAAATATTTTTAAGTACATGAAATACTTTTTAAGTAGAAACTTTTTAGACTAGACTGTATATATTTTTTATTTTTTAAATACTGAAATATAGGTCTTCTTTATGTGTACCTGAAACAAAAAATAATAATTATAATTATACCTTTAAATCTACGAAATAATTAAATCTAACACTATAAGTATTTTTGAAGTTATACTTCTTTTGGCGCGATAGAGAAAAATGATGGGAGTGAATTTTTACGATGCGCGCGCACACCGACACCTAAATTTGACATCGTGAAGTTAGTTCTAGGTGGTACGATGCGCGCGCACACCGACACCTAAATTCTACACCGTGAAGTTAGTTCTAGGTGGCATGACTATGTTCAAGTTGTATATGTCATATTTAACGTCATATTTTTACGTTAATAAAACCTTTTTTCATCATCATCATCATCATTAACAGCCTGTACTCGTCCACTGCTGGACATAGGCCTCTCCTATGGCACGCCACTGAGCTCGATCTTCAGCTATTTGTTTCCAACCGCTGCCAGCCAGCTTGCGTATATCATCGCTCCATCTAGCTGGAGGGCGTCCTACGCTTCGTTTCCCGAGTCGTGGTCTCCACTCTAGAACACGTCTACCCCAACGGTTATCGGTTCTACGACAGATGTGACCAGTCCACTGCCACTTCAGCTTGCTAATCCTTTGAGCTATGTCGATAACCTTGGTTCTCTGTCGGATGACTTCATTTCGAATTCGATCTTTCAGAGATACTCCGAGCATAGCCCTTTCCATAGCTCGCTGAGCGACTTTTAATTGGTGGATCAGTCGCACCGTCAGTGTCCACGTCTCGGCTCCGTATGTCATTACAGGTAGGACGCACTCATTAAAGACTTTTGTCTTTAGGCTCTGTGGTATCGGCGATGAAAAGACTCGACGTAGTTTTCTATATGCTGCCCATCCCAGCTGTATTCTTCTGCGGACTTCCTTTTCGAAATTGTTTCTACCCAATTGCAAGGTTTGGCCAAGGTAGACATATTCTTGAACAGTCTCGAGAGGGACTCCATTTAAGGCAATCGGTTCCGGAATGACATGTTCGTTGAACATGATCTTGGTCTTATCCAAGTTCATGCGGAGACCAATGCGTGCAGAAGAATCAGCAAGGGTGGTCAGCATGTATTCCAAGTCCTGTACGGTTTCAGCCATGATAACGATATCGTCCGCAAATCTCAGGTGTGAGAGGTTTTCGCCGTTGATGTTTATGCCTCGTCCTTTCCAGTTCAGCGTCTTGAACATATCCTCTAGAGCGTTTGTGAACAATTTGGGGGAAATAACGTCCCCTTGTCTCACACCTCGATGTAAAGGGATATGTTCAGTCTGCTGATTTTGTACTTGGACGGACATAGTCGCGGCTTCATACAAACCTCTCAGCACTTGCACGTATCGCCAATCAATTTGGCACCGTTGCAGGGAATCCAGAACAGACCAGGTTTCAATAGAGTCAAAGGCTTTCTCATAGTCCACAAATGCTAGACACAGGGGCTGGTTATACTCTTCTGTCTTCTGTATAACCTGCCGCACAGTGTGTATGTGGTCTATGGTGCCGTATCCTCCTCGGAACCCAGCCTGTTCAGGGGGCTGGAACTCGTCGAGTTTACGCGCGAGACGATTTGTGATGACTCTCGAAAACAGCTTATAGACGTGACTCAAGAGTGAAATAGGTCGATAGTTCTTTAATAGGGTTTTGTCTCCTTTTTTGAAGAACATAATGACTACACTCTTGCTCCACGTCTTCGGAGTTCTCCCCGAAAAGAGGACAGAATTGAAAATACGCTGAAGCTGTTGTAGCGTAGGAGTTCCACTAGCTTTTAAGAGCTCCGTTGTGATTCCATCCTCTCCGGGGGCTTTTCCGTTTTTAAGCTGTCTGAGAGCCAACACAATTTCGTCTAGGCTGATATCTGGCAAATCTTCGGTATGGTGGCGGGTTAGAGTGGCTCTAGGATCTTCAATATGGGGTTGGGGACGAGACGCTTGTGAGGTGTATAAGTGGCCGTAGAAGTCTTTAACTTCCCTTAGAATCTCCGGCTTAGAAGCGACGACACTCCCGTTAGATGTGGTCAACTTCGTCAGATGGCTTCGGCCCAGCTCTTGAACAAAGACTTTTGACCCCCGGTTTCGCTCGATCGCATCTTTAATAGAGCTTGTGTTGGAATTCCGGAGGTCACGTCTTACGAGCTTCGTGATCTTTTTGTTCAAAGACCGCTGTTCTGACGAAGTGACTGCAGGAGTTTCACGCCGCTTCTGCATTAGCTGCAGAGATTCTCCTGAAAGCTTAGACTTCCTAACGGCACCTCGCGTCTCACAGAATTTCGTTCCCTCTTCCCTGAGGATTTCCACCACTTGGTCGAGATCTTGGTCAATATCAACGTCGACTGTGGTTTCCAGGGCAGCGAATCGGTTCTCCAGTTTCAGCTGGAATGTTTCAGACCCAACTACGGACTGGAGCATGTTAGGTCGGAGCGTGGACTTCATTAGACGGACGCGTTCAAGCTTGCAGTCGATATCTAGAGTGCCTCGGACTAGTCGGTGATCACTGCCGGTTTTAAACCTAGTGATCACTGAGACATCTCTAAATATACGCTTCTTGTCCGTCATAATGAAGTCGATCTCGTTATTGGTCATAGAGTCGGGGCTTTGCCACGTCCACTTCCGCCGGGATCTTTCTGAAAAAAAGAATTCATCAGAAAAAGCCCCTCTTTTTCCAGGAAGTTGACGAGCATTTGCCCCCTATGATTCCTGCTTCCAATTCCGTATGGACCTACTACCGATTCGCTGCTTGATTGTACTCCCACTTTAGCGTTGAGATCCCCCATGACAACGTTGAAGTGAGCCTTTTGGGTGGTGTGCAAGGCCTTGGAAATGTCCTCGTACATTTCCTCCACTTCATCATCCGAGTGTGCCGAAGTCGGTGCGTATACTTGGATAACTTTAAGGCTATACCTCTCGGTGAGTTTGATCACAAGATACGCTACCCTTGTCGACACACTGGAGATTTCTAGAACGTTGTCAGAGAGGACCTTGTGGACCAAAAACCCGACACCGCCTTGGGATGGTTGGTCTCCCTCTCTGAAGTACATAAGATGACCGGATTCCAGGGTCACGGTATCCTCCCCTCTCTTCGGATTTCACATAACCTTAGAATGTGCCATCTTATGTTCTTCAGCTCCTCTTCGAGTTGTGCCAGATGTTCATCAAGCCGTAGCGTGCGTCCGTTGTACGTTGCCAGTGTCAGTCGGTGTTGGCGGCCTACCGTAGCCCGGGGATTCTTAGCACCCCCTGCCCCGCCGTTACCATGACCGCCGCCTTGGCCAGGAATAGCAGGGCGACCGGGAACTGGGGGCCGTTGTGTAGTTGTGTCTGCCATGAAGGTTTTGCCCAAATAATCACCACGCGCTGGGCAGTCGGGTTGGGTGATCGCAGGACGTAGCTTCTCGCACCGGTGACGCTGCTGCCCGTCACCGGTCTGTGGTATTTAGTTACGCCGCTTGGAATGGTTATACCGCCATTGGTCGGTCGCCAGAGCCTCGTCAGCTGATCGGCAGGATGCACCGCGGGCAGGTGAGGTTGGCTGGGAGCACTAAGGTGAAATTGCTCCCTTACATCACATAAACCTTTTTTATTTAAATAAAATCTTTTTGATTAATTTTAATATTTATCGTTAATCACTACTGCATTTTTAACCGACTTCAAAAAAAGGAAGAGGTTTCTCAATTCGACCGTATATATATATATTTTTAATGTTTGTTCGCGGATAACTTCGTCGTTTATGAACCGATTTTGATCATTATTTTTTTGTTCGTGTACCGGTAAGTGTGGTACCATGTTAATTTTATCGAGATCTGATTAGTATCCCCAGAGATATGGAGATAAACATCTTAAAATTGGAAAAACTGAAAACTAATAACGCGGCATTGAAGTCGGTTCTTTTTTAGTTTTTTAAATGATATTGTAGTATTTTTTTTTATACGCCACAGAAGTATAACTTCTAACGCGTGTACATAAGTACACACACTCTTTTTTTAAACATCTCACTGCATTCTCATTGGGTGTTCAGGACAAAAACATTGCACCCTCATTGGTTCAGCCACTCGAGAATTCTGCAGAAACTACAGACTAACATATCTCCACAATGAGAAACTAACTCAAATAATCAACGTAATAAATTAGTGGATCAAGAATTTATATATTTTCTTCTATACTTGTGTTCATTTTGCGAGAAAGAAAGAAGAAAAGAGTGATAGATTATTAACAATTTAAATGCCGGTGAATGTGTGCGAGCGTAGGGACCAGCACAATTAAAAAAAAACATGCTACTTATGTTTACACCAAAATTCCACTGAACTATACCAAAATCTTCAGTAAAGTCCACATCCTAAGAGAATGACTTGGAGTAGATTATGACTTTAACCTGACCTAAATTATGTGATTTTGACTCGACTTTACGACCTCAATTTTTTAAAACTACAATAGTTTTAATACTTTGACACTGGTTCAATACACTAATCGTGTGGAGCCATACTAAAACATAAATAAAATCGTTTAAAAAACTAAGAAGAACGACTTCAATGTTGCGCTATTAATTTTCAGAACCAATTTTGAGGTGTTTATCTCCATATCTCGGGAGATACTTATCAGACCTCAATAAAATTACCATGGTACTACACTTGGGAAATCTCCTTTCCTACAAAAAAAGAATAATCAAAATCGGTTCATAAACGACGAAGTTATGCGCGGACAAATATAAAAAAAATATATATACGGTCGAATTGAGAAACCTCATCCTTTTTTGATGTCGGTTAAAAAAGGAATAATTGCGTTTACCTTTACCGACCACGTACCGAAAGCCAAACTTTTTCACTGAACTTGTCGGATCGCGGGCGTTAGTTTATCAGAACAGGATAACAGGACTTTGTGCTACGAGCTCAGAAAATAGCGAGCGCTAGATGAATGAGAGTACCTACTACCTAGCCGAGGATCGTGCTCAGTGGCGTTCCCTACGCAGCTACGGTCAGCAGTCGACTAGTATATATAGGCTTACATTTCATATTTATTAACACAACTATTGTATTTTATTTAGCCTGTGTCAACGTATAACCATATCAAAACCAGTCCAGTCCAAGTTATGATCTCAGTATGGATGTGAACTTTACTGAAAGTGTTCAGTGGAATTTTAGTGTGTACGCTAAATGTTATGTTTTTGAAACGCTGATCCATACATTCACACACATAAAACGGCACTTAATGTTTAATGAACCACAATTCCAAATTTACTAGAGGAATAACTCAATGTTTCAGAAATGAAATACAATAAGGGTAGGGCAAAAGTTAGTCCATAGACCATAGAGCAGGAGGACTGAGGACACGCACAACCACATTTTCACGTTCCCGCCAAAAAACAAAATCATGTTTGTCAAAATCTAAAAATAATGTTGCCAGAAAAAAAAATCGTTATCGATATTGATTCAATGAAATTCATTAATATTGTTTTGATCAAATTATTTAATCAATTAAAATTTATAAAAATATATCAATTGCGTTAAAAAATCTACTACTGTGTATAAAATAATAAATTATAGCAATGATGAATGCATCAATTAATAAAAGCTATAAATCTTACTTAATACATAATAAAGTAAATATTTTAGTAATTAGGTACCTAACAAGTTAGTTATGTTAAAAAAAGATATGTATATGAATAACTGACAATTTTATTTAATGTATAAAAATACCTAAAGTGAGACCGTGAGAAATAAGATTCTTAAATAATCTTCAAGTGCGAAAGAGATAGCCTTAAGCAAGTCCGTATAAAATTACAAAACGCCGTCGACCAACGAGCCCTAATCAATACATCGCTAGCAATGCCAAGCAAATATGACCACAAATACAGAAAGAGGCAAAAATAATAAAACTGTAATTGAAATGTTTCGTTGGTAGATATCGTTTTACAAGCAAGTTTTAGGCGTTTATCGCCATAACTCTGAATAATATCCATCTATAAACTATCATATAGAACTACCCTTGAGGACTTTAGATCCTTATCATGAAAAAAATAATAATTAAAATTGGTTGACGATTGACGGAAAAAGCTACTAATATTAAAAACACACGAAATATATAAAAAATTAATCAGAGGAATACAAAACTTCTACATTTTTGGAAGTTGGGTCAAAGCAATAACTTTTTGACCACGTAAAACTTATCTTAAACCGTACCAGGTATCTACGATAAGATAAGCGCGCGTGGGATATTATTGTCCCTAATTTAGAAATACCACCACTTGAGAATGGCTCATTCTAATGGCCCAATTCCTTGTATTTTGAGTACCTCTTATTGATTTATAATTTACTAGCTGTGCCCCACGGTTTTACCTGCGTAGACATCGTTCCCATGGGAATATCGGGATAAAAAGAATTTAGCTCAATCAGTTGAGTAGTTTTAGCGTGAAAAGGTAACAAACATACACACATTTTATAATATTAGTTGGAAGTAGGATTCATAAATCAAAAGAGATTTTCTTGTTGAGTCTCACACCTTTTTCATACTTTTTATCCAAATATCCCAATATCCCACGGGAACGAATCTACGCGGGTAAAACTGCGGTGCTATGTTATTTAGGTATTATGTCTCAGAGGATCAGGAAGACCCTTCGGCAAACTTTGAAAGCCATAACTTAATAACTTTGTGTTTAATTTTTATTTAACAGAGTTTAGAATCACACGAGATATTATGTCTGAGCTATTTTATAAATTATTTGTAACAAAGTGGATAAGCCAGTTCATGAACTATGCAGTGCAATAAGAATCGATGAGCCGGTGAGGCCTGGACTGAATAAGTTATGTTAAGTCGCGGTTCGTTCGATAAGCGAAACTTTGTTTTGTTTGTTTATGATAGAAAAATAGGCGAGAACTCGAAAGACTTAAAGAAAATGTAGTGGTGTGTAGAATTCTAGTTATTAGAATATTTACTCCTGGGACAATTGGATACGTGGACGGAGTATTAAATGGCATTAAAATAACAATAATAATGTGAGAAGGATAAAACTATACAATCACAAATATGAGAGAGCGAGATGTACAATAATTTTTATTGTTTGGAGCCAGCTCTGGCTCCCAGTTCTAGTGCGCCCATTGGCTTTCACCCGCTGTCATGTATAACCCGAACAAATTACGTTGTTCATTTTATCTTATAGCTGGCATATATATCTCGTGTTCATCATTTTAGTCGGGTTATATCTCTATAGCTATTTCATTCGCATACGCTAATGTCTTGTCTATTTAATTTTCCGTCTACGATTGGATAATATAATACTGAAATAGAAAGATTTTAGGAGCCCCGTTCAAAGGGATCTCATTATCTTTCGAAATGAAATCTGTCATTTATCCTGTACACCGTAAAGGATAGACTGCTAAACTTCTAAGCGTGAAGGCGCTGGTTGAAATCCTAGCACGGGTTTTCGTTCCAAAAAGTAGCCTACCACCATTAAGGAAGAAATCTGCTGTAACCTTACAGTGTTCCGGCAGTAAACAGCCCTTGAGAGTCAGAGTAGGCCTAGCGTGTTCACCATCTGCAAATTTCTGCAAGTTGCCATTTGAGTTACGTGCTTCATTTCTTTGTAATTTGGTGTATTGTTTTATTGGCAATTTCATTCAGCAATTTTTTTACAAAGAGCTCTATAGATAAGCAGCCTTATAAGCAAAGAGTAACATAATATATACTAACTCTTATAAGCCCAGAACTATTTTTAAGGAATAAGGCATTTTGCTTTGATAACTCGAATAACAGATGTCACAGCATCTATTTGGTAATGTTAGAATATTGATCAATCCTCCATTAGCTATGCGTTTTGAAAGATTTAATTCCAAAATTAACGGTTGAGGTATTTATACGTACGCATGTTTATGATTAGTGATTACACTATTTTTTAAATTAATGTTTTGTGTCAAAACGTCATATTTCTTAGCGTTTATATAGTTATAGTTTGTTTCTTAGCAATTCAATAATAATTATAAGCTGATTATCTGCTCGGTAACGATTGTTGCAGTGCCTAAACCATTGTTTTTGTTTGACTTAGAAAATGCATGATGTCATTATGTTCGGCGCAATTTATTTTTGTGATGTATGCACAATTCTTCGGTGGTATTTATTTCGTGATCGGTGTAATTTAAACGTGTGTTAGGAGTTTGGCAGGTAGGTTTTCTTAATATTTTTAATTCCTGAGAGAAAACCACTTGACTAACTCTCACATGATGTCAAACACATAAGTAGGGGCTGTAGCAATTTGGTCCCGAATGCCATCAAGATGTAAACCATTGCAAATACAAAATAGAACTATTTCATGACCAACAGCAAATGACTCGACCTTTGAAGTCGAGGAATATATTACTGTGTACGGCCTACCTAAATACCTACCCAATACGTGTATCTGAAGCACTATCATCACTTCCTCAGGCACAATGGAGCGGAGCCACAGTGATAGTGGCGGAGCACCTCAAACTTACACTAGCAAAAAAACTCGCGCAGTATTAAATTCTGTTTTAAATGTTATAAAGAAACTAGTTGCGTTCTGTGGCTGGCTATGTTCTGTGGCTGGCTATGTTCTGTGGCTGGCTATGTTCTGTGGCTGGCTATGTTCTGTGGCTGGCTATGTCCGCATAAATGTATATTCCATGTCTTCTTCTATCATTGTTTGCTAACCTTGTGCAAAATGTAAGCCAAACCGGTCGAGCCATAGGCAACAAAACACACAAATTGAACTGACAATTATAATATTGGTGTTCATATCAATCTATTGCGATAGCAAAATAAAAGAGCGCGAGTCCCAATAAAATGTATCGCGTGGCGCATAATATTCTTGGAACCGTCTGGCGTCCTCAAATACAAATATACACAGACCCCCGCGCGTTCTATTCTTGTCTAACACTGTAGGGTCGACGGCCGTGCGAGACCCACTCTGTCACTCGCACTCGTTTTTTATGGAGCTCCCCTTTCGGGACTCAGGGTGGAAATTGGAATCATTAAAATTCGAAGGGTGTTGAAAGAAAAACATTTAAAGTAGGAACGACTGTCATTAAAATGTGTGATTAACATGACACTTGAATGCAATAAAAGTATGTATGATCTAAGAACTCCTCCATCTTATGTATTTCAAGTCCTCTCCATCTAAAATTTGCTTGGAAGAGATCGCTATTAGCGATGAGGCAGCCAATAGTAACATTACTAAAATGTATGCTTTAAATACTTTTAAATTGTGCGGTATCACACATTATGGTCTTGTAAAAAAGACATTTGACTGTCTTTTGGCGTAACTATCTGTAAAAGAAAACATTATTTGATACACAAAAATACTACGTGGTGTTGTACGTAGAATATCATCATAAACTGTTTATTTGATTGTTTTTTAGCGTATATGTGTGTCTGCTTATTTCAGAACGACGCTATAATAGTTTCATAAGTTCTAAGATTGTTTTGTGATTATGCAGTAGGTACTAAGGACTGACAGAGTACAAAAACGACCTTAACATCTATTAAAATAGCTCGTCACTCTGTGACAATGCTGAGGTCTTCTTCTAAATTATTATTCATTCAAAAATAGGATACATAGATAAGAGTCTTCAAATTTCAAACAAAGGTATTCGTAGAGCTCTATTTCTAACATACTAGAGACATAAATAATTATTACTATTTTCTTCGTCAGGTCCCTGCTCTTGCAAAAATATTTGCGTAGTTTCCCGATTTCAGATCTTGATCCAGATTATATATTTTGAAACAATAGCGTAAAAGTAGCTAATATTGAAATCAATTTAGCCAAAACTTGTACATTTTTCTGGTAAATAATCAGAAACAATAGTGATTTATGTTTACAAATAACAGTATCGAAGAGTAAAAAATAATAAAATCCACGGAAAATGTCCTGTAACTAATGCTCGTTCTCATAGTAATATAATTTGACTTCCATATTTACTAATGGAAGACATAAACCATTCAAATATTACGACACTAGCATACAATCAGCAGTAATTTAAGTCCTCCTGATGTATTACAACATGAACACTTAAAATCTTCAGAACTAGTTTACTAGAAGAATTCAAGACTGTTCTCTGTCAGGCTGCTATCGAGTCCACGCTCCAAGTCTGCAAGTACGCAAAATCATTGAAACGTAGATATGAAGTGCATTGTAAGCCATAATCTGATATGAGGTACGGCATTTTGTCTGCTTCCCAATATTAGTATCGATCTATTCCTGGCACCCCCCTAAGGTCGATGGCCTACGCCCTCAAACCGACTCAGACCCGCCTGTTTTTTTTACCGACTTCATTATCTGCCTCGACGTTCCCCTGTTCAATGTTTTTGGGGATCGGCTTTTTGGATTAAATTTGAACAGGGTCTTAAATACTGATATTTTTTTCAGACCTCAACTGTATGGGGATATTTTCTTATAAATTGCTTCTATAAATGAAGACAAGTCTCCGCACTAGGATACCCTGTGTCACGGGGGACTTTTCAAAATATAATTTGTAAAAACAAACAGTCTAATTTTTAACCGACTTCAAAAAAAGGAGGAGGTTTCTCAATTCGACCGTATATATTTTTTTTTTTTTTTTTTTTTTTATGTTTGTTCGCGGATAACTTCGTCGTTTATGAACCGATTTTGATTATTCTTTTTTGGTTCGAAAGGAAATATCCCAAGTGTGGTACCATGGTAATTTCATCGAGGTATGATAAGTATCTCCAGAGATATTGAGATAAACGTCTCAAAATTGGTACTGAAAATGAATAGCGCGGCATTGAAGTCGGTTGTTTTTTAGTTTTTAAACGATATTATAGACGATTTTGAAGGCGGTGCTCTGAAGCAAAGATTTGAAGGAATTCGCCGAGAAACAAATGGTAATTTTGGTATGATCGTATATATTATTTTAATGGAAAAGAAAAAGAGTAGGAAAGGCGTCTCAAAAATTTTTGTCTTTGCGTGATTTTTACTAGGGCAGAGGTTCTACTAAGAATAAAACTGGCCAAGTGCGAGTCAGCATCGCGTCTCTTATCGCACACTTAGGGAGGGTTCCGTACAATACGAAACATAACAGAGTTACAACTTCATATATTTGATTAATTGATATTGCCAAGAATATTTGGTTTGGTCGCGATCTAGAAAGACGGGGCTCGTTTACTAGCGCCATCTATGTCATTTTGCCGAAACTAATTAGATAGATGGCGTTTAAAAACACGTTTTTTGTGTGGGGACCCCCTTTAATTTTTCACTTCATTTTGTTTTTAGTATTTGTTGTTCTAGCGGCAACAGAAATACACCATCTGTGAAAATTTCAACTGTCTAACTATCACGGTTAATGAGCTATAGCCTGGTGACAGACGGACAGACAGACAGACAGACAGACGGACAGCGGAGTCTTAGTAATAGGGTCCCGTTTTACCCTTTGGGTACGGAACCCTAAAAATCGACACGTACAAGAATAACTCAATTTCTAAAACTTAGACCCCTATTTTTGGGTCATTCGTTTCCCAGTAACGATATTTTACGATATACCTACGATAAGATATGATAGATAGGTAGACGAGATTATGTTGGTGATTCATTTTATGGAAACACTTCACTAGATCCGATGGCGTGTCCATTTTGATTTTACAATGTTTTATTTAGTTTCACCTGTCCCGGTGTTTGTCTATAATCATATCTTGCATGTTAAATTTGACCCATTTCTCGATGTTCAATTCAGCTGACATTTGGCATGCTTGTGTAAATCAGATGACGATGCAATTTTATGGCCCTATCGAGCTGGTCTGATTATGAATCAAGAATCAAGAATCAAAGCATTTATTCAGTATGTAGGCAGTATAAATATACGCACATATACACGTCAAAATCATAAATCATAAAATAAATCATAACCAATTATCAAGTAAACATAGCAAAAGCAGAATTTAACGCTTTGAATTAGAAAAAAAAAGTAATGAACCATTCAGCTGTCATCCAATCGTTTACGTCAGAATATTAAAAAAAAATTAAAGTAGGTTAAAACCAACCATACATGTAAGTGTGTGTTTCAGTACTTCAGACAATTTTTGTATAAAAAAAATAAAAAAGTGAAATAGTGAAACACAACATAGAGAAACGCATACCGATCACAGTACATATCATGATCCAAATGGAACTGATAGTCCGTCTGTCAGCTGCATAATATTGTTTAAATAAAAATAAATATGGAGACGGAAGGTGGCCATAAGAACTCCTAAACTACACGTGATAAACCTGTTGGTTTGGTTTGATTAGATTAGATCTCTGGCTCTAGATCATAACTCAAATATATAAAAATTGTTTAAAAAATATTTTTTTTTAAATGACTTGTGAGCCTACTTTTGAAAGGAGTTCGTCAGTTTAATATTCGTGTAAATGTTACCTTCTTTATTCTATATTCTTTGCATAAGAAATCTATTACGTTGTAGATATTTGTTGAAATATAGTCACTTACGTTGCAATAATGTACATTTTGAATTCGTTTGTTTTAGCTGTTAGTATTTATTATTACCTAGCTATTTTTTGCTAAATTATGAGCAATGTCAGCTAATTTTAGCTTATTACATGTACCTACCTATTTGACCTGTGGTGAATTCTAGGTTGACTTTTATTTCGATGCTTACTATATAAGTTTTTATCTCTACTAAATAGGTCAGTAACCAATTATAGTACACGTGTTAAAACAGCGAATTTGCGACGGCTTTGCTCCAAGTGCCTACTACTATTGGACGACTTTTTAGTAAACAACACGTTAAAAACCGTTTCAGTTTTTGTCAACAATTTTATTGTTCCGTCGGATATCATTGGGATTTGATCAGATGTGTTAGTCTGTGATGTTAATATTAAGTCCTCTTCCGCGGTATTCGGGTAGGTTACATTTCAAGTAAGTAATTTTATTTATTAAAGTTACCACAAATTATTGATCGCAAATGCATCTGGTTTTTTTTATGCCTGAGTAACACCTTTCAAGAATACACTACCCAACACTTTACTTGGATATTTTGAAACGGTAACTCAAACGTTTATGGATTCTAAAATTAAGACCCTACTTAAGTTTGGTAATTTAGACTATAAATTGTGTTTTATTCTTGTATAACAAAAAGTTATACTTATTTGTTAAATGTTTTACCACATTGAGGTTTTACCCAGTATCTATAAGGCAAAATTGCATATATTTTGCTAATAAAATGTGAAATGGAAATAGAATGGATCCACTGATCACAAAATTACATAGACAATTTTACAAGTGTATTTTATTTTTGTCGTATTTTATCAATTATTATGTTAATAGATATATAAACCGTTATTATAATATTTTATGACGACACTGAGTACAGTACACTATTAGGAATTCCCAAAAAAATATCTTTAAAAAAAAAAACAATAAGGAAATAAAAAATAACAATAAACTGGCTGATAAAACATTACCTACATACTGACTAGGTAGGTATTTAAAATATAACCTACAGCTTTGTACCTAATAAAAAATACAGGCTTATCATAAACCGTGATGTAAACATTAGTTTTGGCTCTGAAACTGATAAAGAATATGTGCTGTAAAAGCCTCACCATTACAAAATCGACGTAATCCAAAAATTAGTAAACGTTGCACCTCACGAACATTAAAAACTTTTTGAAAACAAATCACGGGAAATACTAGTTGGCCTGACTTCACAACCGAGCGCGGCTCAATGGTTAAAACATGAGCAAAGTCAACATTTGGCCGTTCCCAAAATAGTTCAGGCCCCACTAATCTTATAAACATACGTGCACACACATGCAGTGCCCATAACCCATAACATTTAAGCAAAAAAATCAATATTGTAATAAATTAGTCAAATCTATACATAGTCGCGGCATAAGAAAATGGTCGTCTTGGCTAGCATGCGCTGAAAAATGTGACTTTTCGCGACCTCATACCTCGAAAAAGGAGAAAATGTACCAAAATAGAGTCTCAAATACTCACCGCTTGAGGTCCGCACGACGAAACATCACGTATGCAATTATCGAGACGCAATGCCCCTTATTTACGATGAAAAATCAATATTTTTTAGATTTTTGTTCATATTTTTCCATGGGGCCTCAACGCGATCTCACTCAAACACTTAAAAATGAAAAACCTATTGGAAGAAAAGTACGCTCTAGAAAGAGACGGATAGATAGACGATGTAAATAATGACAGCGACGAATCACAACAAATGAGCGAGATAGTTGATGGATACTTAACAATAACAATTGAATTACGTAATTGTGTGTGTTAATTTTTGATTATACACTTACCTATTGTATCTTAAAACATTATTTTGAAATGTATAAACACTTTTCACGTGAAATTTAGTTGTTTGAACATTTTTACTGCAGCTCATCCGTCATGCGGACGCCATTTGCAATAGCGTGGGTGAAACTAAACTAACAATTTATGAACTAACCAAGAGACTTACTTTTCCTATTAGAATCTATTTAAATACAAGTTGCTATTGGAATTATTGTGTTTTTTTATTATTTGGGTTATTGTTAGATCACTACAAAATAAGGATGTGTTGTTATACTTTTTAAATCGATTTATTTTAATCGAATGGTAATTTCTAGTGTGGCAACACTATTCTAATAACGGGAATCGAAATTTAGCGCGTATATTTGAAAATGTTCGTGTTTGAGAAAATAAGAATTGAGATTTTGTTTTAGTGAGTCAATTATTAGTAGTTTATACTAGATCATATATATTATATAATAGTTTACACGGTAATAGGTAATACTATTATATCTTGCTGATGCAAAGCAATTATTGTTCATTATATTATTGTTTATTATTGTTAATTATTATAGTATTTCTAAATGTTTATCTTTAAAAAAATAATTAATAATTTCGATGAATATTAAAATATTTAATATGGTTTTCTCAAATATACCGATAATTTTACTATTCACATATTTTCAGGTGACAAATAAGTATATTATACTCTGCTTATAGAAATAGTTATATTTTTATGTAATACTAGCAGCCCGCCCCGGCTTCGCACGGGTAGAACATATATGCCTACAAAATTTGCATCAGTTTGTTGCATCGAATATAAAATATTAACATATTTAACAATTATCGTCATATTTCAACAAATTTACACAAAACCTTAACGAATTATGCACTTAAACCTTCCTCATAAACTCTCAGGCTATTGGTGAATACTGACTGCATGATAATCCGTTCAGTAGCTATTGGAGATTATTGCGAACAGACAGACAGACGCAGTGATGGACTTTGTTTTATAATACTTACGTAGTGATATTGGACGGCCCTTTGGCGTAAAGGATAGTTACCCTGATTCTGACCGACGGTCGTTGGTTCTTATCATAGCTATATACCTACCAATGAAAGTATTACGTGCATTCATGAATAATGGGTTTTCGCACAGAGGTAGCATTAAATCTACCAAAACTGACCAAGTGCAAGTCGGTCTCGCACTCGTAGGGTTCCGTATGTTATTACTTTAAATTTTCGCCATTAAAAAAAATTAACTTTGTTTTTCATAGAGTTTGTATGAAAAACAAAGTTATCTTTGCGGTCGCTATATCTCAAAAACTGCTGACTGTATCTCGTTTAAACTAATTTTGTTAAAAGTTTTTATTGAGATCTACAATAGTACATTACGTGCCAAGGGAGGAAAGTAGGACATTTCAACCCGCGCGATAATGTCACCCGAGCCGAAGGCGAGGGTGACAAAAGCGTGGGTCGAAAAGTCCTGCTATCTTCCCGTGGCGCGTATACTATTTTTCATCATACCAGGACCGAAAGTTTAATGACATTGTATATAAGAAAAACGAATGTAGTTCAAATTATTCATTGAGGGGGTTCGGGGCGAAGCCCCGATCCCCCAGACGAAAGGGGTTCGGGGCGAAGCCCCGATGGGGTCCGGGGCGAAGCCCCGGTGGGGGGTTGACCAGACGAAAAAAAAAAAATTAATAGTTTTAATTATCTTAAACTTAATAGATATTATTAATAATATTCGACATAATTAAATATTCAATTTTTTTAGTGAGAAAAATAGTATTTATTATCGAACGCAAACAAAAAACATTGAATATTGAATAGGAAATAACAATATGTACATAAAATAAGTAATTAAAACAGTAAATAATACTGTATTATAAATGTGTCATTTAATAATTATATTTCAATTTTCATTATCATAATACATAATACGATGCAATTTCTTCCAAGCAATAAATTGATTGTAACAATTTTTATATCGCTGTACCGATTTGGAGGGTGCTAAATTTTGAGTTATTTCCGCAGCTTCCGCAGCAATGTTTCGTCGCACTTCTTCATCTTCAGAGTCGTCACTTGAATAATCCGATGAATTCATTGTCGGTTTTTTTTTTACACAGCTGTATTCACTTATTTTTTATACACAAGTTTTTTTCTATGTATATTTTTGATGTAATTTTTATCAGAATCAGAAAATTTGACTCTTATTGAAATAACAACTGCACGGTTACCATGGTAATAAGTTATTTCAAATAGATAACGGGAAGAAAATTAAAACAAAAATAGACTAAATTTTAAACTGTCACTAATTGTGAGCAGTCTGAAATATGCATCTTTCTTCCCACAAACAAAAGAAGAAATTCAAACTTTCGGCCTCGGAATGATGAAAAATATATTTTTTCTAGATTTTTCACTCCATCACTTTAAAAGTTAGAGGGGGGGGGGGGGGGGACACACAATTTACCACTTTAGACGCGCCTATATTTTAAATTATTGACTTTGAGAAAAAATGATTTTTAACCTCAATGTCATTTTTAAAGACCTATTCATAGACATGTATAGGTTTGAAGATATTTTTTTTGTTTCAGTTCTATGTATGGGACGCCCCCCCTTAAACTTTTATATTTTTATACCTACTGACCTACCAAGTTTCAATTCAGTAGTCTTTATAGTTTCGGAATAAAATGGCTGTGACATACGGAGGGACAGACATGACGAATCTATAAGGTTTCCGTTTTTTGCCATTCGGCTACGGAACCCTAAAAAGTAGCTTACCACCAAGGAGAACATCTGCCGCCGTAACCTTACGGCGTTCCCCGACGACCCCGACGCAAAAAGTAGGGGTATTATACGTTTAACGTGTGTATCGTGTATCTGTGTGTCTGTATGCAGCATCTTAGCACCCAACCGGATGAATCGATTTGATTTCATTATTGATAGTTTTTTTGTTTGATAGATTGCATGTCTTCATCAAGAGTGTTCTTAGCTTTGATTCATGAAAATTCGTTCAATCGTTAAAACTATGAGCTTTTTTCTAGTTAATTGCGCTATGAAATCAACTTTCATAGGTCTGATCAATTCGAAAATCTTCTTCTTCAACGATATTGTAAGAACATGGAAGCATTTACCTGATGCTGGGACATCTCCTGGGCTCTACAGAATACTCAAATCCTCACCAACTTACAGCTTAGATTTTAAATGTCGTGTTTTGTTTCATTGGAATGCTTTTAATGAAAATATTATACATAGATCAGTCGGGGTGGTTTAAAATTTATCATTATATATATAGATCAATATTATTTTATACAATAGATCATATTATTATACTATGTTGACTTCAAATTGATTGTGATCGGTGGGGATCTACAGAATAGCTAAACCTATAATAATATTTTCGCAGTAACTATGACCTAATCTGTGGTTTCACTGCAAATATTTTACTTATTTTGCGATGCGTGTATGTGAAATCCGTGATATCTTCTAGAGTTTTCATTTGAATTATATACTGTAAAGGACAATTTTAATCTATAATATGTGGCCAAGCTAATTAACGTTTAGTTGTTTGGATAAGGATTAATACTATATACTTGAAAATAGCCTTGGAAGTTATGTAATATTTTTTAACAAAAAATTAAAGATTAAAATGGTTACTGTGAGTCAACCTTAAGAGATAGACATATGCTGTCGCGGACTTTTTTGTAGGTCTTATTAAGTTGTACAACTCTTCCATAGAAAATATTCTTCTATCTATTTTCAATTGAGCAGCGTTCGTAAGAAACGTGTTTTTTCGACCGTTTTTTTTGTCGACTTAGGTTGCAAATTAGGTCTCCACGAATGTACCTTTGATTTAAACGGGATTATATATAGCCTATTTTCATTTCGAAAGTCCATTCTATATATTTATGAAAGAATTTTTTAAATCAGTCCAGTAGTTTTTGAGCCAAATCATTACAAACATACAAAAATACAAAAAAACAAAAATACAAATGTTCTCTCTTTATAATATCAGTATAGAGAAACGATCATATCATTTGATCGCGTTTACTCGCGTCGTAGTATTATTATCTTTTCTATGCTCGTGTCGAAGTTTGATTTTTTTACAGCCGAAAGATACATGTACCCAAGTATTTGATATAAGTTTCAACCTGATATCTTTACGCGTTCCTGAGGAAAGTAATTTTATGAAATAAGGTAACAACAGGCCAAGCTCGACGCTCGCCTGATGGTAGCGATGACGTCTACCTATGTATTACAGATACAGCGACATACAATATTCTTGACTGCCTGAATGTTGCATGTCACTGCACTGCGCCTGCTACCTTGAGACATAAAGATGTTGAGTCTCACATGCCCTGTAATTTCACTGGACACCTTACCATTTCAACCGAAAACGTTCCTATTTCACGGCTGAAAATTAATTGACAAAGTAATGGTCTGGACAGACGGACAACAAAGTAATCCTATAGGGGTTCCTTTTTAACCGACTTCAAAAAAAGGAGGAGGTTCTCAATTCGTCTGTATGTTTTTTTACCGACTTAAAAAAAAGAGGAGGTTCTCAATTCGTCTGTATTTTTATTGTGTATTTTACGCGATTACTCCGTCAATTGTGGATTCGAATGATTCCTTTTTTAATGGGTAGGGTACGTTTCCGAGGTGGTCCCATTGTAATTTTAACGGAATCGGCCGAACCGTTTTTAGGGTTCCATATCCAAAGGGTAAAACGGGGGTCCGGAAATATTACTAAGACTCCGCTGTCTGTCTGTCTGTCCGTCTGTCACCAGGCTGTATCTCATGAACCGTGATAGTTAGACAGTTGAAATTTTCACAGATGATGTATTTCTGTTGCCGCTACAACAACAAATACTAAAAACAGAATAAAGTACAAAATAATAGAGGGTCCCCAAGAAACGTGTTTTTTTCGGCATTTCACGCCATCTATGAACACTTAGTTAGGTAAACGTCCTATAGATGGCGTTATATTGAAATGTCGATCCCTAACACCTTTGTTAGACGATAGATGGCGTTATAAGAAATAAAATGTTTATTAATTATTACTTTTTGCTGGCGAAATATGATAGTGGTAGGTGGCCAGTTTATTAATATATCAACATTTGTATTAGGATGCATTTACTTATCTCGATGACTTACTACTAACTACTGGCATAGATTAGATAATAGTTACTTGGTCTACTGGCTACTTTGACCAGCGCGACGTTTGAAGTCGGTTTTTTTTGTTTCTTAAACGATCTTAAATTATTTCCTTTTGAGGTATAAAATTGAGAAAGGCCCTAAAAATGAAGATGACAGGCTGGAACACCTCGCATGGATGGGAGAAGATGGAGCGGTCACACAAAAGTAACTAGGTACTTTTTTTGGTGATCAAACGATAGCCTACAACATAGGCTAGCGTTTGATCACTTATCTCGTCTGGTGGTAAACGATGATGTGGTCGAATATTATTTAGATTAAAGATATAGTTAGTTTGAATCATGATTATAAAAGTATCGACCATATACAGGTTGAATGTTTCTTGTGGGTCTTCATGGGCAAATCAGACACTATGAGCTATAGCGAAAAATGCTCAAAGGAGTCTCGGGCCAGACTTTGATGAAAACTTAAACTGCATCATTGGACTTTTGAAAAATCAATCTACAGCCAGGAATTGAACCCGTTGATTTAAAAAAAATAAACACTATTTTTACACCATTCGATAGTCTAATAAGGAACGAATTATGGGAAGTAATAACATACGGCTAACTTAAAGAAAGAGCTCATTATAACAAAATACTGTTTTATTTTTCTTACGTTACCTACCTTATTAATTGTTCAAAATGATGGCGGTAATTGTTTCCCAATACATACCTACTTCAAAACTTCAGCCTGGATATTATACTCACTAAGAATTGATGCCGACTGTCTCGACCCAGGTTTCGTGCATGTCCGATCCACTTCCTCGGGAGTTGACGCAGCGAGATACAGTACCCTTAGTACGAGATACAGTACCCTTAGTACGAGATACAGTACTCTTAGTACGAGATACAGTACCCTTAGTACGAGATACAGTACTCTTAGTACGAGATACAGTACCCTTAGTACGAGATACAGTACTCTTAGTACGAGATACAGTACCCTTAGTACGAGATACAGTACCCTTAGTACGAGATACAGTACCCTTAGTACGAGATACAGTACCCTTAGTACGAGATACAGTACTCTTAGTACGAGATACAGTACCCTTAGTACGAGATACAGTACTCTTAGTACGAGATACAGTACCCTTAGTACGAGATACAGTACCCTTAGTACGAGATACAGTACCCTTAGTACGAGATACAGTACCCTTAGTACGAGATACAGTACCCTTAGTACGAGATACAGTACTCTTAGTACGAGATACAGTACCCTTAGTACGAGATACAGTACCCTTAGTACGAGATACAGTACCCTTAGTACGAGATACAGTACCCTTAGTACGAGATACAGTACCCTTAGTACGAGATACAGTACCCTTAGTACGAGATACAGTACCCTTAGTACGAGATACAGTACCCTTAGTACGAGATACAGTACCCTTAGTACGAGATACAGTACTCTTAGTACGAGATACAGTACCCTTAGTACGAGATACAGTACCCTTAGTACGAGATACAGTACCCTTAGTACGAGATACAGTACCCTTAGTACGAGTTTTCATCGTAAACGCTTTTGTCACATATATGTTCGACGACTCACTAATTGGTCTAAATTTAGTGAAGTGTAGTAACCACTAGAGGCGCTGTACTGTTTTTCATACATAATTTATTCGATATACGATATCGAGTTTGGTATGAAAACTCGTACTCAGGGTACTGGTGGTCATATGAGGGCCCAGTGGTGTAGTGGGAGAATGGTCGGCTTTGATGCCAGAGATACTGAGTTCAATCCGCGCCGTGCACCAATAGACTTTTCCATCGAAAAATGTATGTGCGCTTTTCTGTGGTCCTCCGGTGAAGGAAAAACATCATTAAGCAACACCCAACCCCGCATGGTAGTTTTTTAATATCATATAGGCTAGCGTTTGACCACTATCTCACCTGTTGGTAAGTGATGATGCGGTCGAGGATAGTAGCACGCTAGGCCTAGAATGCGGCAATAGCGCATTTAAGCGGTAATAGCCCAATGGGTAAGGTGTTGGACTGGCGATCGAGAAGTCGTGAATTTGATCCCCATACATTGCACTATTGACGTGAACCCACTTCAGATACAAGCATATATAGCTTAGTTGGAGGTTAACAAGACTACTAGTAATGTGCAACCCACATTGCTAGTAATCTTTAAAAAATGGGAACTGGCTCTCAAGGATAGCTGCCGGAACACATTAGATGTTTGGCGACAGATTTTCTAACTTGAGGGTGGTGGCTGGCCAGGCGGACACTAGATAGTGTCCTACCACCATGCGGGGGTTGGGGGTTTCCAATCTATGTTTTCCTTCACTGGAGGGGCACTATGAAAATCGCACATATTTTTTTCGATAGAAAAATCCATTGGTGCACGACAGGGATTGAACTCGATACCTCTTGCGGTTAAGCCGACCATTCTCCTACTACAACACTGGGCCTCAAACAAACAAACTGTATGTAGGACGCCAAACCTATTTAGCATAGGTTTGGCGTCCTACATACAGTTTGTCATATAATATGTCTCTGTACTCAATTTGTGTCAGAATAAACGTAGCGTACACAGACTGGTTTAACATCGAAAAAGGTGTTAGACAGGGATGTGTAGCATCACCAGTGCTGTTCAACCTATTCAAAGACAATTGCTTGACAGATCTGAAAGAAAGTGTGTACGGATTAAGAATGAATGATTTAACCATCAAATGCCTCCTATACGCTGATGATCAGGTGGTACTAGCATCATCGGAGGAGGAGTTGCAAAGAATGGTTAATATTATGCATGACGCCTTAAAAAGCAAAGGGATGAAAGTGAATGTAAGCAAGACCAAAGTAATGGTTTTTTTAAAGAGAAGAAAGAATGACTGATTGTTATGTGACGATTGAAGGAGAAAGAGTGGAACAAGTGAAAGAGTTTGTGTACCTGGGTTCTAAGTTTACGAGAGATGGTAAGTATGAAAGTGATATTGAGCGAAGAGTTTTGGCTGGAAACCAAGTGAGTGGGGCACTACATAACTTTATGAGAAGTCAGAATGTGTCTGTCCCCTATGTACAGCACGACTGGCTGTACATAGAAGAGTGTTGGTTCCCACACTCATGTATGGTAGTGAATGCTGGGTATGGCAGAAGAAACATGAAAGTAAAATTAATGCTGTAGAAATGAGAAGTTTGAGAAGTATGATCGGAGTGACTCTGATGGATAAGTTGGAGAACAGCGTGATAGGGGAATGTTGTGGTGTGGCAGAAGATGTAGTGACAAAGATAGAGAAAGGGATGCTTAGATGGTTTGGACATCTAGAGAGGATGGATGAAGAAAGATTGACGAAACAGATTTATGAGACGTGTGTGAATGGGCCAGTTGGTAGAGGCCGACCTAGGCGAACGTATCACGACCAGATCGGAAACGTTTTAAAAAAAGACCAAGTCAGGAGTACCTATAACCGGCGAGCATGTATGAAGGCGCTCATGAAAGTGTAAGAAGCGAAGGAGGTATGTCAGGATCGTAGCATGTGGAAAGAAGTAGTCTCTGCCTACCCCAACGGGAAAAGGCGTGATTGTATGTATGTATGTATGTACTCAAAGATATTTTTGTATTAAAACTAGACTAGACTATTTAGCTAGCCCGCCTGGGACGGTACCAGCGTTCTTTTATTCATCTGTAAGAGTAATGAGAGTAATGGTTTTCGGTCTTCTTAGAAGTAGCACAGTGACGCGCAAAATATTAGTAATTATTAAACACAATCCATTAAAAAAAAATGCAATCCACTAATTTCGTCGTATCGATGGATCGAACCGTGGCTTAATTGGCAGAGCACCTGGACGTGTAATCCGGGGGGTGCGGGTTCAAGTCCCGTCGGTACGATGAGAAATGTGTGACACTTCAATAAACATAATATTTTATTAGTAATTCAGTTTTGCGTAAGTGATGATGCGGTCGAAGATGGTGAACACGCTAGGCCTAGAATACTCTGGCTGGTAAGGGCTTGTGGCGACCTTACGCCAACCTATTTGTATGACGTTCAAACTCTTTCACGATGGTTTTTTTTCTCACCATTCGACCGATTTGAATATTTTCATATGTCGATGGTGGAATCACGATTACGGAACACGGAACACATTAGATGTTTGGCGACAGATTTTCTAACTTGAGGCTGGTAGCTGGCCAGGCGACACTAGATAGTATCCTACCACCACGCGGGGGTTGTTGGTTTCTTAACGACGTTTTTCCTTCACCGGAGGGCCACTATGAGAAGCGCACATACATGTTTTCGATTGAAAAATTCATTGGTGTACGGCGGTTTGAACTCGGTACCTCTGGCATCAAAGCCGACCGTTCTCCCAATTACGCCATCGGGCCCACAAGCATGTTCCAAACGACCCTTTACAGCAACAGGGGTATGTGCCATTGTTCTAGATTCTTAACTTTTATGTTTTTTCCATACAAAAGGATCATTATAAATAAAACATCTATATTAATTAAATCATTTAAATATATATTTCTATAATAGAAATCTGTTACGTATATTACATAAATAATTATTCGGACCGGAGCCCCCTGTTATACAAGTCAATAAATAATTTAACAACATTATTATAATACATTGCGAAGGCATATTATTAACATTTCTTATCTTTGGTTAAATTAAGATTCATTTTGTGATATAAAACATTAATAGACTAAAAACATCAACAATTCAATAAAATTATTATAAATACAAAAAAAAAATGAAAACAATATCACTCATTAACAAAGCGACTTTAACTAATAAACCTGGGGTCTTACCACAAAACCAATTCTAATGATATTATAAAATATATAAAACTAGCGCCTCGCGGTTTCACCCGCGTAGTTTCAGTTGCCGTGAGAATACGGGGATAAAATATAGCCTATGTTACTCGCTGATAATGTAGCTTTCCATTAGTGAATATTTTTTTTAAATCGGTCCAGTAGCATTTGAGTTAAATCGAAACAAACAAAAAATCTATTTTTTCTCGTTATAACATTAGTTTAGATAAAAGCATCTAGATGGCGCTAGAGTAGGTTGAATAGCTCTCCTTGTAAATATTACCTAAATGTATGAGATCCTGCATCGCGCAAACGATATTTTAAACGATGTTGGAACCTGATGCACCACACATATTAATTTTATTTATTTTATTTTATTTATTGATCGTCAACATAATATACATTGTTACAAAGCGCTAAATCATTATTTTTCTGAGACAAAGTGATAAATGTTATTATAATTATAGACGTAGACTGCATGCACTAAAATACGAGTAAAACTATAATTTACAAAATCCATAATGATAGTGAATACACATTAAAATTGAGTTAATTATGTACATTAAAATTTGAACTTGTTATAAAAGTACACAGATAGCCAAGGTAGAATAAGACAATAGGATATTTTTTACGCAGGCGAAACCGCGGCGCATAGTTAGCGTTAACTATTAAAAAAACAGTATTTGATATTATTCTCCTAATTTATTTGAAACTTGGTTTTGTGGTAAACTTACGAATGCTCCAAAAATGCACAGCTTTTTGAACATAATTTAGGGTCTTTTAAAAAACTAAAAGAACCGACTTCAAATGACGCAAACATATGACATTGGCTAAATACATCAGTGCGAGGTACTGCAAAATTATATTACAAAAAAAAACCATTAAGTATAGTGTTTTTTTTTAATTCTACAATAATTTTAATATTGTCTGACTGAAATTAAATTAGTTATTATTATTTTATTTCTTATGTTTGTATTTAGAAAGGTTTTTGATATTAGTGGGTATCGAATTGTGTTCCGTACAATTCCGTAGTAAAATACAATTTTTAATTTTAATATTACTTCAAAATAACATTTATATTGTGTAATTTTAAATTGTTGTAACTAGTTCGTGCACTTTTAGAACATGGTGTCAAACACCAAAATAACTACATACCTAAATAAATGTAATGCCGTTATTTAGTAATTATTTTCAAAGTTTACACCCAGTATAAAGTAATGTTAAACGTTTACACTCAGTATAAAGTAACGTTTAACGTTTACACTCAGTGTAAAGTAATGATCAACGTTTACACCCAGTGTAAAGTAATGCTCAAAGCTTACACCCAGTGTAAAGTAATGTTAAACGTTACACTCAGTGTAAAGTAATGCTATACGTTTACACCCAGTGTAAAGTAATGCTATACGTTTACACCCAGTGTAAAGTAATGATATACGTTTACACCGAGTGTAAAGTAATGTTAAACGAAATACTTTAATTAAAATTTAAATCATTGTTCAAGCAGTTTCGAGCTTTATTACAATATCTACACGTGTAAATATATCGTGATTGGTCTAACGCTTACCTATCTAGTAAATAAAAAAAACTATTACATAATTTGACAAACACGTAAAATTTGACGCTAAATTTGATCATTTACCGGACGCTTTAGAGAAAGGTAACATTTTAGAATTTATAAAAATAGAAAAAAAAATGATACGAATAAAATCACGAGTAAAAAATTTACTATAAATTTTTTTCGTGACATTATTTCTTTGGGTTTTGAAATTGGCGTCTTATGTCAATATGACACCACATTTTAAAGAGGTGATAATTACTGTTTCATATACACGTCATCTTTTAAGGATTAAAGACATTAAGTTTTTTTTAGGAAAACGCTTAATAACAAATGGTTACCATTTAATTTAACTTAGCCAATTAGCCACTTCACTATCACAACGATATTCCCGCACGTGTAGATTTCGCCCAATGTCCTTAGCTCGCGACATTTTACGTGCGTTTTCAACGCTATCAAAGCTGCTCTTTTGCGCTTTTTACGCTTAATTGGCTTGTAAAAAGTCGCAGTATATAAAGGCTCTTATATACCACGGTACATTATATTTACACAGTAAATAAATAACACAGAATCTCAAACTAAACGTGAACTGTTTGCATTGCAACAGACCAACGAGTATATAATAACTGTCCATAAAATAACAACAGACGTTACGGAATGAAGCGTTTTCA
The DNA here is from genome assembly GCA_954871355.1 of Cabera pusaria. Taxonomy (NCBI): domain Eukaryota; kingdom Metazoa; phylum Arthropoda; class Insecta; order Lepidoptera; family Geometridae; genus Cabera; species Cabera pusaria. The sequence continues at coordinate 15,260,038 of OX940915.1, read as the reverse complement.
GAAAAATAAGCGAATGTCAGTCACCATATTTTGACACTATTTTAGGGTAAAAGTGCCAATTTAGATAACTAACTCAGCCAGTAATTCCCAAAATAAGTTTTAATAAGTTTTTTATGGCACGTCAAGCAAGACGCCCGCCTGACGGTAAGAAAAGACGCTTACCTATAAAAGATATTGTGGCACATTAAATTTGCTGTATAAGACGGTAAACAAGCCGACTGCCCGCCTGACTTGCTACCATAACGTAGCTTACCAGTACCACCATCAAGGAGAAAATCTTCCGCCGTTACCACCGTGTTCTTACAGCACACAGCCCTTGGGAGCACATCATCAATCTATCACGTATAAACAAGTAAGTCACCGATGCCGACGCCTAAAGACTTTCAACATCAGTGGCATAGCTAATGCCTTTTCTATTTTTTAGCATCACTGCACACAAGTCTTGAGCCTTAATTTTGTATGCTATCGAGTTGCTCTCTAGCTTAACTACTCACACCTCGCTCGCCATTTACTCAAGGATAGCTGCCAGAACACATTAGATTTTTGGTGACAGAGTTTCTAACTTGAGGGTGGTAGCTGGCCAGGCGGACACTAGATAGTGTCCTACCACCATGCGGGGGTTGTTGGTTTACTTAACGATGTTTTTCCTTCACCCTCCGGTTACTGTGAAGTAATCTACAGCTTATTGGCGCCTGTGTCGCTGTAATTTCGTTATATTATAATACTAAAAGTGCCCCGCATCTTCGCCCGCGTTAAACTATACATATATAGCGGACATAGTTAAAAACAAATTTTGTTTTATATATATAGAAGACTAACTGATACCCGCGACTTCGTTCACGTACACCGAGAATGTAGTAGCCTATGTTCATCCTCATGCTATAAAGTAGAGAAGGTCGTTGCAAACCGTAAATAGTTTGAATACCTAGGTATTGGTACAATACCGAAAACATGGTATTGGATGTGATAATAACTGGTTATCGGGCAAAACCATAATTAATAGGCACCCTAAAAACATACCCATCCAATAATACCCATAAAAAAATATTACAACAGGAAACATATTGTTTTACAAAAAAACACGGAATAGGGAAATACCTCGTCAAGCCAAAAACCAATCGGTACTTGTACACCTACGCACCTTCACACGATCGCGTTATTTTAAAAACAGATTTTGTCAAATTTCAAAAACCGACTGCAATGCCGCAATAACCAGTTATTCAGAATACCATGTTTCGGAAACCGGTATTGGTGTGAATACCTACAACTGGTTTCGGTATTGCAAAATGGCGTACCGACCCACCGCTTATGTCCTTGTTATATTTCAGTAAGATCGGATCGTCCGTTTAGGCGTGACTAGGTAACAAACAGACAGTGACAGAGTTACAAACGTTTCTATAATATTAGTGTAGATAGATGTAATTCGTTTCTGTTTTACAGTTTACTGTATAATATATAGTGTACCGAGTAAATACTGACAAGGTATAGTATTTAAAGCATCTTATAATTTAGATAATTTTTGAACACTAGTTTCTTACAGATACCTTCTTTTTATTGCGGGTATACTATTTAAAATAAAATTGTTATTAATTTGTGGGTACATTTTGAGTTGTGCTCCGCGCGATGAGATAACGATATTTTTTTATATCATATAGGCTAGCGTTTGACCACTATCTCACCTGTTGGTAAGTGATGATGCGGTCGAGGATGGTATGTTTCAATAAGACTAAAAAATTCTGAGTATTGTAGTACTAAATGGAAGTTTACAATTTACTAAATTGCGTAAAAATTAATGGTAGAACATTTTTTTAATATTATTTATTTGTATCTACCATAACCAATTAAAATATCAGTGAAATAGTGGTCAAGCGCTTGTCTGTCGATATATGAAAAAAAATCCAATTAATTAATTTAATTTGTTTTTAGTTGATGTGGGTAGATCTACAAAACTCTGTTAATACATTTTTAAGTGTAAAGGTTATTAAAGTATTTTCAACCGACTTAAAAATGAGGTGGTTCTCAATTCGTGTGTCTTTTAAATATTATACCCGCAATATAATTCCTTGATCTAATATTAAATATTCTTATTCCTTTTTAAATATCTTTTGTACCATCTTTTACGACAATTTATTAGTTTAGGTAAATATATAAACATTACTTAAATCAAGTAACGCACATTACCGTCAAATAAATAATTAAATAATATTTATTTATTTTTTATTAAAATGCGTATTCGAGACTATAGAAATAAAGTTTCTGTTTATTTTTTTAAGTTTCGAGATTTTTTCGGCGCAATGAACAAATTAATTTTGCAATGATTTACAGGCTAGTCTAAATACATATATTTTTTTAAATCAAAAGTTATGTAATTCTAAGTTTTTTATAAGTTGAAATTAATACGTAATACTCATTTTTTTATTTATATAGTACTGGGTAGCACTTGAGCACTATCTCATCTGATGTTAAGTGATGATGCGGTCGAGGATGGAGCGTGTATTATTATTTAATTATTGATCATATAAATACATATATGTATTTATAATTTTAAACTTATTTTAAATTAATTATAATATTTTATTAAATGAAGACGGTGGACAAGCAAAACGCTCGCCTAGTAGGTAAGCGATTATCTATAACAGATACAGTGGCACGCCAAAACCCAGAATTTCTCATACGCGCCATAACTTTGACTATTTTCATCTTCAAATTTCAAACGTCCAATCTCTGAGTATTCCAAAATAATTTGGGATTTTACGTTGTTATAGATTTGCCAAAAATATTCTAATTATATATTATAATATATATTTCCAAATATTTGGTAAAGCTATTTGCAATTACTTATTTTTAGAGAATGTATTTTTTATAGTATCGGTACTTCTTGTTGATTTTTTAAACAAAACAACGTAAACTATTTTTTTTCTAATTTTACTAAAAATCTTAATTAAATCTAGAGGTAGTGTTGTGGGATTGTGACGTAATGGACACTTTACGTATACAGGGTGGATTTAATAAATGGGACCTTTAGGGCAGCCGCCTCTTTCTTTGTAGCTATAGTAAGACATTCTGAGGAGACTGTCCAATATTTTTGACTGCACCCAAAAAAAAATTAAAGACAGTAAAAAAAAAACAACACTGCTTTACGAAATGAATAATTTATTCAGAATCTTTTTGATGCCAGCTAAATAGCACATTACTCTTGTTAGTTTTTTTGTAATTCAAAGCGTTAATAACAAGCTTTTGCTATGTTTACTTGATAATTGATTATTATTTATTGTATGATTTTAGAATACGCACATATTCACATATTTGTGTATACTAATACTGCCTACATACTGAATAAAAGCTTTTAACTTTGATCCAAATAAATCCTGTCTCTTGGATCATATTCAAGCCAACCGAGGTTTGAGTACTAGAAATGTTAAACATTCGCTAAAGCTTTCCCACAAACAATGTAGAAAAGAAAATCACACAAATATTATAAATGCTATAATGTGTAATTATGTTTGGTAACTTTTTCACGCTAAAACGAATGGACGGATTTCAAAGACGATTTTGCTACGATTATCTTAACTAATATTATAACGAGGAAATATTTGATTTTTTATTCGTTTGTTACGATTTAACTCAAAAACTACTGGACCGATTTCAAAAATGTATCCACTAATACAAAGCTACATTATCAGCGGGTAACATAGGCTATATTTTTTTTCCCGTGTTCTCACGGGAACGAGAACTACGCGGGTGAAACCGCGAGGCACTGCTAGTAGCTGATATTCGTGATAATTGTAGAAGCGTTTCTTTTTTTGTAACGGAAATCTAGTGCTGCAAATACAGCTTGAAATTCTCATACGAACCTTTTACTGTAAATACAACGGAAGAGATACCTGCCTTTATAGTCCCATCAATTAAACCCATCCTGTATATGTTCTATAATTATATATTACTAGCTGATACCCGCGACTTCGTTCGCGTACACCAAGAATGTAGTATCCTATGTTCATACTCATGCTATAAAGTATGTCCTTGTTATATTTCAGTAAGATCGGATCGTCCGTTTAGGCGTGACTAGGTAACAAACAGACAGAGACAGAGTTACAAACGTTTTTATAATATTAGTGTGGATTTAGTTTTTATTATATTCGACGAATATTCTGTATACAGAATATTCGTCGATTTTTAGATTAGAAAAAATTATATATATATATATAATTTTTTTCTCATTAGTTGCTAGATAAATATTAATAAATAAATATATATAATTAATATTATATATAATATTATATATTGTAATACATTGCATAATTCACACGTTCACTGCGTTTTCCTAAAATTCTGCACAAAAATTATACCATATAGAAATTTTACTAAGGATAATTTTTTTTCAGAATTTCTAACAAATCTCTAGTAAATAAAAAAAAACAAACAAAATGCACAATTTACAAAAAAAAAACACTCGTACATATATCATGAATATATTTATATTTAACCTATCTAAAACGATATTATGAAAGCTGTGTTCATTACGATGCTGTTTTAGTTAATAAATAAATGACAATATGGAAAATGGCGAACTTACAACTGAAAACAAATCTTATATTTTACCGTAATGTTATTTATAAACGACCATTTTCAATATATCCATATTTTTTTACCTCCCTATTTTAAAAAAAATTAGAATTTTGACATTTCTTTTAAAGTTTATTATGTCAAATGTTTAGTCGAGTGTAGTGTATATAGATAGTACATTGAAAATGGTCGTATAGCTGTCCCTTTCCTTCATGATGAGGTGTCGGCACAGCGTATTCGGTCGCACTATAATGATCACAATCTATAGAATATAGATAGTCACGTTCGGTTGCTGAACGACTTGTGTTCTGAAAAATACATTATTTTATCCTTAATGTCTGTTCATTAACCGACTTCACATAGAAGGAGGTTCTAAATTGTCGGTTTTTTTACACCGAACTGGGTAACACTTTACCACTATCTCACCTGATGTTAAGTGATGATGCGGTCGATGATGGAGCGTGCTTACACAGAAGATATCTATTCACTCGCGATTTGAAGACCCCCATATTGTACTTAACCGGAAACATAGACTCCCTGGGGGAGCATCCTTCGCATGATGAACGAAGATGTAAATCGCTTCGTTCGGGTAGATGGTACATACTTCGCAGACTTCAAGATATCTTAATAAGCCGTTCAATCAACAGCCTAGCCTCTTTACTAAACAGCGCCGTTCAACTAGATTCCTGAATGATATCCAGCTGTAGCGTTTGTTGCAACATTTAATAAACTGGCTGGCTAATGCTTAGGCCATTCATATGTCTTAGTCTGACACGCGGCTATCCACCTCGTTACGCTCGTCGGCGCACGTCACGCGGTGGTCACTGTTCTCTAGTGTGTTGCCTTAGTGTCAGACTAATGAACCAGCTAGGCAAGTAATGAAACGTCATCGATCCGAGTCGTTTGTTTAGCTGTTTGATTAAATGGCTGGATATCATTCAGGAATCTAGTTGAACGGCGCTGTTTAGTAAAGAGGCTAGGCAGTTGATTGAACGGCTAATTAAGCTACCTGCTTGCGACATATCCACCATAAATTGGTGGCGCCTATTAGTGTCTCTGGATGTCCGATTATAAAATGAAGATGGTGGAATCAAATCATGCAGTTCCATTGCACACTCTCTTTTATATTATGTTCATCGATTACTCGAAAACGACTGAACCGATTTGGAAAATTATTTTTTTGTTTGAAAGGGTATACTTCGCAGATAGTCCCATGTAAATTTCATCGATATATGTTCAGTATCTCCAGAGATATGAAGATAAACACCTCAAGCTTGGTACTGAAAATGGCTAGTCATTTGAAGTCGGCTTTTTCCGTTTTGCAAATGATCCACCAAAACCCACGATAAAACCACGGCAGTATTATAATACAGTATTGTGACTCGGCGTGTCCTTCAGATCACAAGCTAAAGCCGCGCGGCAGCCGGCGGCACCGCGCGGTACGTACACGCGCGATAGGGCTGCCCGCCTACACAATTTTAGTTGCATCTACCTACTTGACGATCTTTGTAGTAAGTAGATAGCCACCGTAGTACCGGCGGATATCTTTCTAGTTTTTTGTGATTGTAATATTACATTTGTTATTAATAAAATGAAATTCGTTGTGAAAATATAACAATCTATATATTATGTGCTTCCATATCTTACTCAAAAAGTACATAGCAATGTAAATCTTATAACGTCGTTGGTACCTGCCATTTATTACTCTTTTAATAATTTCAGAATGCTATTTCTTCGAATTCAATAATATACGTAAGTAGCTCAATACATAAGTAAGTAGATAGTCTAGCCTAGGAAGCTACCTAACTACTAGTCTATTTTTAACACGAGCGCAGACTGTAGGTCACTCGTGTATCACTTTTATCACCCTATCCATTTATTTATTTATTAACCTAGGTATTTTATCCTGTAGAGGAAAAAGCGTAATATCCACCTTAAAAAAATTACGTACTAGTTGGTATATAAACATTATTTTATACTATTACCGTTTTTTGTGTATAATATTTATATATATTCTCAATCAACGAAATATTCACAATTCGCACGTTTACTGTTTAAACCGTAATTACACGACTGTACCTTCACACGGTTCGTCCGTTCTTATAAAAAGTTACTCTATGGTCACTGCGGCGCAACCACATATATCGTTAGCTGTGTACCGAGTGTGTACCGAACTCGAGGCGCGTAGGCATGACGCGCGTTCCGACCGTTAGTATGGAGTCACAATACTGTTTATTATATTACGTGATAAAACCATAATTGTTGTTATGTATTATTTTAATTATTATGTAGGTAGTTTGAAATAGTATTCATTTATTTATCATGAGGGTACCTCAATAAACAGTTGTCAATTAAGCAGCGAGCAACGTGTTTACTTTAAGGGGGTACGATTTCCATACTAAAGTATAATGCACGAAATAAATATATATATATATATATATATATATATATCTTATAGGCCGTTTTGACCACTATCTCACCTGTTGGTAAGTGATGATGCGGTCGTATGGTAAGCACGCTAGACCTAGAATGGGAACTGGCTCTCAAGGATAGGTGCCGGAACACATTAGATGTTTGGCGACTGATTTTCTAACTTGAGGGTGGTAGCTGGCCAGGCGGACACTAGATAGTGTCCTACCACCATGCGGGGGTTGTTGGTTTCTTGACGATGTTTTCCATCACTGTGAGAAGCGCACATAAATGTTTCGATAGAAAAATCATTGGTGCATGGCGGGGTTCGAACTCGGTACAAGTCATCAAAGCCGACCGTTTTCCCGATTACGCCACCGGGCCCTCAATAAAAGTACTATAAAATAAAATAATCAATCATCAATAAAAGTAAAATACTTATAAAAGAACAATAGATGTGATTTCAGTGCAATTTTTTGCCCCATTCACTCATATTTGTGCATTATACATTTGTATGGAAATCTTACCACCTTCACCATTGACTGGTATTACAATAACAATAACTGACACGTACCTGCTCGCTACGAGTGCGAGTGAGCTAGCTCGTAGAACAGCACGTAAGCTTCCGGCGACACCACGTCCCGCGGCTTTATCGGTGACAACCTGCACATACAAACATCATCAGCAGCAGCCAGTATCCGTTCACAGCTGGACACAGGCCTCTCCTCAGGCACGCCTCTGAGCTCTTCAGCAAGCTGCCAGCCAGCTTGCGTATATATCATCGCTCCACCTAGCTGGAGGACGTCCTACAGTACTACTACATTAATGAAATACGGTAACAGGACAAGCAGGACGCTCGCCTGATGGTAAGCGACGACGTCTACCTATTACAGATACAGCGGCATGCAAAATTCTGAACATCCAGAATTTTGCATGTCACTGCACTGCGCCTGTTACCTTGAGACATAAAGATGTTGAGTCTCACATGCCCTGTAATTTCACTGGACACCTTGCCATTTCAACCGAAAAACATTTCTATTTCACGGCTAAAAAATAATTGGCAAAGTGGTGGTACCGCCCCAGGCGGACTAGCAGAAGTCCTACCACTACTCACTGTTGTGATAACAATATTAAACTATTTTGAGTTGCCCCGAGGCAATTTTATTGAAGGTGATAAGTGTCCTGTGAGGATACAAACCCGCACTCAGGGAGACTGGGCGGCCTTTTTGTTGATATTGGGTAAGTGCTTAGAAGATTCAGGTTGGCCGCAACTTGGAACCCAGTAAATAGCAAGTGTTCGAAACGAAAATCAAAGCAGCAAAAATCTACCGATATTGTCAGTGTTGTGTGTCGCAATGGCAACTCAAAAATTAAAAAAGTTAACCAAAATTAAAAATAAATTGAGGGTAATTTCCAACGAAGTCTCCTATAAATAGCAGTGCAGACACTCGCAACATTCAGTCGTCTCGTGGCTACGATCAATGCAACTTGGTCGAATCGTCGAATTAAATAAAAATTTATGTTTTAAGCGGGATAAGTCTCGTATTTTATTATTTATAACTAAGTGCTTAGATTCTTAGCTGATCAGCTGTGGGTAAGGCGAGGCCTCCCTCCCTCGCCCATAGCTACTGCGCTTTATACCTAAACTTTCGTCAACGCCGGCGGTACTATCTGCCAGTCGGTTGTCACTGCTCACGCGCGCGCAACGTATATTATTATTCTAATGACGGGATAACTGCGCATTCGTATTCTATATTAGAAACGATTTAAGTTTTTCATAGTCATTTTGCGGGTTTGACAAAAAACAAGCATAATATGTTTCATTTTTTTATGCTACCGATACTAAAATGACCTGACGGCGTAAAATTCACTTTCTCGACTTCAAATTCGACTCTTAGTTAGGAATTTTGATGTTATTTTGTGAGGTAATTAAAAAGGATTCTTAAGTTTTTTTTATTTCATTGAGTCAACCCTTTACTGTATCGGGCGCGCGCCGGTACATCGCGCGCTGAACGAAGTAATAACAACGCTAGGTCGAGCGCCTTAGACACATTTTTGCTTGTATTGTCTGAAATAAGCGTTGGTATTGTGTTTTTGTAGGGGAGTGAAGTATCTGTTACGTTGTAACTATTATATAATCTGTGATAAGGCTTTCGAATTTTAGGTCTAACTAGATAGGGAATGTAGGGCCACATATCCCCATATCTCCTCGAGGACGCTCACCGAGGGAGTGTCAAATTGACTTTGTGTAGTTATTAAGTTTTAGTATTTAAAGAAAAAATCCACGACTCTGTGGAGGATGTATGTAGCGGGTTTGAGTCCAGCTCATAAATACACACATGTACATTGTACATACAATAGTTAAAAAAGTGATTGTTGTACTTTTTAGGGTTCCGTATTCAAAGAATATCAACATATCCCTATTACTGAGACTTCACTGTCCGTTCGTCCGTCTGTCATAGGGCTGTATCTCCTAAACAAGAGCTTCCCAAACTTATTTATTCTGTGATCCCTTGAGAATTTACTATTTTTTAACGACGAAGGAGGCGGTTGTACAATGAAATATAGACATCAAAACTTTTCTTTTTTTACTCTGAGCTGGGCTGCACTTGACCACTGTCTAGTCATCATGCAATAAAGTATGTCCTTGTTACATTTCAGTAAGATCGGATCGTTCGTTTAGGCGTGATTAGGTAACAAACAGACAGAGGTTTCTATAATAAAGCATCTAGATGGCGCTAGTGTAGATTTTAACAGCTCTCCTTGTCAATATTGGCTAAATATATGAGACCCTGCATCGCGCAAACGATATTTTCCGCGATATTGATACTGATACACTTGCTTCGTGATTAAACAACTCAAAAGTTTAACTCATTACAAAACGTTTCTCTTTATTATATAAGTCTGGACTAGCAACTTCATTCACGTACACCAAGAACGTAGTATCCTATGTTCATCCTCATTTTTTTTTTTTTTTATTCCGAACTGGGTAGCACTTGATCACTACCTCACCTGATGTTAAGTGATGATGCGATCGATGATGGAGCGTGCTTACCCAGAAGATACCTATTCACTCGTGATTTGAAGACCCCCATATTGTACTTAACCGGAAACACAGACTCAGGCAGGGTATTGCATTCTTTGACGGTTCGTATGATGAACGAAGAAGCAAATCGCTTCGTTCGGGTAGATGGTATATCCACCATAAATCGGTGGCGTCTTTTAGTGTCTCTGGATGTCCGATTATAAAATGGGGATGGTGGAATCAAATCATGCAGTTCCATTGCACACTCTCCGAAATGTATCCGATAGAAAACCGATAAGCAAGCGACTTTGCGGCGACGCGCGAGACTCTGGAGTCTCTGGCTCACTAGTAGGTCGTCGCTTATGCTGTAAAGCATCTCCTTGTTAAATGTCAGTAACATCGGATCGTCCGTTTAGGCGTCATTAGGTAACAAACAGACAGAGTGACAGAGTTACAAACGTGTTTTTAATACTAGTATGTATGTATATTTACCTAGAGTCGTTGTACTCGTGCCAGTCGCCGGTGTATGGATGTTTACAGTACGCCGTGTAATGACCGGAGTACGTCGTGCCTGCAACAATTACAGAATAATAATGACAACAATATCATAATGAGAATGACAATGGTTATATTGAGAATGACAATAATTATAATAAGAATGACAACAATTATATTTAGAATGAAAACAATTACAATGAGAATGACAAAAAATATATTTAGAATGAGAACAATTATAATTAGAATGACAACAATCATAATGAGATTGACAATAATTATAGTAAGACTGACAACAATTACAATGAGAATGACAAAAAATATATTTAGAATGAGAACAATTATAATTAGAATGACAACAATCATAATGAGATTGACAATAATTATAGTAAGACTGACAACAATTACAATGAGAATGACAAAAAATATATTTAGAATGAGAACAATTATAATTAGAATGACAACAATCATAATGAGATTGACAATAATTATAGTAAGACTGACAACAATTACAATGAGAATGACAAAAAATATATTTAGAATGAGAACAATTATAATTAGAATGACAACAATCATAATGAGATTGACAATAATTATAGTAAGACTGACAACAATTACAATGAGAATGACAAAAAATATATTTAGAATGAGAACAATTATAATTAGAATGACAACAATCATAATGAGATTGACAATAATTATAGTAAGACTGACAACAATTACAATGAGAATGACAAAAAATATATTTAGAATGAGAACAATTATAATTAGAATGACAACAATCATAATGAGATTGACAATAATTATAGTAAGACTGTCAACAATTACAATGAAAATGACAATAATTATAGTAAGAATGGCAAAAATTATAATGATGATTGCAAGGCTGGACGCGTCGGTGAACACCCCGCACTCGAGATCCAGATGAGGTCACTATGTCGACATCGCGTAAGTCACGTTCCTAATTAGACATGTGTCAGCTAAAGCGAAACGTAACTGAAATCAGTTGCCACTCCTCTAACGTACCGTATCGATATTGACATTGCCAGCAACGGTTTTATGGTTACCAACTACGGCAACTATACATATAGTAGTTAGGTACAATAACTAAAAACTACGATAGCGCGCGCGACGCTGCCAACAACTGGCAACAACAACCAAAATAATTATGCCTTCTCTTTTATTCTAATTGATTCATCACGTACAAGACAGGGACAGAACGAATATTGGCTATCGCCAAAATCGCCATAGTTACCATTATCCAGCAACATTTCACTACTATTGATGAAACCAAAGACGACCTTATCTCTACTACGCTAAGGCTTAAAAAATGAGGTTTGTTAGATCGAACTGTAATGGACAGTTTGTTTTTGCAGTTGCACTTTGCTTTGCGCATGCGCAAAACCGAAAAGCGTTCATTAAAGCTTGACCTTTGACAGGTTTTTATATTTACAACTTTGCACCTTACCGTTTTCAAAATAAGGTCACAATAGCTTTACGATAACTAGATATAAGAAATGTAGAATTGGTTTTTAAATGCGCGCGCAGGTGGCGGTTCGCGCCAAGACGCGTGTGTTTGTTTTCAAACACTTTAATTTAATCACTTTTTTTAGTTTTTACTACGTTCGATCCGTAGTTCGATTGCTTTGAACGATTTGTGCGTGCGGTGAATCCCATATTTTTTGTGTTAATTGGTGTTGTGGTTTAGCCCCTAAGTGATTTAATTTAGGATTGAGTGTGTTATTGATTATTGACTAATTAAAAATGTAATTTAGAAGAGAGATTTCGAAGATACTGGCCTCTGACAGACGGACGGACGGACGGACGGACGGAATGTAAAATTTGTAAATAATTTCTTAGGGAAAGTAGAGTTAGAGAAGTTGTTAGCGCGCCTTGTATATAAAATCATTCTATACATAGGTATATAATGATTTTATGGCGATTTTAAAATGCGCCACAATTTTTGCACTACAGGTAAAAATTGTGCTAGTTCTGAGTCCTAAGCCTAGAAAATCATGAAGGGAAATCGCCAATATCATACCTAGTAATCTTTTTAGTAGTTGTAGTTAGTAGTTCGCCTGCGGCGGATTTCTATCTTATTTTAATTACGTTACTATTACTACGTCTTAATTAGCGCGAATTAGTTAGTTGAAATCTGGCTTTGATATCGGTATTCGGCAACGGTTAACAAAACCGATATTGACTCCAAATATCGGTTATAAAACCGTTGCCAGAAATAGCCAATAACGGCCATGTCTATTCCTAATCCTAAATCTATAAATAAATTATAGCATTGAGCATTACAACAATAATATGTGAAAATCAACAATATTATAATGAGAATGATGATAATAATAATAATGTGAAAGACAAACAAATTATAATAAGAAAGACAACAATAACAATAAGGCTGACAGCAGTTACACTGGACATATATTATGAGAATGACAACAATAATTCATTCGTACACTTATTCCAGCTCAGATTTCATTTAATAATTTCACCTATTACATTTTGGTATACGAGTTCACGAAGAATCTCGTCACCGCGATTCAGAAAGACGGGGCTCGTTTACAAGCGCCATCTATGTCATTGTGCCGAAACTAATTAGGATGGTTGTTGGGACAACAACAACAACAATGAGAGACAGAGGACTCACCGGCGTGGTTGCTGACCGCGTACAGGTTGTAGACGGGGTGCGGCGAGCCGGCGGCGGCGTACGGAGACATGTCGAGCCCGGTGAGCGGGAACTCCACCAGCACGTTCAGCTTGCCGCGGAACCGCTCCGTCGGGGAGAACCTGCACAAATACAATACAATACAACAACATTAATCGAATACCTTTAAACGAACAATTCTTGTATATTATATATATAAATATATAATAAAATAAACTATATATAATCCCTTTTATCCCTTTTACTCCCCATACTCGATTATGCCGATGCCTCATATCCAGACTTAACCCAGGAACAGCTGGATAAGCTAGAACGCTTACAAAATTTCTGTATTCGCTTTATTTATGGTATACGTAAATGCGACCATATATCTGAGTTTCGTAGAAAGCTGAGTTGGTCACCCACACGTCTGCGCCGGAATGCTCACATCCTGTCCTTACTCTATTCTGTTCTTCTCATTCCCTTTACTCCTCCTTACCAGAAAGAACTTACTCTCCTTACGTTCCGATGAGACCCTCCTACTTAAGATCCCTGCACATACTACAGAATATTTTGCCAATTCCTTTACAATACAAGCCTCAAAACTCTGGAATGATCTGCCTTTAGACGTAAGACGAGCAAAAACTTTACCGATTTTCAAAAACATGGTAAAAAATCATTATTTGTCACTCATAATATAATATTTATTTATTATTATGATGTGTACGTATGTAAGTAATAATTACGGTATTTATCGCTATTTTATAATGTGTATATGTTTTATATATATGGATTTTATGTATATATAATATATAAGTTAATGATACATACATATATTTAGGTTTATTATTAAATTATTCGTTAATTTTACTATGAACGTTTTTTTAAAATTATTATTATTTTATTTATTGTACACCACCGTCTATTACTTCCTGTATTGCTGTCCATCCAAAAGTTGTCTGGTAGAAATTGCTGTCAGCAATAAGACCGCCCATTGTAACCTAATAGTTATTATGTTTGTTTAAATGTCTCCTTGTATTATTTATGTTGGTATACAATAAAGAGTTTTTGTATTGTATTGTATTGTATAAATATATATAATCTGAATCTCGGAAACGGCTCCAACGATTTTCATAAAATATAGTATACAGGGGATTTCGGGGCGATAATTCGATCTAGCTAGGATTCATTTTCAGAAAATGTTGTTTTATTCGTGTTTTTAGGCGTTGAAAACCTGCACAATATCATTAGAATACAAAGGGTAATTTCGACTCATTTGAAAACGTTATGGTAGCTCGGTGGAAGATCGATTGGATGGCGTTCGGGACGTCCCTGGTTCGAGACTAGATGAGATGACTATTTTTCCCTTTTTTATCAAGTTCCTTCTTTTGTAAGTAAAACTATTAATGGGACCTAAAATAAATCCAAAAAAACTCGATTTAACAAAAAAAAATATATAATAATAATATAATAGCGAATTGGTGGTTGGACAAAGAGAGGATGGATAAAGAAAGATTGACGAAACAGATTTATGAGACGTGTGTGATTGGGCCAGCCGGTAGAGGCCGACCTAGGCGAACGTATCACGACCAGATCGAAGACGTTTTAAAGAAAGGCCAAGTCACATGTACCTATAACCGGCGAGCATGTATGAAGGCGCTCATGAAAGTGGAAGAAGCGAAAGAGGTATGTCAGGATCGTAGCATGTGGAAAGATGTAGTCTCTGCCTACCGCAAAGGGTAAAAGGCGTGATTGTATGTATGTATGTAAAGCGAAGTCTCGACCAACATTTGAAGAAAATGTTTTGGGGTGAGTTTGTCGTTACTTAAGACCCCCATATTATACTTAACCGGAAACACAGACTCAGGCAGGGTATTCCATTCCCTGGGGGTTCGTATGATGAACGAAGATGTAAATCGCTTCGTTCGGGTAGATGGTATATCTATACTAATATTATAAAGAGAGAACATTTGTATTTTTGTATTTTTGTATGTTTGTAATGATTTGGCTCAAAAACTACTGAACCGATTTAAAAAATTCTTTCACTGATACATAGAATGGACTTTCGGAATGAAAATAGGCTATATATTATCCCGTTTAAATCAAAGGTACATTCGTGGAGACCTAATTTGCAACCTAAGTCGGCAAAAAAACGGTCGAAAAACACGTTTCTTACGAACGCTGCTCAATTGATAATAGATAGAAGAATATTTTCTATGGAAGAGTTGTACAACTTAATTAGACCTACAAAAAAGTACGCGACAGCATATGTCTATCTCTTAAGGTTGACTCACAGTAACCATTTAATCTTAAAATTTTTGTTAAAACATATTACATAACTTCCAAGGCTATTTTCAAGTATATAGTATTAATCCTTATCTAAATAATTAGCTTGGCCACATATTATAGATTAAAATTGTCCTTTACAGTATATAATTCAAATGAAAACTCTAGAAGATATCACGAATTTCACATACACGCATCGCAAAATTAATAAAATATTTGCAGTGAAACCACAGATTAGGTCATAGTTACTACGAACATATTATTATAAGCTTAGCTATGCTGTAGATCCCCACCGATCACAATTAATTTGAAGTCAATATAGTATAATAATATGATCTATTGTATAAAATAATATTCATGTATATATATATATATAATAATATAATATTTTAAACCACCCCGACTGATCTATGTATAATCTTTTCATTAAAAGCATTCCAATGACTCTAAACACTACAATTAAAATCTGAGCTGTAAGTTGGTGAGGATTTGAGTATTCTGTAGAGTTCAGGAGATGACCCAGCATCAGGTCAATGCTTCCATGTTCTTACAATATCGTTGAAGAAGAAGATTTTCGAATTGATCAGACCTATGAAAGTTGATTTCATAGCGCAATTAACTAGAAAAAAGCTCATAGTTTTATAACGATTGAACGAATTTTCATGAATCAAAGCTAAGAAAACTCTCGATGAAGACATCTATCAAACAAAAAAAAAACTATCAATAATAAAAACAAAATCGGTTCATCCGGTTAGGTGCTAAGATGCTACAGACAGACACACAGATACACACGTTAAACGTATATTACCCCTACATTTTGCGTCGGGGAACGCGTAAGGTTACGGCGGCAGATGTTCACCATTTTTTTTTATATCTAATAGGCTAGCGTTTGACCACTATCTCACCTGTTGGTAAGTGATGATGCGGTCGAAGATGGTAAGCACGCTAGGCCTAGACTGGGGAACGGACTCGCAAGGATAGCTGCCGGAACACATTAGATGTTTTTGGCGACAGATTTTCTAACTTGAGGGTGGTAGCTGGCCAGGCGGACACTAGATAGTGCACTACCACCATGCGGGGGTTGTTGGTTTCTTAACGATGTTTTCATTCACCGGAGGGCCACTGTGAGAAGCGCACATAAATTTTTCGATGGAAAAATCCACGGTGCACGGTAAGGTTTGAACTCAGTACCACGGCATCAAAGCCGACCGTTCTCCCGATTACGCCACCGGGCCCGGGCTCCTTGGTGGTAAGCTACTTTTTGGTAGATTTAATGATCCCACTACCACTGTACGAAAACTCATGATTCATGAATGCACATAAAACTTTCATTGGTAGGTATATAGCTAGGATTAGAACCAACGACCGTCGGGTCAGAATCAGGGTAACTATCCTTTACGCTAAAGGGCCGTCCAATAGTACTACGTAAGTATTATAAAACAAAGTCCATCACTGCGTCTGTCTGTCTGTTCGCAATAATCTCAATAGCTACTGAACGGAGTATCATGCGGTTTTCACCAATAGCCAGAGTGTTTATGAGGAAGATTTAGGTGCATAATTCGTTAAGGTTTTGTGTAAATTGGATGAAATATGACGATGATTGTTAAATATGTTCATATTATATATTCGATGCAACAAACTGATGCAAATTTTGTAGGCATATATGTTCTACCCGCGCGAAGCCGGGGCGGGCTGCTAGTCCACCATAAATCGGTGGCGCCTTTTATTATCTCTGGATGTCCGATTATAAAATGGGGATGGTGGAATCAAATCATGCAGTTCCATTGCACACTCTCCGAAATGTATCCGATAGAAAACCGATAAGCAAGCGACTTTGCGGCGACGCGCGAGACTCTAGTCTGTTGCTTGCTAGTAGGTCGTCGCTGTTGAGTTATATCAGTTGTAGTTGAGATGAGTTATATCAGTCACAGTGGTGATGTATAACGTACCGTTTGAGATGCAGCACCAGAACTTGCGGGAACTTCTGCACGGTGAACCACTTCAGGCACTTACGTCTAACGCCGCACTTTGAACAGGTCTGTAACATATATTATCATCATCACTACATATGCATATAGAAATGTAACATATATTATTATCATCACTACATATGCATATAGAAATGTAACATATATTATTATCATCACTACATATGCATATAGAATTGTAACATATATTATTATCATCACTACATATGCATATAGAAATGTAACATATATTATTATCATCACTACATATGCATATAGAAATGTAACATATATTATTATCATCACTACATATGCATATAGAAATGTAACATATATTATTATAATCACTACATATGCATATAGAAATGTAACATATATTATTATCATCACTACATATGCATATAGAAATGTAACATATATTATTATCATCACTACATATGCATATAGAATTGTAACATATATTATTATCATCACTACATATGCATATAGAAATGTAACATATATTATTATCATCATTACATATGCATATAGAAATGCTTGACAGATCTGAAGGAGAGTGTGTACGGATTAAGAAATAATTATTTAACCATCAAATGCTGATGATCAGGTGATATTCGCATCATTGGAGGAGGAGTTGAGAGAGAGAGAAGAAATAATGACATATTGTAGAGTTACGCTTGAAGAAGAGAGGGTGGGACAAGTGAAAGAGTTAGTGTACCTGGGTTCTATGTTTACGAGAGATGGTTAGAATGAAAGTGATATTGAGCGAAGAGGTTTGGCAGGAAACCGAGTGAGTGGGGCACTGCATAACTTTTATAATGAGAATGACAACAATATTATTATAAAAATGACAACAATATTATAATGAAAATGACAACAATATTATAATGAGAATGACAACAATATTATAATGAAAATGACAACAATATTATAATGAGAATGACAACAATGATAATGACAATGACAACAATTATATACACTTATTCAAGCTCAGATATTTGATTTAATAATTTCACCAATTACATGATGAGTTCACGGGGAATATCGTCACCGCGATTCAGAAAGACGGGGCTCGTTTAATATCATTGTGCCGAAACTAATTAGGAAGATTATGACACTAATTAGAAAGTAAAATTAATGCTGTAGAAGAAGTATGATTGGAGTGACTCTGATGGACAAGGTGGAGAACAGCGTGATAAAGGAATGTTGTGGTGAGGTAGAAGATGTGGTGACAAAGATAGAGTAAGAGATGCTTAGATGGTTCGGACATCTAGAGAGGATAGATGAAGAAAAACTGACGAAACAGATTTATGAGACGAGTGTGATTGGGCCAGCCGGTAGAGGTCGACCTAGGCGAACGTATCACGACCAGATCGGAGACGTTTTAAAGAAAGGACAAGTCAAAAGTACCTATAACCGGCGAGCATGTATGAAGGCGCAAGAAGCGAAAGAGGTATGTCAGGATCATGTGTAGCATGTGGAAAGAAGTAATCTCTGCCTACCGCAACGGGTAACAGACGTGATTATATGTATGCATGTCGTTTTACAATCAACTATTATGTAGGTACGAGTATGTTAATGAAGCAATGAATAGAAGTGAAGAGTAGTGAGTGTAACGTACCGGTTTCTCATCTCCGTCCATCTCCTCCTCTCGCGTGAAGTGTTGCAGACATTGCTGGATCTTCAGGTTACCCGTGCGGGACGGGATCGGCAAACTGAACACAACACGACCATGTCACCTATTGTATCTTTAACACACCTATAATATAATCTATACATTTTAAGATCGTTGACAAAACGTGTTAACACAACCTTATTGGAAGTCGCGTAAGAAGTTAACTTCAATAATCATTCGAATCGGTTCACAGTTGAGGGAGTATCGCGTCTGGGCCTTCAAAAGTTGAACATGGAAGTTCTCAGTGCAAAGTTCGTGTAAGCAGTCCCCCCCGCATAGAGGCGCTATTCACCTGAGGTCCCAGAAGGGGTCGAAGGTGACGCTGTCGTGGTTGCAGTGCGTGCAGCGCAGCGTGGACTTGAGCTGTCCCACGAAGATGTCTCCGACGCGGGACTCCTCCATGCGCAGGTAGCGGGACCACGCTTCTGAGGCTTTTGCTACGTCACTGGAAATACACATTGTAGCAACTTTAACATATAGTATAAAAATTCAAGTTTTATTTATTCCTATTTAAGTTTTTGGAGTTTAGTAGGTATTCTTTAAGAAAAGATTTTCATATTTAGCCGACTTGACCTTGACCTTGACCACAATAATAATAACTTTTAAAGAGTAAACTGCAGTCGTGCGTCGGAGCTGATACACACACTTTTTAGGGTTTCGTAGCCGAATGACAAAAAACGGAACCCTTATAGATTCGTCATGTCTGCCTGTCTGTCTGTACGTTCGTATGTCACAGCCACTTTACGCCGAACCTATTAGGATTACACAGTTGAAACTTGGTAGCTAGATGTATTTTGTATACCGCTTTACGATTTTTATACAAAAATAATTCATGTAAGATTAAGGGAGTCCATACATGGAACTTAACTAAAATATATTTTTTTCATCAAACCTATACGTGCAGTGTGTCTATAGTTAAAAATAACATTGAGGTTTCTAAAATCTTTTTTTTTCAAAGTCAATCATTTGAACTATGAAAAACAATAGTTAATTTTTTGCTGGCGAAAAATGATAGTTACAAAATACTCTACTGTGTTACGGAACCCTACTAGTGCGAGTCCGACTTGAACTTGGCCAGTTTTGTATTATATTTTTGTACTAACAATACAATGCTATCAGTGAATATATAGTAACTATAATTTATAATGTACCTGAGATTATCATCGATCTCCGTCAGTATCGGCTTCGGTTTGACTGTGATTCTGTTCACATCCTCGTGTAGACCTTCCAGCAGGTAACGGAGGAACTCCTGCAGAAATACGATCCTGGCATCTTTAACTGGCTCACTAAAGATATTTTTATTTATTATGTTTTTATGGGAAAATGGGTAACGCTTGACCACTATCTCACCTGATGTGAAGTGACGATGCGGTCGATGATGTAGCGCGCTTGCCCAAAAGATACCTATTCCCTCTCGACTTGCAGACCCCTAAGTTGTATCTCATCGGAAACACAGACTCAGGCAGGGTATTCCATTTCTTTGCGTTGCGTGCATGCGTTTCTCTATGTTGTGTTTCACTATTACACTTTTTTTTTTTAATATAAAAATTGTCTGAAGTACTGAAGTACTGAACACACAGTTACATGTATGGTTGGTTTTAACCTACTTTAATTTTTTTTAAATATTCTGACGTAAACGATTGGATGACAGCTGAATGGTTCATTACTTTTTTTTTCTAATTCAAAGCGTTAAATTCTGCTTTTGCTATGTTTACTTGATAATTGGTTATGATTTATTTTATGATTTACGATTTTGACGTGTATATGTGCGTATATTTATACTACCTACATACTGAATAAATGCTTTGATTCTTCTTTGATTCTTGATTCTTGGCAGCCACGTTTGATGAAAGACGAAGCCAATCGCTTTGTACGCGTAAATGGTATACTTAACATTAAGCGGTGGCGCCTCTTTGTATCCCTGGTTGGCTGATTATAGAATGGGGATGGCGGAATCAAATCATGAAGTTCCGATGCACACTCTCCGAAATGAATCCGATAAAAACCGATAAGCAGCGACCTTGCGACGATGCTCATTGCTCTACGCTCTATTTCTTTATATCTTATAGGCTAGCATTTGGTACACTGTCTCGCCTGGTGGTAACGATGTGCTCGAAGATGCAAGCATTGCTCTTCAAAATTGTAAATATGTTCTCACTACTACTGTATTAGCATAATGGGGTGGGATATATCCCACAGTGCATAGTAGGATTGGGAGAAAAATTCAGCACAAGGCTTCAATTCTGCGTTCTGGCGAGCGAAACTCAGCGTGTTATCTGTTCATAAGCTGTAGAAGTCATACTCCAGTCCAATCTCATTATAGGCTAGCGTTTGACTACTATCTCGCCTGGTGGTAAGCGATGATGAGGTCGAAGATGGTGAACACGCCACCACTGCTACCAGCCTGAGGTACTATTAACACATTTTGGAAACAAATTGGATTTTGTGTAGAGGGCCTGAGCTTTACACGACTGATACACGGCGACCACACATAGAGGAGAGAAGAGGCAGACACACCTAGACCAGGCCTGTCGCACTCCGCGATGTAGCTATGAAAATTTACATACGCGGCAGCCGGCCGGCTACAAGTTCAGTCAGTAGTGTCACGCGCGCTCTCGGTCGGACGCGCCTTTACTTTACTATTCAATCTGTTTTCTCACAACACTCAACCTTACAGTAAGAGACAGCCGACGGCCCGAGAGCTGACAGAGTGATACAGACTCTCGCCGCGCGGACTTACGGTGCATTGTACGGTGCGCAACACGCGGTTTCTAGTTACTATTAGTATATTCTGTGACACAAATTCAAGGTCGCATCCGAGGCGTGTAGCGTATTTTGAACATTACCGACGTTGTAACTAGGTTTAATCTCGCATTTTAGCTCGCAGGGAGTGCATCTTCTGTACTGTACTATTCATTATTACCGGACATACCTGCGCGTCCTGCTGACTGTAGCCCATGAACCTGGGCGCGAACCGCTGCACCTGCGACTTGAGAGCGCTCGTGTTCACCACGCTGTCCCGCTCGCCGGGACGCCACAGGTCCTTTATTACCGTCGCGAACGCTGCCCACGGCAATGTTACATTGTTGATTAAGTTTGTAACAATTAATACTAACTTCACATGGTACGCGAGTAATTCAACCGTCAATCAACCAGCTAGTTTTTTTTTTAAATATAATAAGCAAGCAAGCGTTTGAGATTTTATTTGAAGTAGGGTTCATAATATAATATATATCCCTGAAGATACTCATTAGACCTTGATATGATAATTATAATAAAAGCTTGTAATAATTAAGAGTTAATAGATAGAAAACTAAAACAACCGACTTCAATGCCCCGCGAGTCAGTTTCAGTAGCAAGTTTGACACGTTTATCGTCATATCTCTGGAGATAGTTATCAAATCTCGATGAAATTACAATGGGACCACCTCGGAAATGTACCCTAACGATTAGTAAGAATTATTTGAATCGGTTCACAATTGACGGAGTGATCGCGTAACATACATTTAAAAAAAACAAGAACGAATTGAGAACCTCCTCCTTTTAAGATGTCGGTTGAAAATAGGATCAACCTCGAAGTTATTATTTTAAAAAGAGCTTTCAAAATCGAAATGACTGAGTTATGTGTAAGCCAACAAAAAATCTATCATAATTAACCAAGCTGAAACTCTTCTCTTTTAAGGCGGTTAAACAGAAGGCAACGACTTTTAGCTGTCGATCGATCGTTCGGCGATTATTAGTTGTCAAGCGAATTTTTGGCAAGTTTTTGTTGCCGAACAAAATTTGACTACTTTTGATGACTAATAACGTTCGACGGTATTAAGTAGACGTACGTTGCTAAGCATCAATCGGTAAATGAACATGTTCGCTGACTTATTGGCCTTAGAGCCTTACACTGACTAGTAGGTACTGTAAGACAGAGATAGAGCACGTTAGACAGAGATGTAACACTCACCGGCAATGAGCGCTCCCCGCATGCACGAGAGCGTCGTGTTGATCTCCCCGACGTGTCCGTCACTCTGCAAGTATTCCAGTAGAGGGCGCGTGTTGGACAGACATTGGATCACGCTGTTCATGAAGCAAGTGTTGCCGATGTTCCGGAGACCGTTCAATCCTGCAACGATATAAGAAGACACATTTAGTTTATTAATTCATTTAATTCAGGTATCTTTTATCTATTTCATATTTCACAATTTCAATCCATTTCAAATCAAATTATGTCATGTAATTATATATCAATAAAGGGTAATATTAACCGTAAGTGTTTATGGTCAGTAGGTAATATAACATATACCTATAAGAAGAAGCCTGAATGTGGCGTCAGGGACAAAAAAGTTAAGAAAAGAAGAAAAGTAGATGGCAATAAAGAAAGAGGAATACCGAAGGAAGTTTGGATTACTGTGTGGTGTGGTGAGAAATGTTATGTAGGATAAGGTAAGGAATAACATAAGTCAGTTGGAGGTTCAATTGGGGTAACTGACAAAATACGTAAAATAAGTTTTCTTTGTTTTTTCTGCTCTTTGACGTACTTAACAAATTCTAGCATAAAGAAAACGTCAGTTACGCACACATTTTAGCTGTGAAGTTTTCAGATTTCATTTCTAATAGTGTTGTAACTGATTATGTTCTCCATGAACACACGTCAAATCGGTGTATTTCTATCCCCGAAAAATGTGCAGTTAGTGTAAGTGTCTTGACAAACAGGTATTAATTATATATCAAGAAATCTTGTGGTCCATAATCTACAAAAATAACGTTAAATTAACTTACCGCAGGTTTGACTAGACTTTTCCTTTGACTCCGAAATGGAGTCGGAGCGCTCACTACTGCGCCGGAGCCCGCTCGGCCCGCTCTTACCGCCAGCCAACTCCTGCAACGCCAGGGACATTAAGTTGGCGAACATTATGTTCAGCGTTAGTTGAAGAACTTTGGACTCCACTTTTATACATCGCTTGTATGATTATTGTATTGTTTTAACCGCGTATATGTTTAATGTATTTGCGAGCGATATAGAAAATTACGAGTCACATGTCCTGGATTTTACTAAAGTAATTATGTTGTTAATATCAATTATAAGGAAAATATATTGAACTTATAGTAGCCAAATAATGTTCGGCCACTATTAGTTAACGAGTATGTGCTTTTTCGTTGTATTTTTTAATCACAAAAATAGAATCTAAAAACAACGTGTTTTTACAACGTGTTTTTAGATTAGCATTAGTGGGGAACACATTACAAAACTCTGGGCATTCATAGTAGCAGAAAAGCTTTAAGAATTTGTACTTTTTTGAAATTATTTGATTTATTAAGGGATATTTACAAAAGTGTGCACAAATTATAACATATTAATAGATTATATGAAATGAGGAAATTCATGCAACAAAACAAATATGAAACCATTTTTCCGACAAAAAACGAAAATAAATGTTGAAATACTTACCTTTCATAACAAATTGATAAAATCCGAATAAAAAAAATGTTGCAGTAAAATATTATTGCAACATGTAAAGTCGAATATGCAGGGTTTGTTCAGCGACTTTTTTATTTACCTAAGAACATGGTGTCTATTTTGATAATGTAGTAAACATGAATTAAGATTTAAATATAATATAGTAATGTTGTCTATTTTTCACCTCTAAAGAGACGGTATGGCGTTCAAAGCTGTATTTTTTAGTTTGATATTCATCCATAATGTACTATAATATATATAGTGTTGACATAGCAGTTTAAATGAAACACAACTACAAATAGAATTTCAACAAGCTGTCAAATCATGCGTGACGAAATTCTATTGGTTGCTGATACACATCTCCTGTACTCTCCGCGTTAATTATAGACCTCAATTTAAAATCCATAATTTCAAAACTGTTTAGCAATAACCAATAGTATTTCGTCGTACTGCTTGATTGGACAGCGTGATTTATTCCTATTGACAAACATCTCCTTTTCTCTTTTAGTAGAATCTGGCTCTTAAAACTCCAAAAGATATCTGAATCAAACATCCTAACAAAACAAGATTGATCTATATTTAAGTATTAATATGAGCTTAAGAAATTTAATATAAGAGTAATTTTGAAAACGTTAGTCTACATGAATACTTAACTAGGTCATTCAAATATAAAAACAGCCGTATACGATGGACTTAATTTAAGTGTTAGTAACTAGAAACAATCGACACACAGTTCCACGCGTTACCATTCGAGCTAGCGTCACCGCGGCAAGTTGTATCGCATATCGCGAGTACACGCGTCCCTCGATTGCTCGGCGACTTGTTGCACGCTCGGCGATAATACGTCGCTGCGTCTGCGCCCGCTCTAACATTCGAATAGTGGATGAGTTAGGGGGTTTGTGTAAAAATACTGTAGCATTCTTGTATTACGTAATACATTTATTTAGAGAAGACTACTAATGAATAAAATTCTGTATACATTATTCATTATAATGCCCTAGTAACTTAATTTTAGTGTGTAGTAACCAATACCTACCAAGATCTAATTCATATAAAGACACTAAATC
Source organism: Cabera pusaria (assembly GCA_954871355.1). Lineage (NCBI taxonomy): Eukaryota > Metazoa > Arthropoda > Insecta > Lepidoptera > Geometridae > Cabera > Cabera pusaria. The sequence continues at coordinate 15,234,443 of OX940915.1, read as the reverse complement.
TAATAATAATCTGCATCTATCTCTCTCTAAGTTAAAGTGAGGGACGTTGCGAAATACAAAACATAAATACGACACTTATTCTTGTCGCTTCGGCTCAGTAAAAATCGGTAGAGTGATGGCAGTCGACGGTCAGACAGATTATAAGTAAAGGATGAGAGAACAGTTACTTCTATCTGTTTCTATATAATCTGCTTGGTGGTAGGACACTGTATCAGGTCCACCTGACTGGCTACCACCCTCAACTTGGAAAATCTATCGACAAACGCCAAATGTGTTCCGACAGAAGCCAGTTCCCATTCTAGACTGACTGCTGACCACATCTTCACTTACCAACAAGTGAGGTAGTGATCAAACGCAAACTTTAATTCATTCATACATTTGAAGCTCATTTCCAACCACGGCGGGGCATAAAAGCCTAATTCTAATTTCTGTTATGAGCTACTCTTCGTCAGATTCGGCCTACTATTCCATGCAGTAAGCATATATTCTACGAAAAAAAATTTACACCGAACTGAGCACTTGAGCACTATCTCATCTGATGTTAAGGGATGATGGGATCGATGATGGAGCGCGATTACACAGAAGATATCTATTCACTCGTGATTTGAAGACCCCCATATTGTACTTAACCGGAAACACAGACTCAGGCAGGGTATTCCATTCCCTGGCGGTTCATATCATGGATGAAGGAAGAAGCAGATCTCTTCGTTTGAGTTGATTGTATATCCACCATAAATCGGAGAGACATAGAATAATAATAATAATAAGATAGATGCGGCATCGATACATGATAGATATTCCATTATGCCGTACAAAGCGCTTCGCATCCATATTTATCATTCGCACAGCAAAGTCAGAGACTGCTAGAATGTTTACTGTTAAGTACAATCCGGGGGTGTTTAAATCGCGAATGAACAGGTATCTTCTAGGCAAGCGTGCTACATCGTCGATGACATCTTCACTTAACATCAGGTGAGATAGTGGTCAAGCGATTGCTTATCTAATACAAAAGAAATAGATAGAGTGAGAGAGACAGAGAGATAGACGCAGGGGCCTGCTGTAGCTGTAGTAGCCCCCCACCTGCGATTCGCGGCGGCTGCGCGGGCAAAAAGCTTGGTGCGGCGCGCGCAGCTCGCGTCGTCGACATCCGCACCTCATGGCGGCGCGCCAGCAGCCGGGCGCCGCATGCCACCAGCACCAGCGCCAAGTACGTCAGCATGCACGGATCCGAGAGGAAGAACAACCTGGCGGTGTCCGTCTTGAACAACTCCTGACGCTGAAGAGAATACCTTCTGATCTCCTTTTGGTAACCTCTCAGTTTAAGCAACTTTCAAGGATGATCTTGCTGTGTCGTTTTCGAACACTTGGATACGCTGGAAAGGTATATCTATCTCTTTGGAAACCTTGGTCTTGACTCGATCAAGGATGTAAAAGAAGCACCCTGCAGTGTGCTTTTTGAAGATCTGGATACGCTGGCAAGGATGTTTTCTTATCTCCTTCTGGAAGCTGCTTAGTCTTCACTTGATGGCTTCGATTTAAGAGAAGACCTTACAGTGTCCTTTTTGGACAGCTGTATACGCTCGAAAGGATATATTGATGGTTCTGGATGATCCTTGAACTAAAGACTATTTTAGGGATCTCCTGGACTTGAATAACTGAACAATGAACTGGGCCGGATATTTCACTATTGCGTTTGAAAGTCTGTCAAACCTATCTTTTGTGACACTTCGATTTAAAATAAGAACTCTTGGGTGTCTTTAACAGCTTGATGCTCTGGAAAGGATGTCTTTTTATCTCCTTTAGTCAAAGTTTTCACTCAGTTGATGATGGCTCTGAATGAACCTCTAACTCAATACTCCTTAATTCGAGAGAAGGATCTTAGTTCGTCTTAAATAGCTGGATATGCTTGGAGGAATGTCTTCCTTTCTCCTTTTGCCCTCGGCAATTTGCTCAGTTTTCCTCAGGGGCTTTAAGTGAAACTTAAACTTTGAATATACAACAAGAAGTCTCCGAAACCCTTATCCAGCGTCTCTGTTTAAACTTCGAACTCTGGAGTGAAGAAACACTCGCTATCTCTTTTATGTCAGCAATCTTTAAGTTCTCCTGTTTATTTGATGTATCAGAAACTCAAGATAAATATGCGTTGTTAGTCTTGATGAGCTGGTTATGCTGGCAGGAATGCCTCTCCTTAGTCCTCTTGTAGTCCTAGGAAGACTTCTCAAGACCCTTGAGTTGTAAAGAAAAATCTGTCTTGAACAGCTGGGCCAGTTGGAAGATTATATCTTGTTCACAAATATCTCTTTTACTGAATCTTAGTACTCAATGCTTCAGGAATGTACTGGGCTTTATTGTCCTGCCTCTTTCGTGTCCAAGCTGTTCAAATTTCGTAAGTTGCTCAGTCGTTACTTGGTAAGTTGGAAGTAACAACACTCGATTGCTGATCAAGACTTTGTTGAGCTAAGTTGTTTTTTTTCTCCAACTTGAAACTGGAGTGTTTTTAGGTAGTTTCGGCTGAAAACCCTCTACGATTTGGGTATATTCATCAGTTTTTATTTCTGGTAATTGCTTTGGAATTCGAATTGAATTCTGGGTAACCAAACTTTCCGGTTTTCTTTGATTAGTTTTTTTTTTAATACTTCGTGTACTTGACAGCTTCGCACTTGACTAGAACGGTAAGGTCTTTAGCTGAGCTCTAATACGAATGTTGATTTGATTCTTGGAGTTACTTATATGCCTGTTTCTTTGAAACTCTCAGCAAACTTAACACCCCCTAATTAGTATGTGCAATGGCCACTGACTGGCTTCGTTGATGTCACGAGTTCTACAATAAACTGTCAAGTTAAGTCAGATATGTTTGACAACCAAGAAACAAGCTGCAGCAGGTTTTTTAAATTGCTGATTGAAATGTGGAATGGGCTCGGACGTAAACTTGAAATAGAAGGTAAAACTGCAAAATTGTCTTAGGCAGTAACGTTGCCTGTACATAGAATTTAGGAAAGTCTTTGCTTTCTTAAGAAAACAAAAGGCTTTAAAGTGCAAAGGTTAAGGGCGTTATGGGTAAGAGCTGTCGACTGGGGAATTTCAGCCGCGGTCAGACCTGATTGAAAGGGTCTCTGTTTGAGGGTCTTGAATATACCCAAGTTTGGTTGTCTAGGCTTGACGATTGACGGTTTTAGGGTGTCTTTTTTACGCCTTTGTTTCGCTATGATCGGCTTAATTTTACCGCGTTGTTACTGATATTATTATGAGGAGATATTAGCTAAAATAAGTCTTCGATGGAATTGGTTATTAAAAAAAATGTGAACAGTTCATGCAACTTGGAAAAGGCAGCAAAAATTAGCTGCGTAATCTTAGGACGGATGTGTCAATAATTTATCAATAGAAGAATGCATTCAAAACTTTTTATAGGATAATTGTAATGACTCAATAGAGTAGAGAGCAAAAGAAGAAAAGCGCTTTCTTTTATGTTATAATAAACTTCAATAGAAGCCACAGAAATCAGCTTTAAATAGAGAAATTTCAAAAATTTTTGGACAAGAACAATTAAATGTAGCGTTTAATGTATTACAAAGCTTCAAAATGTATAAGACTTCTGAAAAAATAAGCTAACTAATAAGTAATAATGGACTTAAACCATCATTATAATGATTTTACGAATAAAGAGATATTATTCGGCTTAAGGTATGTCTCAGAATTAGTTTTCTGTATGAATATGAAGTTCAAAACAATGGCACGAAGAGATAGATCAGTATTAGAGAGGGTAAAGGAGTAAATTCAGCATCGATTTGTTTTATACCAGACAACTCAATCTTCCAAATCGAGTAATTCGAATAACTCAAGATCGATTTAAGCTCCTCACAAAATCATATCCAGTCTTTTCACAATCGAATTACGATTCAAAGTTCGTTGAATCGAGGTAATTCTTCTTCAGTAACTCCTCGAGATCGTTGTAAGCTCCTCCAACATTCAGGGAGTTATATCCAGTCCAAAATCGATGCCAATCTTCTTGATCGATGGCAGCACTTCTCTAAAAACACGGGACAACACAAACAGGTCCGAAACTAGATCACATCACTGCAGTTCAAACAGAGTCAATGTGGTAACAAAAATAGTATTTTGCCGCCAAAAATAATCCACATCCAAGGGCAAACTCCGATACCGCACAAGGTCACTTTTGATTTTAACACTACACTGTTACACGCATGTAAATTACAAGCATGGGGGGTCGTTGGTAAGAACTGGTCGTGTGATTTGACAGGTGTCAGTTTTGACAGGACGCAAACGTCGAGTAATGCCCGCGAAAGGCATATTTTTTTTACTTCGCGTAGGATTCGCGTTAGATCTCGGTTAGTACTAGTAGAAGTGAGGTGATCGCCAATCAGCATTGCCAAATTTCGTAATCGTTCCTACGTAATGTGTGCCTGAGTTTAGATATGTCAATTATTGATAGGTAGTACAGTTCTATGCAATCTTTATGACTGCTGTGAAGTTAGCTGCGGGACCGACTAAGCGCATGTACCAAGCAGTCAAATCAATTTACCTAAACTAGTTATTTAATTATCGATCGAATACAAGTAAAGTAGCGAAATACAACTATGGTAGTACGGGTCACCAAAACCCCAAAAATCATAGTGGTATTCCAAAAGCTGACGTAATTCCCTCGTGTTTTGATGTGACACAGGCAATTCTAAACTCAAAATCTCAACCAATCAAAATCGTGGATAGAGGTGTAACTAAACACGCACTGCACACACACTCGCTTTGGGAGCGCGCGGGTGTGCGGCGGAGAGCGGGGCGGGTGTTCGTTCCGTCTCCCTCATCTCTGCGTCCCGCTCACACATAGAATTCACTACTGCGCAGCGTCTTGCGCCTACATTCACACCCGCCATTATGTTTGCATCGTATTACACACACTAATTATTACGCATAGAAACTATCCAGAGAAATCTTGGAACATAATATAGGATCCAGGGACGGTAGTCTTTACATGTATAGCGCTGAATTTCGAGCGATAATCGTCGATACGAATAGAGGTGCAGATAACTTTCTAGCGGCATCTCATTCTATCAGACGTTTGCGATGACAAGACGCATCGCTATCAATGTAGAGACTTCCACCCCAGGTTAGAGTGTTGTTGCTATAAACAATAATCAACGTATAATCACAGTAAATACATAACAGTAAAATATCTTCATACAAACGTGCCGCTCTCGGTTTGAATGTGTGCGTGCGCGCCGCGCGCCGTGTCGGCACGCGATTTCACGCACACGCTAGCATAATATATGGGGGAATAAGGTGGCGGCAGTACGGGCTGTGCAGCGCGACTGTGAGCACGTGCGTACGTTACATGACCGCTCGCGTTCGTCAACTCTCGCCGGCCACTTACCATAATATTAATTATTATGAGTATCATGACTTCGAAAAGGACCACATCAACATTAAAATTGGCCGGTCAATTTACGATCAACAGAATGATATAGAATTTAAGATGCCCTGTCCATGCTTTCCTAAAAGCTTTTTACAAAAATTTTACATAAGAATGAGAATTTACTTTACATTAACAAATAATAATAAAGCGTTCCGGACGTGCAGAAACCGGAGAAAAATTGTCTCGGTATCAAATTTGTTACATAATATAATAAATGTTACGTGAGTAAAGGCTTTTTATTTTTACTAAATTTATAAATTGGTAAAATATTCAATCATAATATGCTTCAATCAATTGCTGCTGCAATCAAGTCAAGTGCTGCTTGTTCGAAAATATTAACTAAAAGTAAAAGTGACAACCCTGGGGATCAACGCAAGAGTAGGCTAATAACTCGGCGGGCGGCCTTAGATAACCTACTGTTATGTATTTACTGTGGTATAATTCAGAATATATTCCATTTTGTTAGTTTAATCTGATGAGATTAATACAAAAGCACCATCTCGCACTGCCGTCAATTTCAGTTTGCGTACATGTCATGCATGCCAAGGCTGTCTGGCAGAAATTGCTGTAAGCAATAAGACCGCCGATTGAATTACCTCGCTACTATATATTTTGTCAGAAGCAGGGTTCGAGGATATATATCAATGGATATATATATATCAAGATATATATCAAACTGGTTTGGACGATATATATCAAATGTTTTTTTTTATATATATTGCAATACAAAAAATTAATATTATTGAGTAATTTTTAAATACAATAAAAAATGTCCGAAACGTGTCGGAGTAATTTCGACATCTTAACCCGTGAGTGTAAAGCCGTTTTAAATAATTATATGGTAGGGTATTGTTTCCGATGTGGTCCCGTTGTAATTTCCTCGAGATCTAATGATTATCTCCATAGGTATGGAGATATACACCTCAGAATGGCTACTGAAAATAGCGTGGCATTTGAAGTAGCTTTTATTTGTTTCCACGATTCTTGTTAGGGTTCCGTAGTCCTGACAAGGAACCCTTATAGTTTCGTCATGTCCGTCTGTCTGTCTGTCCGAGGTTTTGCTAAGAGACCGTTAATACTAGAAAGCTGTAATTTTGTGGGGGTATGTATATAAATTACGCCGACAAAGTGCTAAAATAAAATTGTATAAAATTAGGGTAGCTCTCCTATATGAGTAGTGGGGACGTTTTTTTTTTTCATCGTCTACCCCGTAGTGTGGGGTATCGTTGAATAGGTCTTTTAAAATGACTTAAGGGTTGCTAATACCATTTTTCGATTGAATGCTCCATTTACGAAATATTAAACTTTGACTGGCTTGAAAAATCTAGAAAAATTCGTGATAATAGCGCATTGATATAATTGCAATAGCGGTTAAGATAACTTTATTAGTTTAACAGTAATATTCGTCGAACTTGGGTGTTGGATAATTTTGTACCAAATAAAAAATCCTTAGAATAAATCCTTTAAAGTGACAAAGACGGAGTACCTAGTTGCTTGTGTATAACGGGTAAAGACTTGCATTGAATAATAAGCTACTACAGAACCCTACACTGCGCGTGGCCCGACACGCACTTGGCCGGTTATTTATAAATTATATCTAGTACAAATAAATTTTAAATAATAATATAGATGTATATAGATATAGATGTCTTACCAAAACAACGTGGAGAAAAAAAATTGCCATAATTTTCATCTTCACAAAAGACAAGCAAGTACAACATATCACTCTCACATCTTTACCGGAGACACAAAAAGAGCGGTTGTCACACCCCTCTTTTTGTATTCACGTATTTAATGCTGTGTATATTATAAAAATATTGAGATAATATTTTTTGGGTTATTTACTCAAATAGAAAAAAAAACAATCCACAACAACTAATTTGTCCCGGCAGTCACTACATTGACAACTTTTCCACCGATATTCCTTGTATAGAACAAGATGCAGCTATTCAGTTGTCTATTTGCATCCCTCTCTAGATATTTACGATGACAGAAAGCTTTATTTTTAACCGACTTCACAAAATGGAGGAGGTTCTCAATTCGTCGCAATCTTCCTTTATGTATGTTCACCGATTACGCGAATATGCCTGAACCGATTTGGAAAATTCTTTTTTGTTTCAAAGGGTACCCCTCTCAGGTGGTCCCATTTAAATTTTAACGAAAGCGGCCGAGCCGTTTTTAAAATATCAACATTTGTATTACGACGCATTTACTTATCTCGACGACTTACTACTAACTACTGGCACAGATTATGTAATAGTTACTACGTCTGCTGGCTACTTTGACTAGCGCGACGTTTGAAGTCGGTTCTTTTAGTTTTTTAAACGATCTTAAATTATATTAGCTAGTTTTATTTATTGTGTTTCATTATTTTACATTTTTTTGGATGAAAATTGACTGAAGTACTGAAACAAGCATTGGAGGTGCACGTGATAGTACGGTTGGCAACCCTACATTTATCAGGGTTTTTTTTTAAGTTTGATGTTCTGCATTTGTATAAAAGCTGAATGGCTCATTACTTTTATTTTAAAATTCAAAGCAATAAGTTATGTTTATTTTATATTTAGAATAATTATTATTGATATAATTCTTTTTAATGTTATTTGACGTGTTTAAGTGCAGATGTTTAATTTTTTTAAAGCTTTTTCTAGCTATGTATGTTAACCCCTCCAACTAAGCTAAATATGCTTATGTCTGGAGTGGATTCACAGCAATAGTGTAATAAGGAATTAATAATCAGATTATTAAAGATAAAATAAATCTTATTACCGGACAAAAATAATTTGAAAATATAGGAAAAGTTTGTCCTTTTGTAAATAATTTGATAGCAGCAGAAAAATGGTGGGGATCGAACTCACGACCTCTCGATCGCCAGTCCGACACCATATCCATTGGGCTATTGCCGCTTTGCCCATATACTGAAAAATGCTTTGACTTTTGAACTATCGAAAACATTACACGCACGGCGTACTCTGAGATTTGACATATTGGTTTAAATGGAGACGAAGTGCAGATAGCTAGCATTTATTTTCACTATCAAATATATTTAATGATTTATTAAATATATTTTGATCAAAATTCGTCCAACAGTTTTATATAACGTTTTTTATATAACTTTTACGATCGGAGTGTGATATAAGACTGAAAATAGTATCTTATCTCTAAAGATATATTAATCTGAATGATAACGTAGCTTCCGTACATCTTGTGAGAGCTAGCGACACCTGGCCAGTGAGATAAAAATAATTATTTAAAAAAATATGCATATAAAAAAGATGCAATGAAATAATAAAAACCGGCCAAGTCGAGTTGGACTCGCCCACCGAGGCTTCCGTACCAACTTCTCAGACTAGGTTTTTTTTTATAATACAATTTACCTCTGATTCTGTTCATAGGGGTTTTTGTTCAGGTTGATTTATTATAATTACATGTGTTTATGTTTTTCCATAATTCGTTTGTAGTTTGTTTATTATGTCCGAATGATTTTCTTTACTTTTCAACATTTGTGTGTGTGGCTTTTTTATGTTTCCTATTTACTGTATCTATTTATATTTTATTTATTTTTCTTTTACTTTTTTATATACTCAGACTAGGTTAAAGGACAAACTTAACTTTGTAGTTCGATCCATAGAAAATGAATTGCACCAACTACAAAAAAATAAGTTAAATTATAATGTGGAAAGATTAGATTTTTTGTTTGTTTGTTTGTTACGATTTAACTCAAAAATTATTGCACCGATTTTAAAAATCCTTTCACTAACGGAAAGCTACATTATCAGTGAGTAACATAAGCTATATTTTATCCCCGTATTCTCACGGGGACTGAAACTACGCGGGTGAAACCGCAAGGAGCTGCTAATAGCATAGAGGTTCTCTAGAAGTGATAGTTGTGAAATTGATAAGCAATCAAAGAAATTACGTTTCGTTTTACGCATTCGCATGTTCTGTAGTAGGATTTTACGTAATTAAAAATAATAATATTAAATATTTTATCGCATCTCCGGCAGCAAGTTTTGCTTCAGGGCGCTTAGTACGAACCCCCTTAACCCCCCCACATTCACAGTTTACTCAAATTCGGGAGACTCGATATAAGATCCAACCCCTTACAAACTGTCTTCTGATATGTTTTAGTTCGGTGGATGTTTCGAGCCACGGCCGAAGCATACCACCAGTGGTCCCATAAAGAACCATCTAAGGATCACGTGTATAATTTAGATTACAATATAAGTAGGTAACAATGACCTCGTGGGTAACAACGATACCCAAAAATATCTGATTTGGTTGTGTTACGTTCCACTGCGAAAATCAACGAGAACAAAACGCGGCCCGCAGCAAAATTTAAAAACATTATCCGAATCAAACCACACGACCAGTTAAAACCTTACCAACCAATGAAAACAACACAAAATAAATAATTACAACAAATTCAAAACACTTAAAAACTTTTGCACCAAAAAATATTAGAAAATTAGAACTTGACAAGTTGACAGATGTAGAGATTGACATGATTTTGTTTATTTTTTTTTGTCTTGGGTTCGCGGAGGTTTTAATTGTAATTTATTAGGGTTCCGTACCCAAAGGGTAAAACGGGACCCTATTACTAAGACTCCGCTGTCCGTCTGTCTGTCTGTCTGTCTGTCTGTCTGTCTGTCCGTCTGTCACCAGGCTGTATCTCATGAACCGTGATAGTTAGATAGTTGAAATTTTCACAGATGATGTATTTCTGTTGCCGCTATAACAACAAATACTAAAAACAGAATAAAGTTGAAAATAATAGGGGGTCCCCATACAAGAAACGTGTTTTAACCATCTATGAATGCTTTGGTAAACGTCCATAGATGGCGTTATATTGAAATGTCGATCCCTAATACCTTTGTTAGACGTTAGATGGCGTTATAAAAAATAAAATGTTTATTAATTATTATTTTTTGCTGGCAAAAAATTATAGTGGTATTTTTTGGTCGATTTTATAAAATACTGTAGTGTGGTACGGAACCCTACAAGTGCGAGTCCGATTTGCACTTGGCCAGTTTATTTTATTACACACGTTTGGCTTCACATGATAAGAAGTATTTAGCTGGTGACTTTTTATAACCGCCGACACAAAAAAGGGATGTGTTTGACGTATGTATCTATATGTATTTGCCTTTTTTAACCGACTTCACAAAAAAAGGAGGAGGTTCTCAATTCGTCGGAAAGTTTTTATTTTTATTTATGTTCATTGATTACTCGAAGGTGCCTGAATCGATTTGGAATTATTTTTTCGTTTCAAAGGGTACCCTTCCCAGGTGGTCCCATTTAAATTTTAATGAAATCGGCTAGGCCATTTTTAATATATCAACATTTGTATTACGAATTACGACGCATTTACTTATCTCGACGACTTACTACTCGGCTGGCGCTTTACTTACTGACACAGATTATGTAATAGTTACTGCGTCTACTGGCTACTTTGACTAGCGCGTACTATGTTTGAAGTCGGTTCTTTTAGTTTTTTAAACGATCTTAAATTATTAATATTTACCATCCCGGGCACAACTAACCATATAATATTTTTTATGACAACTGTGTGAAGTTATTCGCAAGTCACAGCACAACACATGTATTGCATATCGGTAGAAGTTGTACTATTCATTATTTTGTGGTAAAAGCAAGCAAACCTTGAGTATGCAATGGCGGAAAAATATTTAAATAATATTCAATAAAGAAGATATCCATCCATACTACAAGCGGTAGGCAGTGAGGAAAAGAAGAGCCAAAGATCGGGGCTCAGAGGTATTTTGGGAGAGGTCTATGTCCAGCAGTGCACTGACATCGGCTGACGCTAGCCTATAAACAAAAATGATATTAAAAAAACCCCGCTTTATTATTATAAATGTAAAAGTTTGTGTGGATGGATGAAACAGTTTTTTTTACTAGTGGAGATCGCTAATCGGCAAATGAAGCGTAAGACGCCCTGTGACTAGGTAGAGTGACGACATACGCAAAGCGGTAACTAATATGAAAAAAAAACCAATATGTGGGCAATACCTAAAACATCCTTTTAGAGGCCAACAAAAAAGACTTGAATAAATCAGAGTGAAACTACGAAAATATAACCAAAGAGGTCATGTCAAACTCACATCTGTCAAAAAAGCGCGCGCTTCCAAAATGGTGGGTAATTTTTTTTGCAAAACACGTGGCCTCAGCGAATGTGGTCACTGTGCCGTCTTGCCGTGATATATTTTATTTGTAGACGGTACATGCCGGGTTTATTTTTAGCGCTGGATTCTCTCGCGCCGGTCTGATTGTCAAATAGAATATTGGCACACGCGTAGAGGTGTGGCGGGCTTTAACTTTTCATATTATATTAGTTATCGATTGTGGATTGGTCTTAAATTAATCGAGACCACATACTTCGTAGTTCGTATGACGCCACGATACATATCTATGGTTGAGACCATGGAGTTGAGACCAAGAAGATTAAACATGGTTTTTTTTATTGCAGGAAGCATTTGGCCACTATCTTGATTCTTGATAAACTGTAGAACATTGCCAAAGCTGGTAGGAGTATGTTACATATGTTCCACTGACTTGCTAGCAAAAAGTAGCTTACCACCATCAAGGAGAAAATCTGCCGCCATAACCTTACGGTGTTCCGGCAGCACACAGCCCTGAGAGTCAGAGTATTCAGGCCTAGCGTGTTCACCGTCATCGCTTACTACCAGGCGAAATAGTGGTCAAACGCTAGCCTATACGATAAATGAAAAATGTTCTAAAGATAAGTTCATTCTCTCCCGTACCTGGGCCGGTAGTCTCTACATGCTACAATAGCGATGAATTTCGAGCGATAATCGTCGATACGAAAAGAGATGCAGATAACAACTGTCTAGCTGCATCTCATTCTAGCAGACGTTTGCGATGACAAGACGCATCGCTATCTATGTAGAGACTTCCACCCCTGTGCCGGTAGTCTCTACATGAATAGCGATTCTCGTCGTTAAGAAAAGAGATGCAAATACAAACTGTCTAGCTGCATCTTCTTTTATAAGACGTTTGCGATGACAAGACGCATCGCTATCTATGTAGAGACTTCCACCCCTGTGCCGGTAGTCTCTACATGAATAGCGATTCTCGTCGTTAAGAAAAGAGATGCAAATACAAACTGTCTAGCTGCATCTTCTTTTATAAGACGTTTGCGATGACAAGACGCATCGCTATCTATGTAGAGACTTCCACCCCTGTGCCGGTAGTCTCTACATGAATAGCGATTCTCGTCGTTAAGAAAAGAGATGCAAATACAAACTGTCTAGCTGCATCTTCTTTTATAAGACGTTTGCGATGACAGGACGCATCGCTATCAATGTAGAGAATTCTACCCCTGTATTTTATATCGTACTGACACTCAACGTAGGAACTGTCAGTTCGCCGCGTTCTGACTTGACGTTCGATGCCAGCCAGTATGAAAGACAGTTTCGGATAGTTGTGTAAAGTTGATTGGACTAAAGTCAGTCAGTCTTTCGTTACCAGAAGAGCAAGATTCCATCTTCAATCAACATCAGGTGAGATTGTGGTCAAGTGCCTATATGTCAAGAATAAAAAAAAATAACATAATTTATGGTCGTACACAACGAAAAAACCGACTTCACATGCCGCGATAGTCAAAGTACTGGCTAGTTATAATCATGTCATCTAAGTATATAAATTTGCTTATATTGTTTATCTGCATATCTCCGGAAATAATTGTCATAGCTCGATAAACATTTTATGGGACTAAACGGGAGGCATAATCTGTCAAACAAAAAATTAAAATCTGTTAAGATTTGACGGAGTTCTGAGGTAAAAAACAAAACAAAAAAAAACATTCGGATTGAGAACTTCCTCATTTTTTGTGATGTCGGTTAAAAAGTCTGTACAGTCCAACATGGAATTAACGTAACGAAAATTAATAACTAAAATAAATCACTCTGCTATATATCTCGAAATATGTGAGAGTATAAAACATAGAGAAAAAGTACCATCTCTATGTAACCGGCACACAGATTGGGAGCATTTTAAGCAAGATTCTGTAGATCTTAAGGTACCATTAAAACACCAGATCAATTAAATTTGGAGTTACAAAGATTTATAGAACATCTAAATGCAATATATATCCGGCAAGAATTAAGCGTCTTATAGAAGAAAAAAGAAAACAAAGAAAAAAATGGCATAGCTCTAGATGCCCAGAAGACAAAAGAAAGCTGAACAATCTTACCGCTAACCTAAGAAGACAGATAAAAAGTTATAACGACGACAATACTAACATGTACCTCGAGAAACTAACCAGTGATAAAATCAAAGACTACTCTTTGTGGAAAGCAATTAAAAACATAAAAAAGCCAACCGTACAAATTCCGCCTATTAAAGAAGAAAATGGAACGTGGGCTATTAACAACGAGCAGAAAGCAAAAAGATTTGCTGAGCATCTAGAAAATATATTCAGACCAAACGATTCTGAGATTAGTTGCGAATCCTTAACCTTAGAAGTAAACTCTACCTACTTAGACGAACCGAAATACATCAAATTAGTGACGCCAAGAGAAGTTCTACGAGAAATTAAATATAGTATAAGCCCAAGAAAAGCCCCTGGATATGATCTGATATCAGGGGAAATACTGCGAAATTTGCCGAGAAAGAGCATAGTAAAATTAACAACAATCATAAATGCGTCATTTAGAATAAAATATGTACCAGATTTGTGGAAAGTTGCAGAAGTAATAATGATAGGAAAGCCAGGCAAACCACCCCATTTAACATCATCCTATAGACCAATATCTCTTTTGCCGATAATGTCTATTAAATTCTAACTATTTGAAAAGCTGTTACTCAAAAGGTTAAAACCAATCATACATAGCTCTAACCTCATCCCTGAGTACCAGTTTGGATTTAGAGAACAACATTCGACTATTGATCAAGTCCACCGAATAACAAACATTATAGAAAAAACACTCGAAGAAAAGAAGGTATGCTCAACTGTATTTCTTGACGTGGCACAAGCTTTTGACAAAGTCTGGCATGAAGGCCTTGTGCATAAGCTTAAAAACTTCTTACCCAAGCCGTACTCGGATATTCTGGAATCTTATATTTCAGACAGAATGTTTAGGATAAGACAAGAAGAGGCTCATTCAGAATTAAAACTAATCAAAGCCGGAGTTCCGCAAGGAAGTGTACTTGGTCCGGTCCTGTACCTTTTGTACACCTGCGATATTCCCAAATTAGAAGACAGCACAATAGCGACCTTCGCAGATGACACAACTATTATGGCCGTAGGCAGCACTCACGAAGAAGCGGCTGCTAAAGTCCAAAAAGCTGTCAATAAGGTTTATAACTGGACAACAAAATGGAAAATGAAGCTAAATGAATCTAAATCCATCCATATCAACTTTACCAACAAAAATGAAAACTATTGTGAAGTCTTTCTCAATGGTAATAAAGTACCATATGAGAATACAGCCAAATATTTAGGCATGACGCTTGATACGAAATTACGATGGAAAGCCCATGTCAAGAAAAAAAGAGATGAATTAGACCTCCGCTATAAGAACATGTATTGGTTGCTTGGAAAACAATACAAACTATCAA
Organism: Cabera pusaria; assembly: GCA_954871355.1. Taxonomy (NCBI): domain Eukaryota; kingdom Metazoa; phylum Arthropoda; class Insecta; order Lepidoptera; family Geometridae; genus Cabera; species Cabera pusaria. Next base: position 15,219,415 of record OX940915.1, on the reverse strand, counting down.
TACAAAACAAAATTCTTATATACAAACAAGTCCTTATGCCCGTCTGGACTTATGGTGCGCAGCTATGGGGCTGCACCAAACAAAGTAACATTTCCATCATACAGAGATTCCAAAATAAAGTACTGAGGGGAATCGTTGGACCACCCTGGTATATACGCAATGATGACCTCCATAGGGACCTTTACATTGAGATTGTCGCCAGCACCATAAAAAAATGCGCAGAAGCTCACGAACGAAGGCTTCACCATCACGTGAACGTCGAGGCAATACAACTCCTCGACCTCACAAATATAGAGAGAAGACTCAAAAGAACTAAACCGTTCGAATTAGTGTAGTGATAGTGTATAGTGAACCTTAGTGGAATATAGTGTAAGTGCTATGCATAAAGAACACGATAACAATGTGTCTTCACCTTAACAATAGAGACAATAAGAAAAGTGCCGATGGGCACATTCTTTGTTTATGTCAATTTATATGTTTATGATAGATTTAAATTACTTATTAGCCTACCTAGGCTAGATTGTAGTATGATTAGGCGATACAATACTTGTATTGTATATCCTAATTTATAAAATAAAAAAAAAATAAAAAAAATTGTTTATCTGCATATCTCCGGAAATAATTGTCATAGCTCGATAAACATTTTATGGGACTAAACGGGAGGCATAATCTCTCAAACAAAAAATTCAAATCGGTTAAGATTTGACGGAGTTCTGAGGTAAAAAACATTCGGATTGAGAACTTCCTCATTTTTTGTGATGTCGGTTAAAAAGTCTGTACAGTCCAACATGGAATTAACGTAACGACAATTAATAACTTCTAGGAATATGTAACAGTATAGTGACCCACATTGCAAGTAAGCTTTTCTAAAAAAGAGGGTGCGTAGAGAGCTACGACGCGTTAGAAGTTATACTTCCAAGTTCATTCAATTTTTCAACATCACTAATTATTTTTTGTTCAACTCCATCTGTTGAAGTTTTTGTACAACTCCATCTGTTGAACTTAGCGGGTCGAATGCCCGAATATAGCGAATACGTCTTCGTAGTTACGCCGTTCTACAATAGAGGGCGTTTATAAATATAAAATATAACATGACGCTTACGTCACTTCCGCTGCTTCGGACCGTGACGCTACGTCACTTCTGTCAAATTTTACCTGAGTGCGACAAAAGAAGTTTCACTTTAAAAATTTAAATCAATCTTGATGAAATCTTAAGGAAATTCTTTAAGATTTTATTTTGCATGCAATCTCTATTGAGTTTCTTGTTCATCGAGGTACATGTAAACCAGAGGCGCCCATCATAAACGGACTTACGTTTGTACTTACGCTAAACTAAGCGAGATGTAGATTCTGCACTGCTTTTTATTTGAACGTAGAGCTAGTTCGCGAGGCCACATCTGGTACGTAGTACATATACATCGATGTTCTTGTTCCATTTATCTTTCAACCGTCTTCCACATCAAGTTCTTGACAAAAACCTAACTTTAGCTGTCCTTGAGTGCCAGTTCTCAATCTAGGCCTAACGTGCTACCATCCTCGACCACAACTGACAATGAAGGCTGACAAAACTTCATGGAGTTCAAACTTCTGCACATTCTGCCGAAATCTTCTGATTCGGAATCATTCGAAATCTATTCGGATTCGAAGCCTCATTTAATCTTGAATATGAATGAATGAATGAAAACATTTTTGTGCACATAAAAGAAAACAGGACAAAAAAAGAATACATTACTAAAAGTACACACGGAACTCTTATCGCTAAATAGCGATCTCTTCCAGACAACCGTCTAATTTATATTGAATATTGATGAATCCGTGAGCTATTTTTTCGCGGAAACCTTTCCAATTTGAATAACAGGTTTTTTCGAATTGCAATACCAAAAGTAACCGATTGTAGCATTGTGAATTGCAAAGATTCGAGTCGAAGAAGATACAGTTTCCGAATCAGAATTTGCTTTCGAATGATTGAGAATAACCCTGCAGGACTGGAAGACAATCGACACTGCATAAAATACTGGTTTATTTAAGTTTGTTATTTTTAGTAAGCTCTGTGAGCTGTATACTTTACGAGTCTTTCTTTGCATGCTTATAAAACTGACCAACACACCCCGACCCTTTGAAGTTTAACGGATCATAATGTATGATCGTAAAAAACCGACTTCACATGCCGCGATAGTCAAAGTACTGGCTCGTTATAATCATGTCATCTAAACTTGCTTATATTGTTTATCTCCATATCTCCGGAGATAATTGTCATACGTCAATAAAATTTAAATAGGATCAAACGAGAGGCATAATCTCTCAAACAGAACAAGATTTTTTTAAATCTGTCAAGATTTGACGGAGTTCTGAGGTAAAAAATAAAAAAATTAAATAAAAAACAGTCGAATTGAGAACCTCCTTTTTTATGAAGTCGGTTAAAAAAGATGTTTAGACAAAAAAGTTGCGTCTTAAAGGGTACCAACAATTGTTTGTGACATTTTTGAACATTTATCGAAATGGCTGACAATGATTTTTTACGGTCTCAATCCCCATAAATCTCCGCCATTTTGAAAAATGTCCATAAACTGAATCGACAAAAAATCCTAATTATATATAATATACCTAATTATCGAACATAGGCCGGTAGTCTCTACATGAATAGCGATGAATTTCTACCGATAATCGACTATAAGAAAAGAGACGCAGATAACAACTGTCTAGCTGCATCTCCTTCTACTAGACGGTTGCGATGACAGGACGCATCGCTATCAATGTAGAGACTTCCACCCCTGCTCACAAAAGTTCACGAGAATCGCTTGAGAAATGCGACTTGTTGATGAGAACAGAGGGACATCCGCCGGACATTTTGAACCCAAAACGAAGAACGATAAGCAAAACTACTGTCTTCAAAATATAATCGAAGTTTCGACCTTTGCAGCGCAGAACAGATGTCATTAATATCGATTTGTTCTGCCTTGCGTGTTAGCGAGCCGTTACCATTGTTTTGTCTACTAGTTGTGGTACTCTTGGTTACTTCTGAGCGCCTGGTACTTTTGTTTTCATGGTTTTCAATTTATAGACTTTTTTTATATTTTATTCTTACTTCATAAAGTTTGTGACGTTTTGTAATAAAAAAATTGTGTTAAACATATTTTACTGATTACGACAAGATTCATGTATTTTAACACCATAAGGCCCCGTTTCCATCTGCAAGAGAACTTTCGCGAGAAATGTCCGTTAGACTCTCCGACAGCAGCTTGCAAGTGTTAACTTTGTAGCAAGTGCTGTGTTTACACTTACAAACTGCTGTCGGAGAGACTCGGACATTTCTCGCGAATTTTTTGTTGCAGATGGAAACGCGGCTTAAGGCCGGGTACACACATGGCCAGGTACATCGCAGAGCATTTTAAGCTGTCAAACTAATATCGACCTCGAAATAAATCAATATTTTCTGTAGTCGTTTTGACGCTCAAGCGGTCTAGGATATTATCAGCGTTTGATTGCGTCTGTCACACAACGTTAATTTGCAAATTAAAACACTACGGCGTTAACGGAAAAGCACTTGATCTGGTCTCATCCTACCTCTGTAATAGAATACAGATGGTTGAGGTCAATGGCGTCAGGTCATCTGGATCCCTCATAAAAATGGGAGTTCCGCAGGGATCGATCTTAGGACCATTTTTATTTCTAGTTTATATTAATGACTTGCCGTCTTTCGTGCAAAACTTATGTGACATTGTTTTGTTCGCGGATGATACATCCTTAATATTCAAAATAGATAGGATTGCGCCTAAATTTGACGATGTTAACAAATCAATCACACAGGTTTTGAATTGGTTTACAACCAATAACTTATTACTGAACGCCAAAAAAACGAAATGTACTAAATTCTCGCTGCCAAATGTAAGAAAGGGTGTCATTGATAGCAGGAAATTAATAAACGATGTACCACTAGAATTTGTTGAATCCGCTACATTCTTGGACATCACCCTGGATTCAAAGCTACAATGGGGTTCTCAAATATCGGCTCTAGCAGGTAGATTGAGCTCCGCTGCATACGCAGTACGTAAAATTAGAAACTTGACTGACGAATCCACTGCTAGATTGGTTTACTTTAGCTACTTCTACAGTATAATGTCCTATGACATTTTATTGTGGGGGAAAGCCGCCGAAATCCAATCTATATTTGTTTTACAAAAAAGAGCTATTCGATCTATATATACCATGAAGTCGCGAGACTCGTGAAAAATTTAAGGAGATTAAAATTCTCACAGTGGCATGTCAATATATATATATGAAAATATTATGTATGTACGCAAAAATTTGAATGATTATGATAAGAGGTCCGATGTACATAATTTCAATACAAGACACAAAAATAGATTAATTTTACCTCAATTCAGGTTGTGGAAAGTTAGTGGTTCTTTTTTGGGGAACTGTATACGATTTTATAATAAACTTCCTAAAGATATTGATCAACTGTCTATGAGCAGATTTAAAACCTTTGTAAAATCCAATTTAATGAAGAAATCGTACTATACATTAAATTACTACATGAATGACAAAAATGCTTGGCCCAAGCTCCAAGATATAATATAAATTGTATGATAACATAATTATTTGTTGTAAATTAAAAAAAATATTTAATATGAATTTAAAAAAAAATGAATTAAAATAAGTGACAAGCCCCATAGAGTTTCTTGGTGTTTCTTCTCTGATGGGAGTACTTGCGAAACACCAGTAGATTCAACAGTCAATCAGTTTTCATCTTTTGTTTGCAGATCTAGGGTTGCCTGTAGAGACGGTATTATGCAGCTGATAGACGGACAATCGGTTCCATTCGGAATATGATTTGTACTGCAATTAGTCTGCGTTGTATTTATTTATTATGTTTCATTATTTCACAATTTTTTGGATAAAAATTGTCTGAAGTACTGAAACTTGCACTGGGTTGCGGGTGCACGTAATAGTACGGTTGGCAACCCTACATTAATCAGGGGAATTAAACAAGTGTTTTAAGTGTGACGTTCGACGTCTAGATGAACGCTGAATGGCTCAATACCTTTGTTTTTTTTTGTAAATTCAAAGCAATAAGTTATGTTTCTGTTATATCTATAATATTTTTTATTGAATATGATCTGTTTAATGTTATTTGACGTGTGTAAGTGCAAATGTTTAATTTGCCCATATACTGAATAAATGCTTTGACTTTGACTTTGTGTTAATTAATTTTCGATTTTATTGCAACGTAAGTAATGTCGATAAAAGTTTAACATGGAATAATGCTCTGCGCTGCGCTTCGGCATAAGTGCGCTGGCCCTCTATGTACGTATGTTGAAAATATTGCAATGTAATGCAGATATATCGGTATAATGAATCAGCCTGTGGGATATCATGATCATTTTGGTATTACGTTGAAAGTCGTTGTACGCCGGCAACTTGCCCAATTCAGAAAAAAAGCACAACAAAGCTAAAGGTGTACCGTTCCGTATATAAACTCCATCTCATAGTTGGCCCCGATTCCTTAAATGCCAACGAACTCTAGAGCTTTTTATAAACACACATTCTGATTGCGAGGTTTTACTAGACTTCAGTGCGAATAATTACTGTAAAAAACTTTAAGATAAGATGCAAGACGCTCGCCTGATGGCTAGCTATGACGTCTCCCTAAAAAGTGTGTATGGCATGCAAAAGTATCGATTGTCAGATTTTTTTTGTATCGTTGTCAGATTTTTTTAGTGTCATTGTCGGAATTTTTGAGTTTCACCGCAGTGCTCTTGTTTGGCTCGAGACATTAAATATGTTAAGAGCTAGTTTCACCGCAGAATCAGAAGTTAAAAAATGTAGTAAAGTAAGCTTTAAGTAAATAATGTTTTAATTGACCTTGTCACCAGGTCTAGATAAATAGACAACACTATTAACTAAGTTAACGAACAAAATCAAAATAGACACCATTATTAATAATTGTTGTAGTTGAAAATTTGAATAAAAAGTCACACAAGTTTCAAATATAAATATAGATGAAGCAATGTCCCAGAAAAGTTCCTAAAATAAAACATTGGGATGAAAACAAATAATGACAAACAAAATGATATGACAATATGCGTTAAAAGAGCCACATACAAAATCTAATCTAAAATAAAAATCATATGAACGGTGCTTGATGTATTGCTAGATTACTTCGATATTTAATAAGAAACAGAAATATCTATGGAAAAAAACATTTGATATATCTACTAGATTAAATTCGCGGTCTCTATTTTATCTTAGCTGTATAAGAGATAAATTTAATTAAATTTAATTATTTTAAGTTGCTTGGCGTACAAGAAACCTCCCAAAAACCATAATTATTATTGACAAAGACAATATAGTATTTATAAACCACCATATTAATAAAATGACTCGAAACAAACCTGTTACTTTTGATTACAGATACCATTTAGAGGTCTTCAAGTCGCGAGTAAATAGGTATCTTTTAGCGAAGCGCTCTTCATCGTCAATCAATCAATCAAATAATTTATTTGCTTGTCAACCACATCGTCACTTAACATCAGATGAAAAAAAAACTATCCATGTGTTGTCTAACTCTAAAATTGAGGCCCATATCAACCCTAGTTATAAAAGTCTACTAATAGACAATCAAATGCTTTAGCAAGATCAACATATTTCCAATAGTGTAATCGAAATAATCTAGCATTAATAGAAAAATGATGAGTACTTACCCCTTTGGAATCATCATAGTCTTTCAGGTCTATCACCCGTCTTCTGGCCGAAGGTGTATCTGGACTCGAACTCTCCGTGGGCTCACTCAGTGTGCTCTCTGTACTGGTCTCCATAGACTTCACTTCATCTTCTCTATCTTCCACTTTTTCTATTCTTTTCTTCAAGAAGTTCTCATGCTCGAACGTCTTATTCTCAAATCCTGTGCCGCTAGGCGATTCTATATCATTATCGTTTAACACTGCTTTTTCTTCTGCATCTATATATTTTAAATTGACTTTACTCTTTCTAGGCGCATCGTTTGTGTACTCTTCGCTTATAACGTTATTCACTTCTTTGTTCTTCGGGGAGGACGTACCGGTAGCTATAGGTTGCGATATCTGAATGTAAGAAGCAAAATTAGACGTATGTTTCGGCGTTTTAACTTGTTTTTCTATCTCGTTCTTCAGGGCTTCTTTTTTGATATCGTTACTTCTTTTGACTTCAGGGCTGTTTCTCAGTTTTATTTCTGGACTATTTCTATGTTTTTTGTAATCTGCATCACCGTTTTCTACGTGTATAACTGTTGATTTTTCTAGGATTTTCCCTATAGGATTGTTTGGATCTAATTGACTTTTGATGCTAGCGAAACGCTCCGACGGCAGTTTAGCAATCAGAGAGGTCGTCATCGAATTGTTTTTCTCTACTAGAGGCTTAGCTAAAGATACGGGCTCGGATATAGTTTTACTTATAGATAGATCTGAATTAGAATTAGACCTAGAACCTAAGTCCCATTTGGTTATACCATTCTTGTCTACGTAAGGTAGATGGACCGGGACGGGCTTATCGTCTTTAGATATTTTGGTATAACCCACAGTCCCGTTTTCGCAATCTTTGAGGTGATTGATATATTGTTCTACGGAAGAGTTAGCGTATCGGTTGGTATCGTTGGCCGGCAGTTTGGTTACTGTCATTTTAGGATCAAACCTCTTCCTAATTTCAGATACGGATGGCACCTCGTTCCCATTTGAGTCTTTTACGCCATTGTACATAGAGCTTCTTTTGCCGTAACTCGGCGTCGGCGAAACTTCTTTATAACGTCGTCCCTCCGGTCTCTACAAATGTTTATGCTTATGTTTTCTTTTCTATATCACTAGATGGCGTATGTGAGTGTGTGTGTTAGTTTTACGTCATGCCTGTGAGGTTAGTGGTTTGCGTAATATTATTAAGGAGTTGAATTGTTCTGTTATTTAATCCGTCGTGAAAATTATGTAAAACGAAGTGGGAATGACGTAGTTAATATTTAAATGTAGATATGACGCAAACCACAAATGACATCACAGTTTTTGCATCTATTCATCTACAATGCATACATCTACGAGGCAATTTTTGAATTTGGATTTAGCAAATGCCTCTGAAGATGAGTGAAACTAAAACTGAAGCGCGAAGGGAGAGAAGATACCTGTCTCTTTCTAACTCAGTGCTTAACGCCGAGGGGGAGAGAGAGAAAGATATTTGCTCTGTCCTCAGTAGATGGCTCTTTAGTGCGCATATGTTATTCAATGATACACACCAACACACACACGCACACGTGTACATTTTGCGTGTCTGCGAAATTTATGATCACCAGTTCATCTGGTCTTATTCTATGATGGACAGAACAGTCATGCTGTCCCGCTCTGATAGATGATGGAAGACGGTCGTGCGAGCGAGAGAGCAAAGACAGGCTTGACAAACCTTAAGTCACTTATGGGTCGCAAATTTAGTGACAGCCTTAAAATAGTAAGATCAAATTTTTTATTTAATAGAATTTTAAGTAAATTAAATATACTTAATTATATATACTCATGCGGTTCAAAAAATCTCTTCGTATTATATTTTGGCGATGAAATGATAGATGATTGCCTAGATGTTTTTAATGTTGACTTATAAGACTGAAGTTTATGCATATTTACTTTCTCATATAATGTTTTTTTTATGTCGTATAGGCTAACGTTTGACCACTATCTCAGCTTGATTGGTAAGTGATGATGCGGTCGAGGATGGTAGCACGCCAGACCTAGAGCGGGAACTGGCTCTCAAGGACTACTGCCGGAACACATTAGATGTTTGTCGACAGATTTTACAACTTTAGGGTGGTAGCTTGCCAGGCAGTCACTAGACAGTTTCCTACCACCATGCGGGGGTTGGGAGGTTTCTTAACGATGTTTTCCTTCACCGGAGGGTCACTGTGAGATGTGCACATACATTTTTCGATAGAAAAGTCCATGGCTGCTAATGTAAGATATACGAGTAGATGGTATTAGGACAGTTTGTCTAGTGCTTGTCAAGCTAGCTATTGGTACCACACTCGGATTGGAAAAATCTATTGAAGAACTAACCTTGAGAGCCAGTTCCCATTCTAGACTTAGCGTGCTAACATCTTCAACCGCATTGTCTCTTACCAACAGGTGAGATAGTGCTTAAACGCTAACCTTTATGCTATAAAAAATATATAATAATCGGAACTCAATGTCTATACAAGGTCCATATAAATATATCAATTACGAGGATCTTTTTTTTTGGCAAGTGGTTATAGGACATACATATTTGTAGAGAACTTAAAGGCTAGGACGTAGGACTTCTGCTAAAGCTCTAGATTGTAGCTAGCTTGAATGTAGTGTCCAGTGAAATTACAGGGCATGTGGGACTCAACATGTAGATAGATATCTTAACAAGAAGTATGACGCATTACATTTCGGAAAGCCTGAGTTGCGTGTCACAGTTACTGTTATAGACAGACGTACTCGCTTACCATCAGGCAAGCGTAGTACTTGTCATGTTACCCAATATCATAAAGAAGCAACATTTGTTTTAGATATTAATTTGTAATTTAATTTCATAAAATTATAGGTGTGATTAAAATAAAGAACTGCTTGTTTACGTTTACTAATACGTACTACAGGAAAGTTCAAATTACAAGTGAATAAGAAAATACCTTTATATATTCTAAGACAAGCGTGTTCAATCCTAGATCATATCGTCATTTAACCAGAAGCTAAAACTCTGGCCTACGATAAAAAACCTTGGTTACGTAATAAAATTTCAGGCATGGGGCATTTCTCTTTGACCTAGAATCTTTCGATTTGGCAGGAGAAACCCGTTTAATCTAATTCTTTGCAAACTTACACTCATAATCGTAGCCATTCATTACTAACATTTTAGGTAAACGCGATGATAGTTTAAAGAAACTATTATCGCGTTTTACCTAAAATGTACACATAGGTGTATGTTGAAAAGATTTTTTTTTAAATTGCTGACTAGCAGCGTCTCACTGTTTCACCCGTGTAGTTCCCGTTCCAGTTAGAATACGGGGATAAAATATAGCTTATGTTACTCGCTGATAATGTAGCTTTCCATTAGTGAAAGAATTTTTGAAATTGGTGCAGGAGTTTTTGAGTTAAATCGTAACAAACAACAAAAAATAAAATCTTTTCTCTTTGTTATATTAGTTTAGATAACTAAGCATTCGACCACTATCTCACCTGATCAAAAGTGACGATGTGATCGAGGGTGTAGCACGCTTGCCTAGAAGATACCTGTTCACTCATTCAAAGGGAAATAGGTGGTAATAATATAAAAGATTTAGGGTTAACAAGAATACTAGTAATGTGTAACCCACATAGATATATGTGTGTTGCACATTTAAAAAAAGCTTACTAGATAGTAAGTTTTTTTTTAATGTGGTAATTACCCTTTAACTACAATTTGTGACTAGGACCTTTTATTGTATAGGTTACTATCATAATAATATAAGATGTAAGTCCAAACCAATATAAATAAAAATGCTGTTCCTTGACCGCTACATACACCACTTGAGATTGGTTGGACCAAGAACGATCATTTTAATTTTTTTAATAGTACGAAAAAGGTTTTTAAAAAGGAAAAACGAAAACTGTTTTTTTCTAAGGAATTAATTTAAATTAGGAATTTTGGACAGGAAAACATCTACAAAAATTGTTTTAATTTATTTTTAGCCCCCATTTAAAATAAGGTTTACAATTCCTGGCAATACAATCAATAGACAAATGAGTTCAGATTAATTAGCCTTAAAAAACGTAAAACTAAGAGGTATTTACGAAAACAATAGATTCAAACACATGCTTCGATGAATAATTAATGAAGAAAAAACATGTTTTAATCAATATGAAAACTGAAAACATGAATTTTGTTGATGGCAATTTTAACAATGAATTTTGTTAAGTGTATATACATGTGTAGGTATTATAAATACCTATATTATTATTTTTCTTCTATAAGTGATTGATTTGATGACCGATTGTTTTCTTGAATTTTATAGAACTTGATTTAGGTACATATTATTTTAAAGCCCATCTTAAAAATAAGTTTAAACACTCCTGATTGAGAGTATACTGTTGTGTGTGTATGTGAGTTTGAGTGATGCAAGTGAATGTAAGTGAATGTATGCTTTTTGAGTAAGATAATTATGTATGGATTTGATATTTAATTTTATATAATGTATTACATATATTTATATGTATATTTATTACTATATATTTTTAATCTTTTAGAGGTGTGTCTAGGAATACTGGCAGAAATTTCATATAATGATTTGACTTTTAAGTACTTTGAATGATTTTATATACACCAGCTTTTCTGTAGTAAAAAAGCACGCCATCCACCTGATGGTAAGTGTTGACCAACAAAAGATAATATCAGAGACAATTGTGCCTGCCCTTTGAAGAATCATACAAACAACTAGAACATAACTTAGTAAATATGAATATAAAAATTTTATTAAACTAAATTAATAATAAAAACCATAAATTTCGCAGACACTCCAAATAAAAAAAAGCACAAGTACCTCCATAATAGTAGCGGCTGAATTCCTCACTCTTCTAGCTTTGTGTTCGCCCATCGGTGGCCGACCAATATCGTTGGAGATGGACTTCGACCGGGATATCTCTCCATAATTATTCTGCTGTTGCTGAATCCTCTGTGTCAATGGTATGTAATTGGCAGGAGAATATTTATCATAAAGTTCAGCCGTAGACATAGCAAGGGAAGGGCTCATAAAGTTGCTCTTTCTACGTATCGGCTCAGAATTTTTACTACTCTCACTTCTAGTAGTCGATATATCTCTGGATCTAGATTCAGAGCGTTCAGAACGGTACCTAGATGATATACCGCTGTCTGAATCCGTGACACTCGGTGCTCTGGAATTCCTTGAGTTTTCAACGAGGGACGATTTTCTTTCTCGTTTGCCATCATCGATTGAGAACCTCGACCTGTATTCCGTTGTACGGTCTCCGTATGAATTTCTTAAAGTAGATGAAACGTACGTTCCACTGCTCGATCTATAGTATGGCTTGTCGAGACTTGTTGATGATGATAACGTGGACCGGTATGAACCGGTTAAGGTGGAGGAGGTAGATGTGAAGCGGGTTGGTGATGCGACCGGCATGGTGATGGCTTTGATTGCTTTTCTTCAGGTAACTTGAGCTAATACTTTTGAGGCTTGTGTCTGGACGGTGGACGCTTTTTTTGCATTGTTTTAGCTGTTCTGTAACAAACACATTTAAGCATTGTTTTAGCTGTTCTGTACCAAACACATTTTTAGCGTTAATCTACAATTCTACATATATATTTTTTAGTTCAGGTAAATTTTTTTGTATATATTTATAGGTTGGCATTTGACGACTTACTCCCCTGTTGGAAAGTGATGATGTGGTTGATGATGGTGAACACGCTAGGCCTAGAATACTCTAACTTTCCATAGTAAGCGAACAAGTGCCGAATGGAAGAAGATGCGTCTATACAGGCGTATAGCTCAATCTCCCTCTAGAAACCATTTCGTTTGCCCCGTCTGAACTATGTATCTGAACTATGTACACAGTTTGACACAATAAAAATATTTCTATTTCTATTTCTGTACCCCACAGTACAAACACAAAACATACCTACAGACAAATCAATAACCTAATAAATTAAGATTGTCATGTTCACACTTAGCTATACTATATATTAGTTGATCGCTTGTCATGTTGTACTATATAGAAAAATAAAAGTTTAGCGTAGTCTGAAATGCGCTTACGGTAGGTAATTATTTTATTGATACAAAATATGGACATGTTTGTGAAGATGGATGGATGGAAATTTGCTACTCTTTCATGCTAAATAACTAAACAGATTTCGATGAAATTTGGCGCACACATAGTATATATACCATTATAAATAAATAGTAAGTAAACAGGGTTCGAAAATATCCGATATTTTGATATTTATAATATATCTTATATATAAAAATCAATTGCTGTTCGTTAGTCTTGCTAAAACTCTAGCGGATTTTAGTTTTGAAATGTTTGTCGTAGTCCAGGGAAGGTTTAAACGGTGAGAAAATTTGGAAAAATTGCGAGGAAGATGATAAAAAACAACAATTTCATTTTTCCCATATAAACTGTTCTACATACTTTACTGTCAAACATTAATTGACGTTCGTCCCTTCAGTACGGTAGGGTAGACTCTGTTACACACTCGAATTGAAATTTAAAGCACGTATTAAATTAAGAGTTTTGAATAAACAACATAATATATCCACATTACTAGAATTATCGCGTAAGTATTTAAATTTTAATATTTTGAATTTTATGGTTGTCATTGTTGGTTCGTTCAGACATTTTTGTCATGGTTGACATTATTCGCGCTTCCATACATGGGCATTCGCTATTTTAACGTGTTTATAAAAACAAAATTAAATTAAATAATAAAGGCGGTCCCCATACAAGAAACGTGTTTTTGAGGCTTTTTATGCTCGATCTTACAAACCTTAATAGATGAAGAATTGTAATTTACTCATGATGTGTATGGCAATGGCTGCAAGATAAAATAATAAAAACTAAATTATATTAAAAATTCAAGGGGGTCCCCATACAAGAAACGTATTTTTCTGGCAAATATTGCTCAATCGGAACCCTGCATGTGCGGGTCTGACTCGCACTTGGACAGTTTATTTTCAATTTGCGGTATGAAGTTCGCCAGGTCAGCTAGTAATAATATAAATATATTTATGATATATATCAAGTTTGATATATATCCATTTTGAATGAAAGCCATATTATAGTTTTTGTATTATTGATGAATACTATTTTCGTATGTGTTACATACATATAAACATACTAAAATTATCAAAAAACACTACAATGTTTATAATGTTTTATTTACTTAGGTACTTACAATCAGACAAATTAAACCTTTCTAAAAAGAAAACTTTCTTTTAGATAAGGCAAAATCAACTAAAAACATAAAATAGGAAGTAGAAATAGTAATAGTATAATATTGTGATATATTATTTTTTAAAAAACATTTGGTATATATCCTCGAACCCTGCATATGAATGTACTGCAGGTAAAGCTACAGGTTTCAGCTAGTTCAATGGTCCTTTCCGAGTCTGTCAGTGTACAAATTTATATTGAAACTATAGTTTGGTTTGTTAACTTCATAACAGCATAGTATATATATATATAGTATCCATAAGTGTATGTTTATATACTAGAAAGGACCATTCAATGAATTCGAAAGTAATCCTGTACTTTGATGCAGTTTATTAGTCCGTGAGTGTATAAAAGATTTTTGGCTGGTTTCGTCCAGCGGTGCTTCTAGCAGATAATACCATGTAATATTTACAATATACGTACAGTCTTTAACATAAGCACTACCATAAATATACCATATAAGTGCTGTGCAAATATTTACCTCAGCAAGACAAGTTTTTTACATAATCTTTATTAGATTACAGTACCTACGCGGTGGTATTATTGATGTAGTTACAAAGCCTTAACCTTGAAAAAACTTAACTCACATTTTTAAATCTTGCAAATTTTCCACACCATAGTGTGTTACCAATTTTATACATAAACAAATGAAGGCTGTTTTCACTTTCTACTGCAGTAATGAATAAGTCAAGGTCACCGCATAGATTCAATTTTTCTTCTCGTTCGGATCCAATACCCGACAAAATAGGTTGAACATGTGAAAAATTTACACTTATAAATAAAAACAGCCGATTGGATGCGCTGAAATCCGACACCTTATGAAAAAAATTGATTACCATGCTTCAAGGCCACGGAACGTACCGCGATATTTATCACGCAAAAGGCGTAATTATCACTTTCACACGACTAAAGAAAACTCGCACTCGCAATATCATCGAATATATATCCCGAAATACATTCCCGATGATATTTTTAGCCTGGAATGAGATTTGCATGACACGACTTAGGCTCAAATAAACACTGTCTCATCGCATAATTTGCATGAAAGCTCACGTGCTAAGCACGGCACGGTCAACTTATCGATACTAATTAGAGAATCAATAGCGGCAAATACGCTGGATACTCACAATTTATTGTAAAATAATCTGGTATCCAAGTAACTAACATCCACTAAAAAACAATGGTTTTTTAACACTTTGGCTTGTTTCGGAGTTAATTCCTTTATTGTATCACTCGCGTCGTACACGTATGTCGTCACTTTCGAGTTTTGTTAGCTTAGGAGAGGAGCGTTTTGTAGGAAAATATATTTTTTACTATTTAGCTCCTATGTAATTTTAGAAGCTCCATGACTCCATTTAAATGACGTCAGCGTCACTCAAATGTTGGCAGTCCTATTTTTGTGCCACTTCCTAATCAGACGATAAAATGTCCTATTGGATAATAATTTGAAACGATAATAGCCCTTAAAGTAAGCAGATAAAGTTCAATATTTTCTTTATGGAAAGGCCATAAAACTTTGAATGCTTTTGTTGCAGTGCTACCATTATTAAAATATGAATTTTACGTTTTTCAGTGCATCAACACCGATCAGCTGATTCTAGATTTTTGCCTATTTATACAAGCACAAGGTAAAAGTTTCTCCATAGATATATTAAAATAAATTATTTTCATTTCTACGCATTTAGTACATCAATATTTTAAAATAAATAATAATCACCTAGTTTGTAATGCGATTTATTGAGACGATTACTTAATTGTTATCACTATTCACCGCTAGATGGTGCTTCAGGCTTAAACACATTTTGACATATGCTTTACGCTTCACTAGATGTCGCTACTTACATTAAATGGCGCCAAATCAAATTACATTTCAGCTCTACTTCTAGAGAGTTTTGGCGGGAACGCGGAGAAGTGTGTGTGCTCCGTGGATGGAGTATTAAACTTTCTCTATGGTGTGCTCTCATTGTATTTTTTCCTAAAACTTGTGTTCTTCCGCGAGTTAATGTGGATTATTAACCATTGAGTGCCGGTGAATGAGTGCGAGTGTAGGAAACAGGACAATCTTGAAAATCATATTTTTTGCGTTCTCAGCAAAGTTCCACTGAAAACCTTCAGTAAAGTCCACATTTTTACTGAGAGTACTAGACTTTGACTTCAACTTGACCTGAAATTGACCACTCACCCATTATGAGTTGAATTCTCAAAAATTTGTAGAATTTTAATAATTTTGGCTAAAGGCTCCAGAGCCTAGACCATCGCCGCAAAGTCGCTAGTTTATCGGTTTTCTATCGGATACATTTCGGAGAGTGTGCCATCCAATTGCACGAGTTAGTACCGCCATCCCCTTTCTTCTATCGGACAACCAGACGTACCGATGTGCGCCACCGCTTCATGGTGGACGTTCCATCTACACGCACGAAGCGTTTTGCTTCGTCCTACATAATACGATCCGCCAAAGAATGGAACTCCTTGCCGGTGTCTGTGTTTCCTGATAGCTACAACCCGGGGGTCTTCAAATCGCGAGTGAACAGGTATTTACTAGGTAAGCGTGCTACATCGTCGACCGCATCGTCACTTAACATCAGGTGAGATAGTGGTCAAACGCTTGCCTATACAGAATAAAAAAAAAAAACACTAATCGTGTGGAGCTATAATAAAACTGAAAAAAACTCTACTTCCTTTTCTTTACTCATGAGCTTCTAGGTACCGAAAACACTGCCTTGTACTATTCATTATTCTGTGACACTGCCAAGTAAGAATTCAAATGGACGGTACTGACTTTATGTCGAAAGCTACAGAGCATCGCAAAAAAATACATCCCTACAGACAAGTTTTCACCACCTCATCTGTTGATAAGTGATGATGCGATCGAGGATCGTAGCACGCTAGGCCTAGAATGGGAACTGGCTCTCAAGGAAAGCTGCCCGAACACATTAGATGTTTGGCTACAGATTTTCTAACTTGAGGGGGGGTAGCTGGCTAGGCGGACACTAGATAGTGTCCTACCACCATGCGGGGGTTGTTGGTTTCTTAACGATGTTTTTCCTTCACCGGAGGCCACTGTCAAAAGTGCACATACATTTTTCGATAGAAAAATCCAATGGTGAACGGCGAGGATTGAACTCGGTACCTTCAAAGCCGACCATTCTCCCACTACACCATTGGGCCCTCATAACATGATAGGTTTCCATTGTCGCAATTAAAAGCAGTGTCTTACGGTTAAAATAATATAAATCATCATCAGCCGGTGTCAGTCCACTGCTGGACGTAGGCCTCTCCCAAGACCCGCCACTGAGCCCGATCTTCGGCTCTTCTTTTTCAGTCACGGCCCACTGCTTTACGTATGTCGTCGCTCCACCACACAAAAAAATATAAATAAGTTGACTTAAAGACAAAGCTTCATTAATTTCATACCTATTTGGCTTTGTCTCAACACCTTTATGTTGTCAACCGTATTCCAAAAAAAGGAGGTTCTCAGTTTGGCTGTATGTATTTTTCTTTTTATTTTATTATTATTTTTTATATGTATGTTACTCGATCACTCCGTCAATTGTGAACCGATTTGAATGATTCTTTTTTTAATCGGTACGGTACGTTTCCGAGGTAGTCCCATTGTAATTTCATCGAGATCTGATAAGTATTTCCAGAGATATGACGATAAACGTCTCAAACTTGCCACTGAAATTGACTCGCGGGGCATGGAAGTCGGTTGTTTTAGTTTTTAAACTATTTTAATTATTTTCGCTAAATATATTGTATAATGCCAAGTTGTTCTGTTTCAGGTCTGTTATAACACTCCATGGGACCAACTGATGACGGGAGTAACTACAAACGACAGAAATTGTAGAAGGATTTTGGAATCTTATTAAGTTTGTTGCGATTTCTGACTTTTAGTGCTCTAACTTCAGTTGGTCCGAATATCAATCTGTTGGTTTTCATCCTTATGGGAAACCGGTTCGATGAAGTGTTTGTGTAAATGAGTCCATCCACAATACTCAAAGCATCTACACGATCCACCCTGAATATAACAGTGTCCTGCGGATTCTCCCGTGTTAAAAGTTACGCAATGTCTTAATTCAAGATACCTACTTTTTACTTACGAAACTACGAACTGCACAACTTACAGCCAAATCATTAGTCGTGAAAACTGTATGTTCCCATCCACAACCGAACATTGCCCCCACAAGGTGGCAGAAGTGCATACTTATGCCTTTTCACTTTTGAAAAGGCATAAGTATTTTCTGCCTTCTGTATAAGGTTTCGGTGGCTAACGGTCATACACTTAGGTTAGGTAGGTATGCCTATCTGCCACCATTCTCAAGATTCAGTGGCAGATGGTCATACATACATACATTGAAGCAGCAATAGCCCTATGGCTAAAACGTCGTCAGCCTGGCGACCGAGAGGTCGTGAGTTCGATCCTCATCCATAGCACTATTGACGTGAACGCACTCCAGACACAAGCATACTTAGCTCAGTGTAAAAACGTACCAAATAGACAGAGGTATGCTTAATTGCAGGGATGTAAGGGAGCAAACTTCCACCTAATTGCTCCCAGCCAACCTCTCCTGCAAGTGGTGCATCGTGCCGATCAGCGAACGAGGCTCTGGCGACCGACAAATGACGGTATATCCATTCAGAACGACGTGGCTAAATACCACAGGCCGGTGACGGGCAACAGCGTCACCGGTGCGAGAAGCTACGTCCTGCGATCACCCAACCCGACTGCCCAGCGCATGGTGATTATTTGGGCAAAACCTGTATGGCACGCACAAAATTACAACGGCCCCCAGTTCCCGGTCGCCCCGCTATTCCTAACCAAGGCGGCGGTTACGGTAACGACGGGGCAGGGGGTGCTAAGAATCCCCGGGCTACGGTAGGCCGCCAACACCGACTGACACTGGCAACGTTTAATGGACGCACGCTACGGCTTGATGCACACTTGGCACTACTGGAAGAAGAGCTGAAAAACATAAGATGGCATATTCTAGGGCTATGTGAAGTCCGAAGAGAGGGGGAGGACACCGTTACCCTAGAATCGGGCCATCTTATGTATTTCAGAGAGGGAGAACAACCATCCCAAGGCGGCGTCGGGTTCTTGGTCCACAAGATCCTCTCTGTCAACGTTCTAGAAATCTCCAGTGTGTCGACAAGGGCGTATCTTGTTATCAAACTCACCGAAAGGTATAACCTCAAGGTTATCCAAGTATATGCACCGACTTCGGCACACTCTGACAATGAAGTGGAGGAAATGTACGAGGACATTTCTAAGGCCTTGCATACCACCCAAAAGGCCCACTTCAACGACGTGACCTCCGGAACTCCAACACACGCGCAATTAAAGAAGCGATAGAGCAAAACCGGGGGTCAAAAGTATTTGTCCAACAGCTAGGCCGAAGCCATCTGACGAAGTAGACCACTTCTAGCGGGAGTGTCGTCACTTCTAAGCCGGAGATTCTTAAGGAAGTAAAAGACTTCTACAGCACATAATACATATAATTACACACCTAACAAGCGTTCCTTCCCCAACCCGGTATTGAGGATCCTAGAGCCACTGTAACCCGCCACTATACCGAAGATCTGCCAGAAATCAGCCTAGATAAAATTGTGATGGCTCTCAAAGAGCTTAAAAACGGAAAAGCCCCCGGATAGGATGGAATTACAACGGAGCTCATAAAAGCCGGTGGAACTCCTACGCTACTACAGCTGCAGCGCATTTTTAATTCCGTCCTCTTTTCGGTGAGAACTTCGAAGACATGGAGTAAAAGTGTGGTTGTTATGTTCTTCAAAAAGGGAGACAAAACCCTTTTGAAGAACTATCGACCTATATCCCTCTTAAGCCATGTCTATAAGCTTTTTTCGAGAGTCATCACAAATCGTCTCGCGCGCAGGCTCGACGAATTTCAGCCTCCCGAGCAGGCTGGGTTTCTAGGAGGATACGGCACCATCGACCACTTTCACACAGTGCGGCAGGTTATACAGAAGACCGAAGAGTATAATCAGCCCCTGTGTTTAGCGTTTGTGGACTATGAGAAAGCCTTTGACCCCATTGAAACCTGGTCTGTTCTGGAGTCTCTGCAACGGTGCCAAGTTGATTGGCGATACGTGCAAGTGTTGATATACAGACCTCGTATGACGCCGCGACTATGACCGTCCAAGTACAAAATCAGCAGACTGAACATATCCACTTACATCGAGGAGTGAGACAAGGGGACGTTATTTCCCCCAAATTGTTCACAAACGCTCTAGAGGATATGCTCAAAATGCTGAACTGGAAAGGACGGGGCATAAATGTCAATGGCTCTCACATTTGAGATTTGCAGATGATATCGTTATGATGGCTAAAACCGTGCAGGACTTGCAACACATGCTGACCACCCTTGCTGATTCTTCTGCACGCATCGGTCTCCGGATGAACTTGGATAAGACCAAGATCATGTTCAACGAACATGTTATTCCGGAACCGATTGCCCTAAACGGAGTTCCTCTTGAAGTTGTTCACGAATACGTCTACCTTGGGCAAATCTTGCGATTGGGTAGAAACAACTTCGAGAAGGAAGCTCGCAGAAGAATACAGTTGGGATGGGCAGCATTCGGAAAACTTCGTCGAGTTTTTTCATCGCCCATACCACAAAGCCTAAAGACGAAAGTCTTTAACGAGTGCGTCCTACCTGTTATTACTTACGGAGCCGAGACATGGACACTGACGGTGCGACTAGTTTACCAATTCAAAGTCGCTCAGCGAGCTATGGAGAGGGCTATGCTCGGGGTTTCTCTGAAGGATCGAATTCGAAACGAAGTCATCCGTCAGAGAAACAAAGTTATCGATATAGCTCAAAGGATTAGCAAGCTGAAATGGCAGTGGGCTGGTCACATCTGTCGTAGAACCGATAACCGTTGGGGTAGACGAGTTCTAGAGTGGAGACCACGGCTCGGCAAACGTAGTGTAGGACGCCCTCCAGCTAGGTGGAGCGATGATAAACGCAAGCTGGCTGGCAGCGGTTGAAAACGAATAGCTGAAGATCGAGCTCAATGGCGTGCCATGGGAGAGGCCTATGTCCAGCAGTGGACGGAAATTGGCTGATAATGATGCTTAATTACTTCAAAAATGTTTATATCTTATAGTTAAATTAATCGAATAAGTGATGGTACCGCCCCAGGCGGAGGAGTAAGTCCTGCCATGCACCTTAGTATTTAGATACTATTACTACCTATCTATTCAACTTCATATCTATCTGTATATAATATGTATAACTATAAACCTACCGCCATAACCTTACGGTGTTCCGGCAGCACACAGCCCTTGAGAGTCGGAGTATTCTCAGCCTAGCGTGTTCACCATCTTCGACCACATCATCACTTACCACCAGGCGAGTGTCGTTAAACGCTAGCTTATTAATATATATATATATATATATATTATGATATAAGGTAACAGGACAAGCTCGACGCTCGCCTGATGGTAAGCGATGACATCTACCTATTTCAGATACAGTGGCGTGCAAAATTCTGGACTGCCAGAATTTTGCATGTCACTGCACTGCGCCAGACATAAAGATGTTGAGTCCCACATGCCCTGTAATTTCACTGGACACCTTGTTCAACTGAAAAAAAATCCTATTTCACGGCTGAAAATTAATTGACAAAGTGGTGGTACCGCCCCAGGCGGACTAGCAAAGTCCTACTACCACTACACATATAACAAATAATATAAAAAACAGCCCATTTTCCAAACGGGACTATGGCGACTATATTGGCGAACCGATCAGCTACATGCTTTTCATATGATTGTAAGCTTAACATTTTTTTTTATTAAGGTAAGAACAAAGTAGACATAAATAGATTTTAGTAAAATTGAATTCCCGTCGTGTGCTTTCCACAGAGGCCCTCCGCTAAAGGAATCTCTTGGCCTCGTAATCTGGGAGGATACAGGAGTTAGACAAGCCTTTATGAATCTAGTAACAACCCCCGCATAGTGGTATGACTCTATCTGGTGTCCGCCTGGCCAGCTACCACCCTCAAGTTAGAAAATCTGTCGCCAAGCTTGTAATGTGTTCCGGCAGCTATCCTTGAGAGACAGTTCCCATTCTAGGCCTAGCATGCTAACTCGGCTGCATCATCACTTACCTACAGGTGAGATAGTGATCAAACGCTAGCCTAAATGATAAACTTAAAAAAATTGCGACATGTTTATCTAGACATTTGCTGTTGCGCCCAGTTCCAGCATGATAAGATGCCAGGGACCTCGTCTTACAGCTTCCACTTCCAGGAAACCACAATTCCATTTAAGACTGTATCGTCATTTATCATCAAGTGAGATAGTGGTACCTATATAAAATTGGTATATGTCTAAAATCTTATTTTTGTTTATAGATTCTTAAAACTCGAATGTTCACATTTCAAGGAAGGTGGTAAATAAAACTGCAGCAATTTGATTTCATTTTAATGTTCTGTAATCGTACATTACTATTATATATACCATTTATTCCAATTATAGTTCTATTAAAAACTACCAATCCGCTCCGCCTTATCACTGGTACAATGCATATCAATTGTTAAGAGGGTTAAGAGCGAAAAAAAATCATGGTCTGCTGTAGCCCCTATCATTTGCTTTCTTTGACCAACCAATTGCAAAAAGAAATTTAAGCCTTTTTGAAGTTATACTTCTTTTGGCGCTATAGAGAAAAATGATGAGCGTGAATTTTTACGATGCGCGCGCACACCGACACCTAAATTTAACATCGTGAAGTTAGTTCTAGGTGGTACGATGCGCGCGCACACCGACACCTAAATTCTACACCGTGAAGTTAGTTCTAGGTGGCATGACTATGTTCAAGTTGTATATGTCATATTTAACGTCATATTTTTACGTTAATAAAACCTTTTTTATTTAAATAAAATCTTTTTGATTAATTTTAATATTTATCGTTAATCACAACTGCATTTTAGTTATTTTTTTCCCATACGCCACAGAAGTATAACTTCTAACGCGTGTACATAAGTACACACACAATTTTTTATCTCCTCTTTAAGATTTTTGAAGTGTCAAATATGTAAGAATTAATTCTTACATATTTACAATTATTATATTATCACAGCAGACCTTGATTTTTGTAGAAATAAATTTTGTTCTAGAAGCATTTCTGGGAGGCAACAGGGGAATACGTCTGTATGGAAAACTGCACCCCGCGTATGCTCTTCTTTTTAGGGTTCCGAGGTCCTGACAAGGAACCCTTATAGTTTCGTCATGTCCGTCTGTCTGTCTGTCTGTCTGTCTGTCTGTCTGTCCGAGGTTTTGCTAAGAGACCGTTAATACTAGAAAGCTGTAATTTTGTGGGTGTATGTATATATATTACGGGGGAAGTGGGGATGATTTTTTTTTCATCGTCTACCCCATCATGTGGGGTATTGTTGAATAGGTCTTTTAAAATGACTTAAGGGTTGCTAATACCATTTTTCGATTGAATGCTCCATTTACGAAATATCAAACTTTAAAGAGCAAAATTATTTTCCAGTAGGGCGTCCCCCCCCCCCCCCCCCCCCCCCCGCCTCTAAAAGTTAAACTGTACTGGCTTGAAAAATATGGAAAAATTCGTGATAAGAGCGCATTTCATGAACTTTAAAGGAAAATTATAGCGGTTGAGATAACTTTATTAGTTAAGCAGTAATAGTCGTTGAACTTGGGTATATTGGATATATTTGTACCTAGTTGCTTGTTTATAACGGGAAAAGACTTGCATTGAATAAACAGGCTACTACGGAACCCTACACTGCGCGTGGCCCGACACGCACTTGAGCGGTTATTTGTGTAGTTATATTAGTTTTGCTTTACAATACCTATAAATAATAAACGAATAAATAAACAGTTTTACAACCCGTTTGCCATATCACGATACGAATTGATTTTTATTTCATTAAAATATAACTATAAATGTGAAAAATACATACAGTCAAACACAGAACACTAATTGAACTATAATTTAGGTATAATGTGTGTTATGTAGGTTTTATAGCCCGGCGGCGTAATCGGGAGAACGGTCGGCTTTGATGCCAGAGGTACCGACTTCAAGCCCCGCCGTGCACCAATGGATTTTTTTGTCGAAAATTCTATGTGCGCCTCTCACAGTGGCCCTCCGGTGAAGGAAAAACATCGTTAAATAAAACTAGCCAAGTGCGAGTCAGACTTTTGTCCCGCACACGGAGGGTTCCGAACGCCATCAACCGAATTTCTAACGAACTTCTAACACCAACTAAGTAAACGTTAACACAAAGGTAGAATAGTATTATATAGTAGCAATAGTAATAGTAGTAATAGTAATTGTAGTAATTAATATGATTAAATATCTGGTTGACCGAGCTTTGCTCGGTATTTTTTGCCACTTAAACAGACAAATATGACTCTTCCCGAGATCTATTGACGAATAATAATACTATTTTTTTTAATTGAGAGCAACTAACTGCTTTTTGACACAGTACTTCTACTCGCCAATAGATGTCGGGAAGAGTCATATTTTAAGTTGATTATCAATAAAGTTGATTATTGAAAACACGAATAAAACAACATTTTCTGAAAATGACTCCTAGCTAGATCGATTTATCGCCCCGATTATATTATTTAATCGTTGGAGCCGCTTCCGAGATTCAGATTAAGGTAAAGACGATAGCGCCATCTTTGATGCTAGATAGGTGGCGCTGCGCTATCGTAAAAAACTTTTTTAAAACTTTTCTTTAATTTTTAACTTTGTTCTGTTCTTAGTATTTGTTGTTATAGCGGCAACAGAAATACATCATCTGTGAAAATTTCAACCGTCTAATAATCACGGTTCATGAGATACAGCCTGGTGACAGACGGACAGACAGACAGACAGACGGACAGCGGAGTCTCAGTAATAGGGTTCTGTTGGTACCCTTTCGGTTCGGAACCCTAAAAACCAACAACCCCCGCATGGTGGTAGGACACTATCTAGTGTCCGCCTGGCCAGCTACCACCCTCAAGTTAGAAAATCTGTCGCCAAACATCTAATGTGTTCCGGCACGTCGAAAACTTCTTAATGAATAATTGTATTTAAGTTTTTTTTTAAATGCGGTAGTCTGTGCAAAAAGAAAACCCTCGTAGAAATAGAGGGCGCGCGTGTTGATGGTTCTAATTTACTGTTTCTGTTACGTTGACAACATTGCTCTGTCATTGCCAATACGACTAAATATATTTGATACCTTGGTACCTACTCTTATCATTACCGGGTGGTACTAACACAGAATACTTAATGGTACTACGTAGGTAGGTATCACGGTAATTGAATGTTAGTTCATCGAAAAGCCACGACGGTTCTCTTTTTGCACAGACTCTATATCGATCTGCTATAGGTATTCTAATTTCAATCGGATACAATCGAATTCGGAAACGTCATTTTATATTTTAAATGTTGATTAATCCGTTAACTATTTCACATAGCAGAAAGAGCATTATTTCTAATTCGGAGCATTATTTCTAATTAGAATCACAGTTTTTATTCCAATTGAATAATATCATAAGTTTCCCATCGGAGTATTGGATCTTAAAAAAATCGGATCTCTCAAAGATCTTAGTAGAAGGGGAGGCAGTTTCCGAATCCAAATTTGTTTTGGATTGATTGTTAATAGCTTTAATATAAATAATAAATCGATCGCTTTAATATTAATAAATAATAAATAAATCTAATGCACATCCTCTCTTAAATCTAAGCTTAGGCACATAATAAATAATGCCTTAGGTCTACCCGAAAATCTCAGAAAACTTATAATATATATTAAATAAACTTATAAAACTTATAAATAGAAATAATTGAATCAGTTTTTGCTAAATCTTAGTCTAGCACAGAAGGATGAGGGAGATCCTTAACTAACTATTATCTAATCTGCGGTGTTACTGCAAATAATTTATTTGTTGCAATGCGCATAATTTTAAATCTGTAATATCTTCTAAAGTTTCCATTTAAGTTACATACTGTGAAGAAACATTTTAATTTATAATAAGTAGTAAAGGTAAGTGACATAATGATTTGGATAAGGATTTAATACTGTCTAGGAGAAATGAGCTTTGCAAATTACGTAATAGAAAAATTAAAGATTAAAATGGTTACTGTGAGTCAATTGTGATATCGGTTATGTAAGTCTATTTCCATAATTTTTACATAAAACTAATTACAAATTATTTATTTATTTAGTCTTCTTCCCAAGTTCTCTTCTCTTCTTACGTAGGCTAGCCACACAGCGAGGAAAGTTAGCAGGCTATACAGTCTCTCCTATTGGTGTATTACAGTACTATACAACCTACTACCTCACCCCGCCACGGGCGTTCTCTTATCTTCTTTTCTCCTCTGTATAGTACCTTATCTATTTTTGTTCTAAATACATAAGCAATTGATATAATATAGTAATATACCTGATGGTAAGTAAGCGGTCTAAGATGGTTCACCCCACCATCTCAGACTTCTTACTTGGTTTTATTTAAAGGACAGTTACAAAAAGAGGCGCTGAAAAAATGGAGATATAACTGAAACTCTACGTAGGTGGCGGTGACTGACTTTTATGACTGAGATTATATTTCGGAATACCTACTCTGATTCGGATTTGATGATGCAACATTCCGACGATCGTGTTACAGTACAGTTTAGAAGACGGGATACGACAGTGCTGTGTGGATCGGACAAAGCGGTAAAAACTGCACTTTGCTCACTGTAGGTGGCGCGCTACTGTTGTGTGTTCATTAAAACCGCCATATTGCTCTATTAGTATAGTTTGATGACAAACTTATTTCTTTAAAAAGACATAATTAAGTTTTCGACCTGCATTTGAAGTCAGTTTATTGAACATCTACGGCAAAGTGTAACATTATCTTTCATTCTTTGTAAATGTAAAATTTAGTAAAACAAATATTATAATGTAACTTTTTCACAGCTGCACATAGCGTCATAACATAATAACAATGAAAAGTGAAAGGTAGCTATCAGATTTAAGGAACACTCAACAGTAGCGCCACCTACAGTGAGCAAAAGGCAGTTTTTACCCCTTTGTCTGATCCACATAGCACTGCTGTCTCATCCCGTCTTCTAATCTGTACTGTACATACTGTATGTAGGTATATGATCGTCGGAAAGTTGCACCATCAAATACGAATCGGAGTAATCCGACAGATGATCATAGTCACCAATGTCAGTCAGTCCCACCTAAAATGAATTGAAATGGCTACTTTTACAGTGTATAAGTGCATACATTATTCTAAATATGAAGTGAGTTTTTGTAAAATTTTTTGAATAGCATTCAATGACTTATAAGTAAAATGTTACACATGGTTTTTTATAATCTTTTTTTTTCATATTATTCGAAAGGAATTCATTTCACAAAGTTCATAATCGATTACTTGCTATAGTCTTTATTTAAAACAATAGAAGAAAAAAAACAACGAATAATCAACCAACATACTAAAAAAAATTAATTCAGGGATATTTAACAGCTCGTGGTCATATATAAAAATTAACATATTCCAATAGGCACAAAAATTTAAATAAAATTAAAACTAAAAGAAAACGCTGTCGTCGATATTCCGCAATAACTGCGCCCACGTATCACCGAACTTGTGTGGGGCGAGGCGGCGCCACCGTCGCGCGACTAGCCGACAACTTGTCGCACGTCTGTTTACTGCCTTATTTGTCACATACTTTATTTCACACAAAAATAAAGAAATAACAACATATTTTACAACTAAAATACGATAAATCGCATTTAGTTATTTCGTTTTTTAAACTCTGTAACGTTTTTGTGAGTTTGAAGAAATAATGAGAAAAAATTGAATATTTTTAATATATTTTTTTACATAAAGATACTAGCCGAATTTGAGTAACATGGCTAAGATATTGGTCAAATTGTTTATCTCTCTCCTTGTTAAAATATTCTCCGAAACTCATGCATTTAGGGCATTTACAGACGTGCGATATAAAGTCGCAGCTAAGCGCGACAGAAGCGTCACTGTCGTTTACCCATTCGTCAAAGCGCACAAGTTCGGATCTACGGGTTCCAGTTATAGCGGCTTCAGCTAAAAATATATATTCAAAACTACATTTGTTATGTTATTATTTTATTGTGCATAATAACAAAAAAAAAAATACAACAATCTTTCGTACCTACTAAATTCGTGACGTTTTACTACACTATATACCTATAAATTAAATACTTTTTTTTTCATATTTTTTTTGTATATTGAAAATGTAGTTTTGAATATATGGCAAAGAAAAAGAAATAAATATCAAATAAAAAAAATAATAATAATTTAACGGTTCAAAGGTTTACCTACTATAGAAATCTAATTAATCAAATATTAACATTTAATAAACTGATTGCCAAGCAACGATCAGACAGACAGTCAGTAGTATTATAATACGTAGATTACAGCTTGCAATAAATTGTAATCAATAGTCAATGGAGCTTGCATGCAGAACACTACATCTTGAAGAATGGTATGACTTTGATCGACCTCAAGCATTTTTTATTTCTGTTTTCAACTTTATATTACAGAAAACATACCGAGGCGAATGAATGTATTTCTACAGACAATCACAACAACAATGTAAATAAATACAATACAATACAACAACAACAAAATATATTTAGAACCGTTAAATTAATAATAATAAAGAAAAACAAACAAAAAGAACACCAGCCAAATGAAATATACAAATTACTATTTACTTACACTTTTCGAATTATAACGAACAAATAACGCGATCCTTAGCTAACATATTCTACAGTAAGAATAAGACAACAGAGTTTTTGACAAATTACCCTTCAGCCCTCTGATTCTCAATAATTCGAAACCCTATTTGGATTCGGAAGCTTCATTTTTAATTTTGAATATTAAATCCGTGAGCTATTTTGTCGCGGAAACCTTTCGAATTAGATTCACTGATTTTTCTAATTGAAATATCAGAAGTAACCGATCGGAGCATTGTGAATTGCAGTCGAATAGTCGTAAAGGCAGTTTCCGAATCCGAATTTGCTTTTGAATGATTGAGAACAACTCTGCTGTTGTCTCTACGTTGATTGTGATGTCTTTGCGACCGCTGTTTGTTGTATATAACGAGATGCATATATACAGCTCTTTAGCCTGCCAGCTAACGACCTGTACATGCATATCTCGTTCTGATCAGAGATGCAGTTAGCTGCATCACACTCAACAAAAGTCCGTAACTATGAGGAGATTACCAATACTTGTTGAATTGATACTTCTTGAGACGCGCTAGGGTAAAATTTGACTGAAGTGACTGTTATCAATGTCTGTTACCTCAGAACTCTGTCATTTATTAACCGCCTTTAAAAAATATCTTTTAGTTTGAAAGAATATGCTTCCCGTTTGATCCTACCGAGATCTAATGAGTATCTCCAGAGATATGGAGATACACCTCAAAAACACTTCAAACTTGGTACTGATAATGACTAGCCCGGCATGTTTTTTTAGTAGATACTTAAGCAAGTGTTTTACCACTATCTCACCTGTGTCATTGTAATGCCATCGAGATCTGACGATAAACGTCTCAAACTTGCTACTGAAATTGACTCGCGGGGCATGACAGTCGTTTATTATAGTTTTTAATCTATCTTTACATCTCTCATATTCGGTAAGTAGGTCCTTATTACCCCCAAATGGGGCTTGTAGGTAACCAATTAGCGCTCTAGGGTAATAATGTAGCTAGAAAAGCCCTAGGGCGGTAAGTAATTTAAATAAAAACTCTTCACTCTTTCAAAAAGTTCGCGTACATCTAACCATCATACTGGCAATAGACATCATGCATTCAGCCCAATGACAAAAGAGGTCGCTTCGCTATTCAGCCTTGTCTTCGTATGAGTATAATCGTCATCAATTTTAAATATCGAACGGATGCTGGGGCTAACAAAAGGCACGGTGGATGGAAATCCAGCAAGGTGGCTGAAGGTTACATTGAAGATTCCATACAAAATAAAAGTAAAATTACCAACCAAATAACGGAAACTATTCAGCTTTAAAAAGATGAAACATCTTTCTCAAGAGATGATCCGCAACCATCAACTTCTGCTAAAGAAAGCTTCGTTTTGTCCATGACCAACAAATATCACAACCTCAAACTATTAACATACCCAAAAAACACCTGTCCCTAAAATTTGAAAATTGTTCTCATTTCCCTATACATTGTAACTAATAAAATGTTTTATTCTTGTAATGCCGGTTTTTTTCTACTTACCTCACAATCGAGATGTAAAGCAGAGTAGTTAGCTCGGGTGTAAGCATCAATTGCACCCTCGAACTATAGGATAAATATCTCGGGCTGCAATGGATGCCTGACAGCCCTTGGCTACTAATCTACTATTATTGTTAGATTTTTCACTCCCATATTTTAAATGTTAGAGGACGTTCATTTAGGTACCACTTTAGAAGTGTCTATCTTTCAAACGATTGACTTTGAGAAAAAAATATTTCAGAAACCCCAATGTCATTTTTAAAGACCATAGATAGACACCCCGCACGTATTATAGTTTAGATAAAAAAAATCTGTTTCAGCTCCATGTATGGGGAGAGAGATAACATCCATCTGCAATGAAGAAAAGGCGAGCAGACTTCTGAAAACAGAAACATATATTAATATACTAGAATAACAACTGACAAAAATATCACAAAATTTATTTTCCACATTATCAGCATTATTATTTGGTTACATCCTCGATCTCATCGTCACTTAACATCATGCCCTTGATACTCCATCATTCGAAATCTTTTCGTATTCGGAAGCTTCATCCTTAAATATTTTATAGGCTAGCGTTTGACCACTATCTCGCCTGTTGGTTAGTGATGATGCGGTCGAAGATGGTAAGCACGCTTGGCCTAGAATGGGAACTGGCTGTCAAGGATAGCTGCCGGAACACATTAGATGTTTGACGACAGATTTTCTAACTTGAGGGTGGTAGCTGGCCAGACGGACACTAGATAGTGTCCTACCACCATGCGGGGGTTGTTGGTTTCTTAACGATGCTAACATACGAGTAACAGTATTCTATGCATATTAGCATAACAGTAAGCTGTATGTAATAAAAAGCTTACTAGTTTTTCCTTCACCGGAATATTGATAAATCCTTTAGTATATTGATAAATACGTGAGCTATTTTGTCGCGGAAACCTTTCCAATTAGAATCACTGATTTTTTTCTAATTGTAATATCAGAAGTAACCTATCGGAACATTGTAAATTGCAAAGATCCAAGTCGAAGAAAAGACAGTAGGGCTATTCTGTAAGCTATTATAATTTCGTACGAAATTCAAATATCACCGCTTGCGAGATGCGTAAACTAGCTTACAGAATAGCCCTACAGTTTCCGAATCCGAATTTGCTTTCGAATGATTGAGAGTAAACCTGCAAGTGAAATAATAGTCAAACGCTTAACTACCTAGTATAAAAATAAAACTGGCCAAGTGCGAGTCAGACTTGTCTCACACACACGGAGGGTTCCGAACCGCAGTATAATAATATATAAGTATAATATTATATTATATTATCGTGTCAATACCAAACATGCTTAGCCAATAGCCCAATGGATAGGGTGTCGGACTGACAATCGAGAGGTCCTGATTTCGAATCCCACCCCACCCATTGCACTATTGACGTGAACCCACTCCAGACACAAGCATATTTAGCTTAGTTGGAGGGGTAAACAAGAATACTAGTGATGTGCAACCTAAATTGAGAGTAATCTTTAAAAAAAAAAATGCTTATTAACTACAACGCCATCTAACGAAAATTTAACGAACTTTTAACACTAACTAAGTGAACGTTAACACA
This sequence comes from Cabera pusaria, assembly GCA_954871355.1. Lineage (NCBI taxonomy): Eukaryota > Metazoa > Arthropoda > Insecta > Lepidoptera > Geometridae > Cabera > Cabera pusaria. The sequence continues at coordinate 15,187,624 of OX940915.1, read as the reverse complement.
AAGGTAGGTAATTAATATTATTTATTTATAGGTTAAACAATCGTTCACATAGATGGCGCTTTAGCAAAAACACGTTTTTTGTATGGGGACCCCCTTTATTTTTTAACTTTGTTCTGTTTTTAGTATTTGTTGTTATAGCGGCAACAGAAATGCATCATCTGTGTAAATTAAAAACTGTCTAACTATCACGGTTCATGATATACAGCCTGGTGACAGACGGACAGACAGACAGACACACAGACAGACAGACAGATAGACGGACAGCGGAGTCTCAGTAATAGGGTTCCGTTGGTACCCTTTGTGTTCGGAACCCTAAAAATCAGCGCCAGTCAACATCATGAACACCAATATTATAAATACGTAAGTCAGTTTGTACCAATCGTAAACTTTAATCGTAACCGTAAACATAAATTTAAGTTGAAAAGTTAATATCTACAGATTACATATACTCGTACATACATCTAGAAATTATTTTTTCAAACCCTTTTTCATTTCGCCCCTGATTCTTAATCATTTGAAAACCTATTCGCATTCGGAAACTGCCGCTCCTTCAACTTAGCTCTGTGTTTTAAATAAAGAATTAATATTTTTTAAAATCTAAAATCAATTGACAATGCTCTAATCCATAGCTTTTGACATTTAAACTTTAAAAAAAATCAGGGATTCAATTTGGAAATATTTCCGCGACCAATATGGCGCTCACAGCTCATAAATATACGAAATTCAAAATGATGCTTCCGAATTCGAATGTATCCGATTGAAATAAGAATAGCTACTGGTCGATAAGAATAGTTTAAAAATTAAATAAAACTGGCCAAGTGCGAGTCAGCATCGCGTCTCTTATCGCACACTTAGGGAGGGTTCCGTACAATACGAAACATAACAGAGTTTCAACCTCATATATTTGATTAATTGATATTACCCAGAATATTGGGTTCGGTCGCGATCTAGAAAGACGGGGCTCGTTTACTAGCGCCATCTATGTCATTTTGCCGAAACTAATAAGATAGATGGCGTTTAAAAACACGTTTTTTGTATCCCCATACAACCCCCTTTAATTTTTAACTTTATTTTGTTTTTAGTATTTGTTGTTCTAGCGGCAACAGAAATACACCATCCATCAAAATTTCAACTGTCTAACTATCACGGTTAATGAGCTATAGCCTGGTGACAGACGGACAGACAGACAGACAGACAGACAGACAGACAGACAGACAGACAGACAGACAAACAGACAGACAGACGGACAGCGGAGTCTTAGTAATAGGGTCCCGTTTTACCCTTTGGGTACGGAACCCTAAAAACCGACTTGAAGACCATCATATACCGCGCTAGTTAGTTTAAGTAGAAAGTTTGAGATGTTTATCTCCATATCTCTGGAGATACTCATCAGATCCCAATGAATTGTATAATAGGATCACCGTGAAGATGTACCCAATTCACGAAAAATAAATAATTCGAATCGGTTATCAATTGGCGGAGTAATTGCGTAACAAACATACAGACAAAATGAGAGTTAAAACTTGACAATTAAGCTCGTGTATTCCAATATCACAGGTGGTAAGGAGCGTACCTATTTCATCGATGTTCCGCCTGATACCAAAAAGTAGCTTACCACCATCACGGAGAAAATCTGCCGCCATAACCTTACGGTGTTCCGGCAGCAGAGCAGAGAGTCAAAATATTCTAGGCCTAGCGTGTTCACCATCTTCGACCACATCATTGCTTACCACCAGGCGAGATAGTGGTCAAACGCTAGCCTATAAGATAAATAAGAAATAAACTGAACTGACCAAGTGCAAGTCGGACTAGCATTCGTAGGGTTCCGTAACACAGTACAGTATTTTATAACTGTCATGCTCTTTTACTCACTCGGTAAATAAAAACATTTTGAATTTGGAACAAGCACAAAATACGAATTATGTAGAAAAAATAAATAAAACTTGCTGAAAGTTCCTACTGGCTAAATAGAAGAATACCATAGAAGCTATATAATTAAATAAAAATAAAAAGCCCCCCAGTTTTGGTAATTTTTTTTTTTTCATTTTGCTCCACACGATTAGTGTATTCAGCCAGAATAAAGTATAAAAATTATTCAAGTTTTTGTAAATTCAAGTCATAAAGTTGAGTCAAAGACACATTTTTGATCAAGTTGAAGTCACAGTCTAGTCTAAGTCAAACCCTTAGTAAAGGTGTGAACTTTACTGAAGATTTTCAGTGCAATTTTGGTGAGAACGCAAATAGCATGTTTTCCAAGATTGAGTCGTTTCCCTACACACACATTCACCGGTATTAAATGGTTAATAATCCAGATTAATTACACATTATTAATAACATATGATAAATATAAGTAGGTACTACTATTTATTTTCTCGCAGTCAATGGTAAAAAGAAGATTACACGACTCGTGAATAAAAAAAAAATCTCGGTCCTTGTATCCCTCGCTCCGCTCAGGATTCTAATCTAGAATCCTTCGCTGCTCTCAGGATCCAACTTGTGCCTCGAATTAAATTGCCTTTTTATTCACTTGTTGTATAATCTACTATTGTTAAAAAAAAAAAAAATTTCATGAAACCCATACATGAATGCGGGGTGTCTATAGATAAGACTTTAATAATTACATTGAAGTTCCTAATCAATCGTTTGAAACATAGACACTTACAAACTGGTAAAATGTGTGTCCTCTCTAACCTCTAAAATAAGAGAGTGAAAAATCTAAAAAAATATATGCTGTAGAGTACAATAAAAACATTTAACGAAAATTGGTTTGAATGAGATATAGGCAGCAATTTTTGAGATATAGCACATTTTCAACACCGTAAATATAAACTTTGTCATTCATACAAACACTATGAAAAACAGTTAATTTTATGCTCGATCTTATAAAATACTGTAGTGTGGTACGGAACCCTACGAGTGCGAGTCCGACTTGCACTTGGCCAGTTTATTATTTACCTTTATAATAATAATTATTGTTATGATCTATTTAATGTTATTTGACGTGTGTAAGTTCAGATTTTTAATTGGCCCATATACTGAATAAATGCTTTGACTTGACCTACTGTTTCTGAAGTCAGTTAAAATGTTCTGTATGACCCGTTGCACACATCCCCCAATAGCACAACATCAGTCTTATTTTTTGCAAAAAAAAACCGTCAATTTGTAAAACGGTAACTGGCTGTACAGCTACAGCTGCTGTGCTTTCTCACGCTTGTTTTTTGTATGTTTTTTAACAAATCGCGAAGGAACGTTCCACACCTGTCATCATTTTTTTATTTCGCCATTTTTTTCGCCATTTTGATTATAAGAGCACGGTAATGTTAATAGATAACAGTCAACTAGGGGCAGTATTTGAAATAACTTCTTTAAAGGGGTTCCGTACCTCAAAAGGTAAAAAAGGAACCCTTATAAGATCACTTTCTTGACCGTCTGTCTGTCTGTCCGTGTGTCACCACCGATTTTCTCAGGAACGGGTGGACCTAGCAAGTTGAAATTTATACCAGATACTGAGGTGTATAGTCCCGATTAGGTGTATACAAATCAAGGTCCTGAGTCGACACGATAAATAAATATGGGAAAATATTGATTTTCGCGAAAACTTGTAAGTACCTAAATTTGCTTTATTTTATTTTTCGTAATTTTTCCTTTACTTGTGCTGTAAGACCTTACTTTTGACCAAAATTGTCAATTCTAGGTCAACTGGAAGTACCCTATAGGTTTTGGGTCGAAAACCTATAGGGTACTTCCCGTTGACCTAGAATCATGAAATTTGGCAAGAAGCATAGTCTTTTTTTAATATCTTATAGGCTAGCGTTTGACCACTATCTCACATGTTGGTAAGTGATGATGCGGTCGAAGATGGTAAGCACGCTAGACCTAGAATGGGAACTGGCTCTTAAGGATAGCTACCGGAACACATTACATGTTTGGCGACAGATTTTCTAATTTGAGGATGGTAGCTGGCCAGGCGGACACTAGATAGTGTCCTACCACCATGTGGGGAAAAACGCTTCTTGAAGCACTTATAAGGAAATAAATATATATAATATAACCTGAAAACCGTACATATGTAGTTAAATAACAAAAAAAAAAACTATTTCACACTTATTATTTGTAGTTGGTGCTATTCATTTTCTATGGATCGAACTACAAAGTTAAGTTTGTCCTTTAACCTAGTCTGAGAAGTTGGCACGGAAGCCTCGGTGGGCGAGTCCAACTCCACTTGGCCGGTTTTTTCTTTTTAAGAGGTAACGAGGGTGATAAGTTGCTCGCCTGAGAATTAGCAATGTCTGCTTATTACAGATACAGTGGCACGTGAAATTTTACATTGAACCTAACACCCTTCAGTGGTAGGACTTCCACTTATCCCAGGCGTATGTTAAGACAACCAATGATCTGACTCTGAAGAGCTGTGGTGCCGGAACACCGTAAGGTTATGGCGGTCGATTTTCTGCTTGATGGTGGTTAGCTAGTTTTTGGTAGCAAGTCAGACGGAACATTGATCTAATGCGGTATTATTTAAAGTCGCAGTAGCCCAATGGCTAAGTGCAGATTTGACCAAACTCGGTTAAGGTCAATCTATAGTAAATCGTCATTGGTTCAAAGTTTAACGTGAACCCGTATTGACGTGAACCCACTCCAGACACAAGCATATATAGCTTAGTTGGAGGGTTAACAAGACTACTAGTAATGTGCTACCCACATTGCGAGTAATCTTTTTATTACATAAAGCTTACTGTTATGCTAATATGCATAGAATACTGTTACTCGTATGTTAGCATCTTTAAGAAACCAACAACCCCTGCTTGGTAGTAGGACACTATCTAGTGTCCGCCTGGCCAGCTACCACCCTCAAGTTAGAAAATCTGTCGCCAAAACATCTAATGTGTTCCGGCAGCTATCCTTGAGAGCCAGTTCTCATTCTAGGCCTAGCGTGCTTACCATCTTAGACCGCATCATCACTTACCAACAGGCGAGATGGTGGTCAAAAGCTATAAAATATAAAAAAAAACAAAGCTATCGTCCTTTACGTAGCTTACGCTAATCGGCCGTCAGTGTTTGTTCATCATCATCAGCCTGGCCACTGCTGGACATAGGCCTATCCTATAGCACGCCACTGAGCTCGATCTTCAGCTATTCATTTCCAACCGCTGCCAGCCAGCTTGCGTTTACCTATCATCGCAATCAACATCGTATAGTGTTTATTAAAAACTTTTAAAAAAATATTATAATTGAACTGAGTATAAAATGTGTCCTGTCCGCGCGCGTTTTTTTAGTAGTACTTAATTATTTTTAATTTTTAGTCATAGTTAAAATTTTAGTTATATTTATATTTTAATTTGTCCATTTTAAATTCTCCTTTTAACCGACTTCAAAAAAAGGAGCAGGTTTCTCAATTCGACGGTATATATTTTTTTTGTTTGTTCGCGTATAACTTCGTCGTTTATGAACCGATTTTGATTGTTCTTTTTTTGTTGGAAAAGATATCCCAAGTGTGGTACCATGGTAATTTTAATCAAGGTCTGATAAGTATCTCCAGAGATATGGAGATAAACACCTCAAAATTGGTACTGAAACTTAATAGCGCGGCATTGAAGTCGGTTATTTATAGTTTTTTAAACGATCTTATTATTTAATATTCCCCTTAAAACATTGTTAAACACACAATCCAAAACCTAATCGTAGGTTTCGACGGGATTCGTACCCGCAACCTCCTGGGAAACATGCCTAGATGCTCTAATCAACTAGGCTTACTAAGCTTGTAAAGGTACGGACACACCGCAGCGTCCTGCGTGCGCGATTTAGGCGGCGATCAGATAGCGCAGTATTATCTGTACCGACTGGTTCACACCAAACGCGATCAGAAAACAATTGAAAAGTACTGAGATCGCGCCCGCAGATCATAGGACCCCGTGGTGTGGCCGTACCTTAGGTGTGTAATGTACACAAATATAAGTAAAGTGTGTAACACTTGAAATATAATATTTAATTGTCCTTAATAGCAGGTTATAATACTTATTTATAAATACATACCTAAATTCGAACAATGTTGGCACCCTTTTAGAACGTCAGGTAAAATCTGTTTATTTCGCTTTCATAACCTAATTTGATAAGATGTTTTCTTACTTAGCGTGGGTATTTATCATAGATGAAGAATTTATTGAAACTAAATAAGGGTTAACTCACACCGAGATTGTACTGACGTCTCACATTATATCCTATTAGATGTGTTCTGCTTCTCCCGCGGTAAACTATCTGCGTGCCGAATTACATCCAAATAGAGAGACAAATACACAAACGTCTAAACTGGCAAAAAATATAATTTTAATAATATTTAATTTTTATATTTTTTATTAATTTTTATTTATCTATTGTTTATTTTTATAAATTATAATATTGAAGTACGAATATCACTCTTGATATGTGAGAGTTTGTATGTTTGTATGTATAGATGTTTTTTACTCAGTCACGCAAAGACGGTTAAGTAAATGGATTTGGATTTAATTCATCACACAGATTGCTTATAAATAACCTTGATTACCCTCTAGGATACTTTAAACAAGTACTATTTAACGCAGGCGAAGCCGCGGGGCACAGCTCGTTTAGTCAGTAAACACACGACGTATGTATTGGCGGCTATGAAGGTTTATTTTTATTTTTTTTGGCCTGCGTTTGTATTTTTTTTTAAATATCACCTAAATCAATGGAGCCGTATCACCGTTAACAACTTTCCCATTTATAATATTGGTTTTCATCAGAAGCACTTAGCAGTTACTGCCCACTGCCGTCTGTTACTGCTGTCTCGGTGTGAATCAACCTTTACCCAGGTTTATCCGACGTCTGGCGTCGAGACGTGCGAGGGAGGGAGGGGGGTTGTCTAGACAGCTGATCGTTGCTATGGTTACGGCGTGAGGGTACTCCAATACTCTGGAATATAATAATTCTCGTGCAATGGGTATTTTTGATATTTTCTACTTCATTCCTTTGTGATATTTATTTGGTGATATATAAAACTCATTAAATGATAACAGAAAACGCAAGGGATAGAACGTTAGCAAATTTTAAATTTATGCCTGAAACTTGTTTGAGTAGTAGATTTCGGTAATGGTACGACTTCTTCTAGTCTGCCTGGGGCGGTACCACCACTTTGCTAACTAATTTTCAGCCGTGAAATAGGAATGTTTTTCGGTTGAAATGGCAAGGTGTCCAGTGAAATTACAGGGCATGTGAGACTCAACATCTTTATGTCTCAAGGTAACAGGCGCAGTGCAGTGACATGCAACATTCTGGTAGGTATGGGTATCTGGACCTGTTATAGGTAGATATCATCGCTTACCATGAGGCGGCGTCGTGCTTATCCTGTTACCATACAATTTACCATAAAAAAAGAGTATTTTTTAATTTATAACAACAGACATAAAGACAAACCGAACATGTTACTTAACATGTTCGGTTTTTGGCGGGAACGTGGAAAAGTGTGTGTGCTCATTGTATTTTTTACTGAAACTTGTATTCTTCCGTGAGTTAATGTGTAATATATATGTGGGTTATTAACCGTTAAGTGCCGGTGAATGTGTGCGACTGTAGGGAAACTGCACAATGTTGAAAAACATACTATAGCCTACATAACCTACTAATTTATACTAACTTATATCTACTAACATATATAGCCGAATGGCAAAAAGCGGAACCCTTATAGATTCGTCATGTCTGTCTGTCTGTCTATCCTTATGTCACAGCCATTTTATTCCAAAACTATTAAGACTACACAGTTGAAACTTGGTAGATAGGTGTATTCTGTGAACCGCTTTACGATATTAATACAAAAAAAAAGAATAAGTGGGGGCTTCCCATACATAGAACCGAAACAAAAAAAAATCATCAAAGCTATAGGTGCGGGGTGTCTATAGATAGTAGGTCTTTAAAAATGACATTGAGGTTCCTAATACCATTTTTTCTCAAAGTCAACCATTTGAAAGAAAGACACTTCTAAAGTGGTAAAATATATGCCCCCCCCCCCCCCCTCTAACTTTTAAGGTAAGAGAAGAAAAATATAAAATCATATATATGCTATATCTCATTAAAAACTTACAACGAAAATTAGTTTGAACGAGATATAAGTAAGCAGTTTTTGAGATATAAAAAACAAAGTTAATTTTTTGCTGGCGAAAAATTATAAAACTATGAAATACTCTACTGTGTTACGGAACCCTACGTCCAGTCCAGTTTATTTAATGTACTTATGTTCACCGATTTCACCGTCAATTCTTGGATCGATTTTCAAAATTATTTTTTTATTCGAAAGAGTTTTGAGATTTTTTTAGGGTGCTCATCTCCATATCTCATAATATGTATGAAAAAAGATTTCGACAAATTGAGAACCACCACCTTTTCTTTATGTCGGTTAAAATCCATAGTTTTTTAACAATGGTTATAAAAGTTGATTTTTGTTAATCTGTGCAATGAATATTTATAATACCATACTCCCTTTTCTAACCAGAAAATTTGAATCAACGAGGAACAGTTCAGCCTGTTCCATCTTCAGCTTTCTCTGCTTTCTCCATTCTTCGTTCTTCCACTTCTGCTTATCCTGGAATTGAGAAAGAAATACATTGAGCATTTCTGTTCATTAATTTATTGGCTAAGGTGTCAATCATTCAAACATTTTTGTGCACTTTTCACAGTGGAGGATGGAGGAAAAACATTGTTAAGAAACCAACAACCCCCGCATGGTAGTAGGGCACTATCTAGTGCCCGCCTGGCCAGCTACCACCCTCAAGTTAGAAAATCTGTCACCAAACATCTAATGTGTTGCGCCAGCTATCCTTGAGAGCCAGTTCCCATTCTAGGCCTAGCGTGCTTATCATCTTCGACCGCATCATCACTTACCAACAGGTGAGATAGTGGTCAAACGCTAGCCTATAAGATATAAAAAAAATCTAACCTGCCTCGTCTCAAAAATCCACCTGTATATATAGATGAACAAGAGCATGCAGTGATTCCTTACAGACAGACACACCCACAGCAGACCGGATGTCAGTCAGACACAACAGATAAACAGACAAACGGACATTATTATATGTACACCATTGCAGCTCCGAATAATAACATATTATTATTTACATTGTTAAATTGTATGTAATGGAAATTTTCCTGGTACGAACTTATTATAAGGTCGTATTATATTCACTAAATGTTCTATCGAATATTTTGAATGAATGAATTTATTCAGTTTGTGGCCCTAGGTTACAGACTCAGACCAAATATGATATCAAGACGGAGGACCGCCGAACAACGCACTGAGGCCGATTAAAACTACGCCACGCCGCGTACATACACAGTTACACGCACACACGTGTAACGAAACTACGCCTTACCTTGTCAGGCGCGCTAAGTGTCACGCTATAATAATTCGCAATACAAAAAAATAAACTGGCCAAGTGCAAGTCGGACTTGCACTCGTAGGGTTCCGATTCCGTACCACACTACAATATTTTATAAAATCGAGCAAAAAATGCTGAAAGAAATCACGTTTCTTGTAATAAATTGATAAATCGATCTAGCTAGGTTTTCATTTTCAGAAAATATTGTTTTATCCCTGTTTGCAGCTAATGAAAAACTCCTACAATATAATTACAAAAAAAAAAATTAAAAAAAAAAAATTAGAATATGAAGGTGAATTTCGCCATTGTTACATTGTTATGATAGCTCAGTGGGAGATCGATCCGATGGCGATCAGAAGGACCCCGGTTAGAGTCCAGACGAGATGATTAAATTTTCCAAAATTTTTCTTTTGTGAGAAAACTATTATTGGGAGCGAAAACTTTACATAAAACACGATTTACCAAAAAAAAAAAAAAATTGCGAGCAAAGCTCGGTCATCCAGATATTATTATATTACCGTGTCCATTCCAAAGGAGCCGCGTGCTTATTTAGAACAACGCCATCTTACGAACATCTAACGCCAAAGTGATAGTTAACACATAGGTAATTAATACAGTCAAACGTTCATAGATGGCGTTATAGTAAAATGCCGAAAATATACGTTACTTGTATGGGGAGCCCCTTTAATTTTTAACTTCATTCTGTTTTTAGTATTTGTTGTTATAGCGGCAACAGAAATACATCATCTGTGAAAATTTCAACTGTCTAACTAAACACATAGGTAATTAATATAATTAATACAGTCAAACGTTCATAGATGGCGTTATAGTAAAATGCCGTAAAACACGTTTTTTGTATCATATTTTGTACCAAAATATGTACTGTCGGTGTTTATTACTATACTCACTTTTTTATAGCTGGGACTGAAGGGCCACTTTTATTTTGTACAAAATTTGGTACCAGGGGACTTAGGAGGTTAAAGATAATGTACCTTACATTATTTTCAATATTTTTTTAAATATATTTTATAGGCTAGCGTTTGATCACTATCTCACCTGTTGGTGAGATATAGTATAAACATAATTGTAATAATATTTAGTTTGTTTATGTACGGTAATGGGTTCACTAAGCCTTTGCGAAACACGCATCGACGTCATAGCAACACTATGACGTCGATGGAAATACGTTTGAACTTGATACATTTATCAGCGTTTGTCCACAGCAACGGCACCGGGACGTCACCGGCAACAAAATGCCGGCGCCGAAGTAGCGGTACATACGAGTATGTATGTATGGCAGCTTGTCCACAGCATGACCGGCACCGGGCGACGTCAACCCGGCCGCCGATATTTCGAGTAGATCGGCGCAACCGCTAGAAACCGGCTAGAGATTTTGATGGGCCGATGTGCCGGCATTGGCTCAACAAAACACGTTTGATCTTGTCCACACACTGCCGGCGCCCGGCGCCGTTCGATAGGTTATTGTTTTTTTATCTGAGGTTGTTTGTTTTATTTCTATGGAAACGCATCTGCCACGCATGGCAGCTAGAAGAAACAGAACCACCGGAATCGGTGGCGGTGGACAAACGATCGCCGGCACATCATTTACAAACCGGCCCGAAAAAATCTCGGTGCCGGTGACGTCCCGGTGCCGTTGCTGTGGACAAACGCTCTTACCTTACGACACGGTAATGGACGAGTAATCGACCGTTCAGTAGGTATAAGATTCATTTTATTGCTAAAATGTTTATAATTTGGTTTTGCTGTTTTTTTTCAGTTTGTTTAGCGTTACCTTTCACCTAACCACTATACTATTAAACACTTTTTAACCGACTTCACTATAATTTATGATCGTAAAAAACGAAAAAACCGACTTCACTTGCCGCGATAGTCAAATTACCCTGTAGCCTGTAGCATGTCATCAATGCATAGATTTCGAGTTTCAGATGTTTATCTCCGGAGATATATGCCTGGAGATTATTATCAGATCTCGATACAATTAAAAGGGGACCTGACGGGAGGCATAATCTCTCAAACAATAATATCGTTTAAAAACTAAAAAACAACCGACTTCAATGCCGCGCTATTCATTTTCAGTACCAATTTTGAGATGTTTATCTCAATATCTCTGGAGATACTTATCATACCTCGATAAAATTACCATGGTACCACACTTGGGATATCTCCTTTCGAACAAAAAAAGAATAATCGAAATCGGTTCATAAACGACGAAGCGAACAAACATTTAAAAAAAAATTTAAAAAATATATACGGTCGAATTGAGAAACCTCCTCCTTTTTTTGAAGTCGGTTAAAAAAATAACTTTTCAAATCGACAAAGATTTGACGGAGTTCTGAGGTAACAAACATTTTAAAAAAATACAGTCGAATTGAGAACCTCCTCCTTTTTTGTGGTGAAGTAAGTTAAAAAAGGAGGATTCCTCAATTCGCCTGTATTTTTTTTTAATGAAAAACTCAGAACTACGTCAATTCTTAACCGATTTGAAAAAATCTTTTTTGTTTCAGAGTGGTATGCTTTCCGTTTGGTCTCATTGCAATTTTATTGAGATCTGATAAGTATCTCCAGAGATATAGAGATAAGTATCTCCAAAGATATAGAGATAAGTATCTCCAAAGATATAGAGATAAGTATCTCCAAAGATATAGAGATAAGTATCTCCAAAGATATAGAGATAAGTATCTCCAAAGATATAGAGATAAGTATCTCCAGAGATATAGAGATAAACACCTCAACTTAGAAACAAGAAAATGAGTAGCGCGGCATGTGAAGTCGGTTTTTTTTCGTTTTGTGAACGATCTAAATTATTTATTGTAAGTATTACTAGCAATACCCCGTGACTTCGTCCGCGTTTAAAAGTATCCAGTGCGCAGCTGACGAAGTAAAACCGTAATAAACATACAATCATTTAAAATCTTTTAAAACACTAAAAGAACCGACTTCAAACATCGCTTTAGTAATTTTCAGTACCAAGTTTGAGGTGTTTATCTCCATATCTCTGGAGATACAGAACATATCTCGATGAAAATTAAATGGGACCATCTAGGAAGTATTATATACTTTCAAACAAACAAATAATTTTCCAAATCGGTTTAGGCGTCTTCGACTAATCGGTGAACATCGAGGTACAAATATATATCGGTGACCTTCTTTTTAACCGACTTGAAAAAAGGAGGAGGTTTCTCAATTCGACCGCATATGTTTTTTTTATGTTTGTTCGCGGCTAACGTTGTCGTTTATGAACCGATTTTAATTATTATTTTTTTGTTGGAAAGTAGATATCCCACTTGTGGTACCATGCTAATTTTACCGAGGTCTGATAAGTGTCTCCAGAGGTATGGAGATAAACACCTCAATATTGGTACTGAAAATTAATAAAGTGGCATTGAAGTCGGTTCTTTTTAGTTTTTTAAACAATCTTATTAGTGAAGTCAGTTGAAAACAAGCTCCCTCGTTTCCCGGTGTCGGGTGATCAGTAAATCCTGCAGTACGCAGGCCGGGTAGCGTGAGACATCGAACCTTGTCTGCAAAGCCAGACTGTTTTTTTGCTCGTCCAGCCAGAGCGACCGGTTTTAACAATTGGAGCAAGCGATAAGCGACAGCGGGTAAACTCCCTTGACACTTGAATTACCCCTGCCACATAGAGTTTTAGTTTCATACAATTTTTTTTTATATTTGTTTATTTTACAATTTTTGCAACACCTACTAACCTACCCTTATAGTTATCGTGATTTGAATCATGATTATAAAACACCGACTATTATACTCACTACTGTTTGTTGTCGACTGTCTCGACCTAGGTCGAGAGGTGAGTATAATAGTCGGTGTTTTATAATCACCACCTACCTTTGATAATATTTTTTGTCTATTTCTCTCCATACCCGGTTGTCTGGAAGAAATCGCTTTTTGTACTCATTCTCATAATTTGTTAATGTTCTATTTTTTATTTCTTGGTGTGCAAATAAAGAGTTATTGTATCATATTGTATTGTATTGTATTGTAGAGTTATTTTACCTCTAACAGTCAAATATAATTAAGATAGTTTATAAACTAAATCAAACCGACTTCCATGCCCCGCGAGTCAGTGTCAGTAGCTAGTTTGAGATATGTATCGTCATATCTCTGAAGATACTTTCTTTCTGAATTACTTCTATTTGATATTGGTGTTGATTTCTTATGTGTGTTACCTCAGAACTCCGTCGTTTATTACCCGATTTAGGACGACCCTTTTAGGACGCCGTATAAAAGATGTCGAAAACTGTCAGATAAGTTTCCAATAGGGCTCTATCAGGGATCGGTAAAATTGACCCTATGTGAAAGTTTGTATGTTTGTTAATCAAACACACAAAAACCGCTGAGTGGATTAGGATGAAATTTTGCACACAGATAATCTATAATGAATTAATAGTTTGACTTTTGAATTATGAAACAAAACACCAACAAAATAAAATATACATAAATAATAAATAAATACTAAATCTAATAACGAAGAAAATTAGAAATGTTCACAACCCGCGGTATCTTATGACTTGAACCAAGTAAATCTAAGTACAGTTCAAGTTTAGTGCTTATAGTAGCTTTCTAAATGTTTCTTCGCTGGATCTCGCTAAGCTTGTGTGACGCGGCTTTACTCGACTCACAGTATGTAAGGGCTTTTGAAGTCAGTTCAAAACAATTTGAATCTGCTTTTGCACATATATCTTACTATCTGTGCCCCGCGGTTTTACCCGCGTAGACATCGTTCACGTCGGAATATCGGGATAAAAAGTACCCTATGTGTTATTCCAGGGTCTAGGCTATCTACATAACAAATTTCAGCTCAATCAGATCAGTAGTTTTAGCGTGAAGATGTAACAAACATTCACACATACTTTCACCTTTATAATATTAATTAATATATTGTAGTAGGAGTAGGATAAGGATAAATTGTATAAGGATTTTACTTTACATGAATCTCGGTGATGAAAAACGTGGTGAGGAATTATTAAGATATTAAAATTTTCATTTAAAACGAATTCTATAGCTGTAATAAAACCTGCATGGTGCATCTAATCGAGCGCGTGGCGCCCCTAGCGGTCAAAAATAGAAAATAGAGCTAGGAACTGTGTGGTTATAGAGAAAAGAATACGGAAAAGATTTTTCAAATCATGCACACTATTTGCAAACAACTTCCAAAAGAGGAGGTTCTCAATTCGTCTTCGTCTGTATGTTGTTTTTTTTTCGGTAGGGTACATTTCCGAGATGGTTCCATTGTAATTGCATCGAAATCTTATAAGTATCTCCAGAGATATGACGATAAACGTCTCAAACTTGCTACTGAAACCACAGAACACTTAATAATATTACCTGAAACTGACTCGCGGGGCATGGAAGTCGGTTTTAAGGGTTCCGTACCCAAAGGGTAAAACGGGACCCTATTACTAAGACTCCGCTGTCCGTCTGTCTGTCTGTCTGTCTGTCTGTCCGTCTGTCACCAGGCTGTATATCATGAACCGTGATAGTTAGACAGTTGAAATTTTCACAAATACACGTTGTTATAACAACAAATACTAAAAATAGAATAAAGTTAAAAATAATAGAGGGTCCCCATACAAGAAACGTGTTTTTTTCGGCATTTCAATGTAACGCCATCTATAAACGCTTTAGTTAGGTAAACCTCGCATAGATGGCGTTATATTGAAATGTCGATCCCTAATACCTTTGTTAGACGTTAAATGGCGTTATCTAAACTAATATTATAAAGAGAGAACATTTGTATTTTTGTATTTTTGTATTTTTGTATTTTTGTATTTTTGTATTTTTGTATTTTTGTATTATTGTATTTTTGTATTTTTGTATGTTTGTAATGAGTAAGCTCAAAAACTACTGAACCGATTTAAAAAATTCTTTCACTAATACATAGAATGGACTTTCGGAATGAAAATAGGCTATATATTATCCCGTTTAAATCAAAGGTACATTCGTGGAGACCTAATTTGCAACCTAAGTCGGCCATAAAACGGCCGAAAAAACACGTTTCTTACGAACGCTGCTTAATTGAAAATAGATATAAGAATATTTTCTATGCAAGAGTTGTACAACTTAATAAGACCTACAAAAAAGTCCGCGAGAGCATATGTCTATCTCTTAAGGTTGACTCACAGTAACCATTTTAATCTTAAAATGTTTGTTAAAAAATATTACATAACTTCCAAAGCTATTTTCAAGTATATAGTATCAATCCTTATCCAAATAATTACGTTAATTAGCTTGGCCAAATATTATAGATTAAAATTGTCCTTTACAGTATATTATTCAAATGAAAACTCTACAAGATATCACGAATTTCACATACACGCATCGCAAAATTAATAAAATATTTGCAGTGAAACCACAGATTAGGTCATAGTTACGTCGAAAATATTATTATAAGCTTAGCTAAGCTGTAGATCCCCATCGATCACAATCAATTTGAAGTCAATATAGTATAATACTATGTATTGTATAAAATAATATTCATCTATATATATAATAATATCATATTTTAAACCACCCCGACTGATCTATGTATAATCTTTTCATTAAAAGCATTCCAATGACTCTAAACACGACATTTAAAATCTGAGCTGTAAGTTGGTGAGGATTTGAGTATTCTGTAGAGTCTAGGAGATGTCCCAGCATCAGGTCAATGCTTCCATGTTCTTACAATATCGTTGAAGAAGAAGATTTTCGAATTGATCAGACCTATGAAAGTTGATTTCATAGCGCAATTAACTAGAAAAAAGCTCATAGTTTTATAACGATTGAACGAATTTTCATTAATCAAAGCTAAGAAAACTCTCGATGAAGACATCTATCAAAATCGGTTCATTCGGTTAGGTGCTAAGATGCTACAGACAGACACACAGATACACACGTTAAACGTATATTACCCCTACATTTTGCGTCGGGGAACGCGTAAGGTAACGGCGGCAGATGTTCACATTTTTTTTTATATCTTATAGGCTAGCGTTTGACCACTATCTCACCTGTTGGTATGTGATGATGCGGTCGAAGATGGTAAGCACGCCAGGCCTAGACTGGGGAACTGGCTCTCAAGGATAGCTGCCGGAACACATTCGATGTTTTCTAACTTGAGGGTGGTAGCTGGCCAGGCGGAATCTAGATAGTGTCCTACCACCATGCGGGGGTTGTTGGTTTCTTAACGATGTTTTCCTTCACCGGAGGGCCTCTGTGAGAAGCGCACATAAATGTTTCGATGGAAAAATCCATTGGTGCACGGTAAGGTTTGAACTCGGTACCACGGCGTCAAAGCCGACCGTTCTCCCGATTACGCCACCGGGCCCGGGCTACTTGGTGGTAAGCTACTTTTTGGTAGATTTAATGATCCTACTACCACTGTACGAAAACTCATGATTCATGAATGCACATAAAACTTACATTGGTAGGTATATAGCTAGGATTAGAACCAACGACCGTCGGGTCAGAATCAGGGTAACTATCCTTTACGCTAAAGGGCCGTCCAATATCACTACGTAAGTATTATAAAACAAATTCCATCACTGCGTCAGTCTGTCTGTTCGCAATAATCTCAATAGCTATTGAACGGAGTATCATGCGGTTTTCACCAATAGCCAGAGTGTTTATGAGGAAGGTTTAGGTGCATAATTCGTTAAGGTTTTATGTAAATTGGATGAAATATGACGATTATTGTTGAATATGTTTATATTTTATATTCGATGCAACAAACTGATGCAAATTTTGTAGGCATATATGTTCTACCCGTGCGAAGCCGGGGCGGGCTGCTAGTAAGAAATAAAATGTTTATTAACTATTATTTTTTGCTGGCGAAAAATGATAGTGGTATTTTTGCTCGATCTTATAAAATACTGTAGTGTGGTACGGAACCCTACGAGTGCGAGTCCGACATGCACTTGGCCAGTTTATTATAGTTATTAAACTATCTTAATTATTGAAATGAAATGGGGCAAAAATAAAGTATGATCGTAAAAAACTAAAAAACCGACTTCACATGCCGCGATAGTGAACGTACTGGCTGCTAATAATCTTAGTTATAATCATGTCGTTTAAGTCACAGAATAACTACTGTCTAAGTATACCAATTTGCTTATATTGTTTATCTCCATATCTCCGGAGATAATTGTCATACGTCGATAAAATTTTAATAGGACCAAACGGGAGGCATAATATCTCAAACAAAAACATATTTTTTTTCAAATCCGTCATGATTTGACGGAGTTCTGAGGTAACAAACATAAAAAAAATACAAAAAAATAAAACAGTCGAATTGAGAGCCTTCTCCTTTTTCGTGAAGTCGGTTAAAAAGTCAAAGCTGTCCGATTGATGTAATTAACCTTCAGCCAAAACCGCTGGATCTAGAAGAAAAATCTAGAAAAGAAAGATCTAGAAGCTTGAAATGTTCCATTAAGGTTTCTAATATGACTAGAACTATGAATTCGGATTTTAAGAAATTCATCCACTAAATGGGAGAAATAGAGAATGAAAGTATGTATGAAATTCTTAATTTTTATTAGAGATAAAGAAAGAGATAGACAGAGGAAAGAGATTCGGAATATAGCACATAAATTCATCTCCAATTTGTCATAGCTTCGACTTCTTTGTCCACGTTTAGTGCAGGAGGGTTGCGTTTTTTAACTTTTTGCAATATTACGAAAACGAAAGAATAGTGTGGATATGACCTAAGAACAAAGTAACTTTTATACAACTTTGGTGGAATGCATCGAAACAAAAGAAACTTAAATGTGTTTCATTCAATAGCAATATTTATACGAATTGGGTACCTCTATATTTTTAAAGGTTAGTAAAATACTAATATTAACTTACTAATATTATTACTAATTATTATTTTATCAGTAATATAATGGGAAATGTAATTACAATATTGCATTTATTATTATTTATTTATTATATAAAAGTAGATACAAAAAAAGTTTCAAAATGAAATAAAAACTTACTTTTTTTTATTAGTCAAATAAATAAAGTCATTATCAAATACTTCAATTAAATTAAATATATTTTTTTATTTAGAATTTAATTCTATAATTCCATCATGAATGAAGTCATTATTAACCGACTTCAAAAAAAGGAGGAGGTTTCTCAATTCGACCGTATATTTTTTTATGTTTGTTCGCGGATAACTTCGTCGTTTATGATCCGATTTTGATTATTCTTTTTTTGTTGGAAAGGAGATATCCCAAGTGTGGTACCATGGTAATTTTATCGAGGTCTGATAAGTATCTCCAGAGATATTGAGATAAACACCTCAAAATTGGTACTGAAAATGAATAGCGCGGTATTGAAGTCGGTTCTTTTTTAGTTTTTAAACGATATTATTTTATACAATACCAATTTCATAAATGCGCAAGTCAGTTTTAATTATATTTTTCGTTTGTTACCTCTTCACAGTCAAGGGGCTGGACTTATTTTGCTGAATTTTAACACTAACCAATATGTATTTATGCAAAAGGGCTGGCTCATTCCTAGCGCAAAGAATTTCTTTAGCGATTCAACGCGGGAATGCAGCCAGCGTTCTTGGCACTTTACCACACGGACATCCCTTAATTTTCGTTTAGTTTAGTTTTTTTTTAATCTCCGAAATGTTTATTATTAAATTGTTTATGCATTACATTTATGTTGTAGAGCGTAGTCTTGAGTAGGTAGGGTCCGTGACATCACTTTTTAGGGTTACACCGACAGACCAGCGCTAGTCTCCCAGCATGATTTAAGGTTCCAGTGGTGTAGTGGGAGAATGGCCGGCTTTGATGCCAGAGGTAACGAGTTCAATCTCCGCCGTGCACTATTGGATTTTTCTATCGAAAAAATGTTTGTGCGCTTTTCACATTGGCCCACCGATGAAGGTAAACATCGTAAAGAAACCCTGAACCCCCGCATAGTGGTAGGACAATATTTAGTGTCCGCCTGGCCAACTACCACCCTCAAGTTAGAAAATATGTCGCCAAACATCTAATGTGTTCTGGCAGCTATACTTGAGAGCCAGTTCTCATTCTAAGCCTAGCGTGCTACCATCCTCGACCGCATCATCACTTACCAACAGGTGAGGTAGTGGTCAAACGCTAGCCTGTATGATATATTAGCTAGCGCTAGCATATATTTAGATAATAAGTTTTATTTTTCACTCTTTGTATGTGGTAGAATACGATATAGGATAATTTTTAACACGCAGAACGCAGCTCAGAATACTGGTAATATCCGTTAAATAAGTTTTTTTTTGTATTTAATTGTTAAGGTATGTCCATAGTACACTGTCCTACACGCAACCGTTCAAAAACTCCATTGTACTGCATCCCTTTACGTGCAACTTTGAATGAAAAAAAGTTTGAAAAATCGTCTTTTGTCCCATTTTCTCGCTGAGCAGCTGATTTCGTTGCTGCAGCATAAAAAAATGGAAAAATAGTCAGATTGTCTGCTGTTTTTTAATCAATTTTTGAATGCAGTAATTAAATTGTTTCAGGAAAATAAATATGTGTGGATTTTGACTAAATATGTATGTTGTCTGGATGTGGATGCTGATAGCGATAAGGCCGTCATATGTACAGAACACACATATTATAAATGCGTATGTCAGTGTTTATATTTGTGTGTTTGTGACGTCTTCTCGGTCAAACGGCTCATCTGATTTAGTTGAAATTTTACACACAGATCCACATCTTAGAATAGAATGTAGAATACTTATAAACGTGGGCGAAGCCGCGGGGCACAACTAATAGGTGTTAAAAACATTCCAAAATATATAAGTGAAGAGCCTGTGAATGTTTCCTAGGCCATGCGGGTTCGAGACCCGGCTGTACGATGACGTTTGGATCGTATATAACAACTAGTAGTGCCTCGCGGTTTTGCCTGCGTAGTTTCCGTGTCCGTGAGAATACAGGGATGAAATATAGCTTATGTTACTCGCTGATAATGTAGCTTTCCATTAGTGAAAGAATATTTAAAATCGGTTCAGTAGTTTTCAAGTAAAATTGTAACAAACAAATAAACAGAAAATCAAATCTTTTCTCATTATAGTATTAGCTTAGATGTATAAAGTGTAGAAAACACAAAAAATATATATATTTATTAAATTTCAGTGACTTTTTTTTAAAGTTAATTTCAACGATTTTTTACTGTAGTCTCATTTCTCAGTATCGGCATAGCTTCAACGGTTGCACTACACAAACTGTTTGATGCGTGCCATCTGCTCACAAAAAAATTGCATGTTTTTTGCACTTTATTGATTTTATACTTTTTTAACCCCATTGTTATTGGGGTTCGATTCCAGATTAGGGTTGTAAAAGGGTACTTTGACAAAAGTTGCCTAATTTTGTTGAAAAAAAGTGTTTTTTAGTAACTTTTTTTAAATTTGATACGCTTTTTAATACAGTTCTTTCATAATACATCGGAAGTCCATTGTTATATTTTTGTTGTAAGAAGTTTTATAAAAAAAAATGTTTTTTATTTTGTTTGTTTCAGTTGCGTCTCGCGACTTCGCTTGCATTATAACGTATGCTATGTCCTGTTTTTCCTTAATGGTAGTAAGCTACTTTTTGATGGCAGGTCAGGCGGAAAATCGATATAATATGCTCTTACCATCTGTGGGCATAAATCCTATTTTCGCTGTACTGGCCTATTTACTGTGCAAAACTTTAGCTGAATTGGTCGAGCCTTTTAAGCGTTCCATAAAGTCTAACGAACAAATATGTATAGACTTTAGCATTTATACATATACTAGCTGTGCTCCACGGCTTCGCCCGCGTTAAAATGTATATCCTAATCCATAACTGGCTATCCCTGTGCAAAATTTCACCCAAATCGGTCCAGCCGTTTCACCGTGAAAAAGTCCCAAACAAACAAATATACAAACTGACTTTCGCATTTATTATAGGTGTTGATTAGCCGAGGATCGTGCTCAGTGGCGGGCAGATGGAGAGGCCTATGTCCAGCAGTGGACTAGTATAGGCTGGTGATGATCATGGTGATTAATATTTTATAATATTGGTTTTGATCGGGAAAAACTGAAGAAATATAGATAGGTGCAGGCAAATTGAGTAACCTCACATTTTATCAGACTTCAGAAAAGAAGAGCACCAATATTATAAATGCGAAAGTCAGTTTGACTATTTGTTTGTTTGGAACTTCATCACAGTCGTTTGACGACAAAAAAACGGGATGCACCCCGAGAGTGCCGGCAGAAGTGAAAACCTGAACATGTCATTTTTGAATATTTTTGAATGACGAATTTCTTACGAATTTTTGATCAGCACACGCGATCCTGACGCGAGTTTAACAGTTTTTACCCATCCCAAGAAAAGTGCACAACGCCACTAAAGAAGTTTTCGCTGCAATAAATAAGATAGTTTAAAAACTAAAACAACCGACTTCCATGCCCCGCGAGTCAATTTCAGTAGAAATTTTGGGACGTTTATCGTCATATCTCTTTATTTATTTATTTATTTATTTATTTATTTACCGTAGCAAACTTTACAATGCTTTTCGTAACTTAGTCTTATTCTAGATAACATTTACGGCCTTATCTAATGATTAAATCCCTAGATCCTGCACTAGGATATCCTGTGTCGCAGAATCTAGTGACTTCCTTTGAAGCATTCTTAAATATGACATGAACAGCAGTGCTGCACACAGTGTGTAATTATAACTAATAAAGTAATTAGTAATTATTAACAATTTGTAGTAACTTGAAAAACATCTAAAAAAAGTAAAGTATAATAATAATAATCTGCTTGAAAAATTATTTAATATATAAATTTATTGAAAATATTATAAAAACTCACGTTCATTTTAAACTTATAGATTTAAAAACGGGAATTTAACGTGACTTACGCGATGTCGCAGTGCGAGGTTGAACGCGTCGGCGAGCGTCCCGCACTCAAGATCCTGAAGAAGGGCTCCGGATGAGGCCGAAACATATGTCGATCGCTATATCGACATCGCGTAAGTCACGTTAAATTCCCGTTTTTAAATCTATAAGTTTATTGAAAATAGTATTAAATGTTTGTGTTGAAAATGTGTGTGTGTGCGTGTGCGTGTTTGTGATACAATATCAGAGACTCTGGAGATACAATATCAGATCTCGATGAAATTACAATGGGACCACCTCAAAAACGTACCCTACCGATATGATCATTCAAATTGGTTCATAATTGACGGAGTAATCGCGTAACATACGTGACTACAAAAAAAATATTTCAAAAAATTTACAGACTAATTGAGAACCTCCTACTTTTTGGGAAGTCGGTTGAAAATACATACAGTCGAACATAGAACCTCCGCCTTTTTGTAAGTCGGTTAAAAATAATGTAATATTAGATAACATGGTGATACGTGGCGAAGGTCAGCACTCGAGCTCACACAATAACGTCTGGGTGTAACGGACCGGCACTATATTCATCATGACAGACGGACACACATTACACACGAGGATTTTTAACGATTGACAGACAAGCACTTAACTAATATATCATCTGAAGATAAGTGAAGATAGCGTGCTACCATCCTTGAACACATCGTCACATACCAACAGGTGAGATAGTTTATGTATGTACCAATCAAAACTACGTTCATTTTTAACCAACTTCAATAAAGGAGGTTTCTCAATTCGACCGTATATATATATATATATATATTTAGGGTTCCGTAGCCGATTGGCAAAAAACGGAACCCTTATAGATTCACCATGTCTGTCTGTCTGTCCGTCCGTATGTCACAGCCATTTTATTCCGAAACTATTGGGACTACAGGATTGAAACTTGGTAGGTAGATGTATTTTGTAAACCGCATTCTGATTTTTATACAAAAACAAAAATATAAAAGTTTAAGGGGGGGCATCCCATACATGGAACTGGAACAAAAAAAAATGTTTCTTCAAACCTATACGTGTGGGGTTAGACAACCCCACACGTATAGGTTTGAAGAAAAAATAAAAAAGAAAAAAAAAATGTTGTTGAAGAAAAAATTTTGTGTGTGGATGACATCATCCACACAAAAAATGTTTTCTTAACTTTTTTTTCTGACATGTGAATAGGTCTTTAAAAATGATATAGAGGTTTCTACTACTACTACTACTATCATTTTTTTCTCAAAGTTAATCATTTAAAAGATAGGCGCGTCTAAAGTGCTAAAATGTGTGTCCCCCCCCCCTAACTTTTAAAGTAAGGGAGTGAAAAATCTAGAAAAAATATATTCTGTAGATTTCAATAAAAACTTTCAACGAAAATTGGTTTGAACGAGATACAGTCAGCAGTTGTTGAGACATAGCGACCGCAAGTATAACTTTGTTTTTCATACAAACACTATGAAAAACAAAGTTATTTTTGTATTTGCAAAAAATAATAGTTATAGAATACTCTACTGTGTTACGGAACACACGTAACACAAACTCTCCCTACGAGTTTTCGATTTTGATGATTATTTTTTTGTTGGAAAGGATATCCCTAGAATAGTACCATAGTAATTTCATTCAATATCCGATAAGTATCTCCAGAGATTTTTTTTTTATACTTTAAAGGCTAGCGTTTGACCACTATCTCACCTGTTGGTAAGTGATGATGCGGTCGAAGATGGTAAGCACGCTAGGCCTAGAACGGGAACTGGCTCTCAAGGATGGCTGCCGGAACACATTAAATGTTTTGGTGACAGATTTTCTAACTTGAGGGTGGTAGCTGGCCAGGCGGACACTAGATAGTGTCCTACCACCATATTGATATGGAGATAAAAACCTCAAACTTTGTACTGAAAATTAATAGCGCGGCATTTGAAGTCGGTTCTTTTAGTTTTTAACGATCTTATTAACTTATACATTTAATAATACCTAAATTTTAAATCACTTCCGATTGCTCCATGTAAATTTATATTCAATGATACCATACCAATGAGCCCAAACTCGACATCTCTGCTAAAGTTGGTGAAGAGTTGAGTATTCTGCAGAGTCCAGGAGATGTCCCAGCATCAGCTCAATGCTACCATGTTCTTACAATATCGTTGAAGTAAGTGGATAGTGAGGATACCGAATTACGGATTTATCAGACCTATGAGAGTTGATTTCATAGGGCCATCAACTAGAAAGTAGCTCAAAGTCTGAACGGCTGAACGAATTTTCATGAATCAACGCTAAGAACACTCTCGATTAAAAAACCGGTCAAACAAAAAAAAAACTAAAACAAAATCGGTTCATGCGTTTAGGCGCTATGATGCCACAGACAGACACACACATACACAGATACACACGTCAAACTTATAACTCCCCTTCTTTTTGCGTCGGGGGTTAAAAATAAAGAAATATACTCACGGCTGAAGGTTTGGATAGAACACAAAATGTCACACATTTCAAAAAACACAACACTGTCAAACACCAAACTTTTGATCAACCATATATTCATTAATTTAATACTTATATAAGTACATATAACACTTAATAATACTGAATACAATTCTAAATGCCGGCTTTTAAATAGTTGAGTTAAGCGGAAAAATAACAAAAAAAGTTTACTTAATTCAGAACCATTAATTTGCACTCTTAAAGCACTTTTGAGTAAGTTTAGATTGAATACAACAAACAGCTCAATTTTAGGTGTCACCATAAAAACTTTTTCATCGTATCGTAAACTTTTTTAGGTTAGAAAACGCGCGAAAATTTCAGTATCCGAACACTCTTCCCGCAACGAAGTTTCGCGACGAACTGAGACCACAGACTGGCATTAACTAAAAAGACACAATTGGCCTATTTATACGACTATTCAACTTATTCGTACGAGTATAAGGTTTATTATTCCTTACTTATATCGAAAGCTACAGTTAGGGAAACCTACTACTGCACACTATTGCTTATTCTTTGTGTCTGGTCTCGATTACGACTGATACACGAATATACATTTTATATTTTACAAAATAAAGTCCAAATTTGTATATACTATGCGTTTGAAGCCTAGACGAAGTTATATCCAAAGGAAATTTGAACTAATGTGTTTAGAGATAGAGAATATTTTTGAATAGTATATTAAGGAAGCTCAAGACCGGAAGCTTAAATTGGCAAAATGACTTCTAAGTTCAAAATGTTCAAATAGAACGGAAATAGCAACTGGGCAAGCTTTTTTTTAAATTATAATTATTATTATGCCAGTTTGAGTCAAACATAGAAACTGTAATGTCTTAAAATTAACTGTATTTTTAGGGTCCTGTACGCAAAGAACGCCAACAGAACCCTATTACTAAGAATGCTGTCAGTCCGTGTGTCACAAAGCTATATCTTTTAAAATTAAAATATTATCAAAGAATTCAAATTAAAAAAAACACGCTCAAACATATAGGTTACCTAAATTTCTTAACTCTCAATAAATATTTCGCCAGTCTAAATACTAAAGACGTGCGAAGCCAGAAAAAAAGTAGGCCTCTGGCAGCAAAAATATAACAATACATAATCTGGGACGAGCGCTGACCTACCGCAACACAGCTATTGTTGACTTACAGACAAACTATTATTATTATAATCATGGAGCATATAGTCAGCAATAATAATAAGTATATGATGAGCGCAGCTTGCTTTTTAACCGACTTCACAAAAAAGGAGGAGGATATCAATTCTACTGTTTTTATTTAAATGTTTGTTACTTCAGAACTCCGTGAAATCTTAAATAACCGATTTTAAAAATTCTGTTTTGTTTGAGAGATTATGCCTGCCGTTTGATCTCATTCAAATTTTATCTGACGATTATTTCCGGAGATAAACAGTATAAGAAAATTTGTATACTTAGATGACATGATTATAACTAGCCATTACTTTGACTATCGCAGCATATGCAGTCGGTTTTTTCGTTTTGTAGGTACGATCATAAATTATCAGTAAGACCGTGCAATTGTGTGTCGGTTTCATAAAGAAAAGACCGTATTATAGTTCTTTTGTAAACGATATCGCTATTACGACGTAATTAATATTATGCAGCTGATAAATAGATACTCAGTTCCAAGCGGAATATGAGTTGAATTGGAGCAGATTGTTAAACAGATAGAGCAGATTGTAGAATCATGGAAAACTCCGAGGTCTTTAATTATTTAAAAAAAAATTCAACTGTATCCTTAGTACGAGTTTTCATCGTAAACGCTTTTGACAGATCTCACGTAGTTTTAGACTTATTCTGGCTCCCTGATTGGTCTAAATTTAGTGAAGTGTAGTAACCACTAGAGGCGCTGTACTATTTATCATACCAATTTTTTTCGATACGCACATACGAGTATACACGTCAAAATCATAAAATAAATCACAATCAATTATCAAGTAAACATATCAAAAGCAGAATTTAACGCTTTGAATTTTTTTATAAAGTAATGAACCATTCAGCTGTCATCCAATCGTTGACGTCAGTCTATTAAAAAAATATTAAAGTAGGGTTGCCAACCATACACGTACCTGTGTGTTTCAGTAGGTACTTCAGACAATTTTTATGTTTAAAAAAAATGTGAAATAGTGAAACACGAGTTAAAGAAACGCACACCGATCACAGTACATATCATGATCCGAATGGAAATATATTTTGTCTGAGATGACCGTACATACATACACACCGGTCAAAATCATAACCCTCCTTTTTGCTTCGCAGTCAGGTAACATTGCTGCTCTTTTTTAGGGTTCCGAACCCAAAGGGTACCAACGGAACCCTATTACTGAGACTCCGCTGTCCGTCTGTCTGTCTGTCTGTCTGTCACCAGGCTGTATCTCATGAACCGTGATAGTTTTCACAGATGATGTATTTCTGTTGCCGCTATAACAACATAAACTAATAATATCGTTTAAAAACTAAAAAGAACCGACTTCAATGCCGCGCTATTCATTTTCAGTACCAATTTTGAGGCGTTTATCTACATATCTCTGGAGATACTTATTAGACCTCATTAAAATTACCATGGTACCACACTTGGGATATCTCCTTTCCAACAAAACAAGAATAATCAAAATCGGTTCATAAACGACGAAGTTATCCGCGAACAAACACAAAAAATTAAATATATATAGATATGGTCGAATAGAGATTCCTCCTCCTTTTTTTGAAGTCGGTTAAAAATAGAACAAAGTTAAAAATTAAAGGGGGTGGTCCCCATACAAAAAACGTGTTTTTACTATAGCGCCGTCTATGAACGATGGTAACCAACAAAAAGGTCACTTGACCTTTGTGTTAACGTTCACATGGTGGGTGTTAGAAGTTCATTCGACATTCGTTAGATGGCGTTGTAGTAAATAAGCATGTTTAGTATTGACACGGTATTTATATATATCGATGTTAAAACTATGTAGATACTTAATTTTTCCGGCAATTTTTGTTCAATCGGAACCTTACGTGTGCGAGTCCGACTCGCACTTGGCCGGTTATTTTTTGTTTTATTTCAGTAAAGATGTGGTGTTTACTGAAGATTTTGCTCGTTGCAATCCAAATCCGTTTTGACGTTTTCGCAATCGCAATTGAAGATCCAACATAAATATTTTGTCAATTCCAATTTTAGGATCGAAAAACATTTCTTAAAGCGGTCAAAAAGGAGTCTTCTAAAATGCATGACAATAAAGCTAAGGAGTAGTCTATAGTCTAGACACAGGGCTGCAGTCTAGACATACAAGCTAGGTATACCTACACTTACAAAGGGTGTTAATCCCTGAGGTCATTGACCTTTGATATAGACACTCCGTTTGTTATTTTCAACAGCCTTAAAAAAAAGAGAAGTTTCTCAAATCGCTTGTATGTTTTATTTTTATATTTGTAAGTCAATTGTGAACCGATTCGATTGATTCTTTGTTTAATCGGTACAATAGGACCAATAGGACCACCTCGGAAATGTACCCTACATTTCCGAGGTGGTCCTATTGTAATTTCATCGAGATCTGGTTAGTATCTCTAGAGATATGACGATAAACGTCTCAAACTTGCTACTGAAACTGACTCGCAAGGCATGGAAGTCGGTTGTTTTAGTTTTTAAACTATCTTAATTCATTTAAACGATGATTCTAGTCTATTAGAAATGTTCTTACCTTAAACCCATCACGTGGTAAATATAGGTAACGGTAAAGGCTTCATATGCAATCTTCTAATTGCACCCCAAGTGGCTTATCTGTAACAAATAAAATAAATACATTAGTTTAAAATAAACACAATAGTGATACCCCTAGTGTTTCAAGTGTTCATAGGCGACGGTGACCACTTCCCATAAGGTGGGCCATTTGCTTATTTGCTACCTATATCATACAAAATAAACTGGCCAAGTGCAAGTCAGACTTGCTCTCGTAGGGTTCCGTAACACAGTAGAGTATTTTATAACTATAATTTATCGCCAGCTAAAAATTTACTTTCTTTTTATAGGCTGAGTTGCACCATCATACTTTAACTATAACAAAGGTCAAAAATCAGTCAAACTCCATACAAAAACACCGGTTATAGTTATAGTTTCTGTTAAAGTAAGATGATGCAACTCAGCTAAAGTGTTTGTATATCTCGTTCAAACCAAATTCCGTTGATAGTATTTATTGAGATCTACAATATATTTTTTTTAAAGGTTTTTCAGTATTTTATTTTAGAAGTTAGGGGGGGGGGGGATACACACATTTTACCACTTTGGAAGTGTCGATCTTTCAAACGATAGACTTTGAGAAAAAATAGTTTTAGGAACCTCAATGTCATTTTTAAAGACCTATCTATAGACACCCCATGATATGTTACCATCATATGTTACTACCCCAAAAATATGTTTTAGTTTCAATTCTATGTATGGAAGCTCCCTCTTCATCTTTTATTTATTTTATTTCTGTAAAAAAAACGTAAAGCGGTTCACAGAATACATCCACCTACCAAGTTTCTACTGTGTAGTCCTAATAGTTTCGGAATAAAGTGGCTGTGACATACGTATGGATAGACAGATAGACAGACTCGACGAATCTATAACGGTTCCGTTTTTTGCCATTCGGCTACGGAACCCTAAAAAAACGCAGAGTAGCTTGTCTACCAGATATATTACGGAGAGTGTGCCACTCCACTGCACGAATTTATTCCTCCATCACCTTTCTTCAATCAGACAACCAGACGTATTGATACGCGCCACCGCTACATGGTGGATATTCCATCAATCCGAACGAAGCGGTTTGCTTCCACATTCATCAAAAGTACTGCCAGGGAATGGGACTCATTACCTAAGTCTGTGTTTCTGGAAAGTTACCATCTGGGAGTCTTCAAGTCACGAGTAAATAGGTGTCTTCTAGCCAAGCGTGCTATATCGTCGACCACATCGTCACTTACCATCAGGTGAAGTAGTGGTCAAGTGCAAGTCTGTCAGAAAAAGTGCTTGCAATAAAAAACCCTAATTTCACAAAGAAATAATTTATGATCGTACAAAACGAAAAAACCGACTTCACATGCCGCGATACTGAAAATATCCATTAGCCATAATCATGTCATCGAGGTATCTAATTGTTTATATTGTTTATCCTCATATCTCTGGAGATGATGATCAGATCTCGATAAAATTTGAATGGAATCAAACGGGGGGCATAATCTCTCAAACGAAAAACTAATTTTTCAAATCGGTTAAGATTTGACGGAGTTCTGAGGTAACAAACATTTAAAAAAATACAGGCGAATTGAGAAGCTCCTCCTTTTTCGTGAAGTCGGTTAAAAAAACTACAGTCGAATTGAGAACCTCCTCCTTTTTTGTGAAGTCGGTTAAAAAAAAGAGAACGCGGAGTGAAACTTTCAAGTTAATTCAATTTATTTCTCAACATCACTAATTATTTTTTGTACAACTCCATCTGTTGAACTTAGCGGGACGAATGTCCGAATGATAGCGAATACGTCTTCGTAGTTACGCCGTTCTACAATAGAGGGCGTTTATAAATATAAAATATAACATGACGCTTACATCACTTCCGTTGCATTCGGACCGTGACGCTACGTCATGTCCGTTAACTCCAGTGCGCTTAAAGAAGTTGTAACTTAAAAAATCTAATTCCATGGATGACCATTTAATAATTGTTCTATTATTATATTTTAATATTTGAATGTCTAAAATGGCTCAGAATGTAATGGGACTCCGACAAGCAATATCAACTGTGCATATTTGTATACACCTATATTCTGCCAAGTAAATGATGATTATTGATCTAAAGACATAAAGATATTTACATTTTGTGAGTTTAAAGATAACGGATATATCCCTGGCCTACCTCAATCTATCCATGGTTAAGACTGGAACCCAATGGCTGTAAAATTTGGTTACCTTACTCAACAGGTACTTATTAGCGTGTGACTAAACATATTAACCACACTTAAAAACAGGGTTAACTTAACTTTATAATATGCTTGACTAGTTACGCCCCGCAGCTTCGAATAAAAACATATCCTATGTCCTATTTTTACCGTCCTGGCTAATTAATGTATTTCATTCAAGGAGGAGGTTCTTAATTTGTCTGTATGTTTTTTTTGTATGTTAGTCACTCCGGCAATTGTGAACCGGCTTATAATACTCGCAGAAAATGAAGCTTATGGTAGATGAAAGAATTCCTAAAAATGGTCCAGTAGGTAGGTTTTAGGGTTCCTTAATCCTGACAAGGAACCCTTATAGTTTCGTCATGTTCGTCTGTCTGTCTGTCTGTCTGTCTGTCCGAGGTTTTACTAAGAGACTAAACTGCTAGCTTGAAAAATCTGGAAAAATTCGTGATAAAAGCGCATTTCATGAACTTTAAAGAAAAACTTATTTATTTTTATTTTATTTATTTTATTTATTACAGTAATTACAGTAACTTAGCTTAAATAACACCAACGTCCTTACTATAACTAGGTGTAGTATTACTATTCAACTAACTACTTAAATGTAATGTAATACTTATGATAATAACAAGTTTAATACGTAATAATGCTAATCAGTAAGGGTAGATATAATTTTAAGGTAAGCTTGTACTCGATTCTGGATCGCCCTACCCTCCGAACTAGTTAAAAAACTGTGTCTCGGCGGATAGTGTTTCTTTTCCTCTCGCACTCAGCTATTACTCCTATTAGTGTGACTAAATGCAATATACGTTCGTCTTCTGTTAATGTTCGTTTTATTTGCAAGATATTGTAGTATACGTTAGGCGCATAGACAAAACAATGTTTACTTTTGCTTAGGCTGATTTTACCAGCCTAAGCATTAAATATTAATTATACATACCTACAAGATATTTATTTTTACTTTACTAAGAGTATAATTTATAGCTATGATGAGTTAACTATAATTATATAATACTATATATATTTCATGATATGCAGCTTGGGAGAATATAATCCGCTTAAACGTAATGAACATTCATATTGTTTGGAGTAAGTTCTTTCAGAGTAGTAATTTTTGTGTGAGACTGTGTGTTTTTTATGATTGGTGTGTGGAGGTACGTAAATGTGGTGAGTAATGTAAATTTGTAAGTGCATGTTATAAATTGTGTGTTTAGGTATGTAAGTAAGTAGTTATAGTATGATATGTTAAGCTGACACTTTCTAGTGATAGCCAGAATAAATAATAGTACAAGTGAGGGTATGGAATTGCTTGACAGTATTTCTAGATATAGTATTCCCACCGGTCCCACGAAACGTAAATAATTGCTTTTAGGGTTATGTACCTCAAAAGGTAAAAGGAACCCTTAAGGGATATCTTTGTTGCCCTATAAAACTATAATAAACTATAGCGGTTGAGATAACTTTATTAGTTTAGTAATAGTCGTTGAACTTGGGTGTTGGATAAATTTGTACCAAATACAAAATCTTTAGAATAAATCCTTTAAAGTGACGAAGTACCTAGTTGCTTGTTTATAACGGGTAAAGACTTGCATTGAATAACGCGCTACTACGGAAACCTACACTGCACGTGGCCCGACACGCACTTGGCCGGTTATTAATTTATCCATTACAAAAATTACCTTGTTACGTCGAGTATGAATATACATCTTCAACAAAATCTTCATACAAATTAATTATACACTTAATAAACCTTTCTCGTGAATCACTCAGTCTATTAGTGCAAACCGCATTAAAATCCGTTTAGTAGTTTTTATAGTTTATCGCCAACAAAGAGACAGATAAACGCGGCGGGGGACTTAGTTTTATAAGTAGTGAAAATATCGTCAGCATAGCTTCAGTACTGTAATTGGGATTTTAGGTTTATTTAAATTATGGTCTTATTAAAATTCTTTTGTCAAAGATCTAATAATAGCACACAACCTAAACCCATGAAAGGAGGTCAACCGATGCAACCCTATGTGCTACTGAAACCAGTGTATGTGACATCCCTGCGCACACATACACACACATGCTTGCACAGACAACACACACCACGATATCTTCACTACATGCTATACAGCGTGTTGCGGAATTTCTACAAGTTTTTGTAAATCATTAAGAAAGTTTAAAAACTAAAGCAATCGACTTCCATGCCGCGCGAGTCAGGTAAGGGATTTTTATCTCCATATCTCTGGAGATACTGAGCAGATCTCGATGAAATTTAAATTTCAAACAAAAATAATAATATTCGAATCCGGTTCAGGCGTCTTCAAGTAATCGGTGAACATACAATCAACATAAAAACATATTCCAGATATTTTTTTATGTACATTAAAAAAAATCCAACGAATTCAAAACGTCCTGCTTATAAGAATTCGGTTAAAATTGCCGGAGACGTCCCATCATCAAGGTCTTGGTTATGAGAACATACCAAAAATTTTACGCTTTATGACGTTTTCTTCCATTTAGCTCTATATTATTTACTAGCAGCCCGCCCCGGCTTCGCACGGGTAGAACATTTATGCCTACAAAATTTGCATCAGTTTGTTGCATCGAATATAAAATATGAACATATTTAACATTCATCGTCATATTTCATCCAATTTACACAAAACCTTAACGAATTATGCACCTAAACCTTCCTCATAAACACTCTGGCTATTGTTGAAAACCGCATGATAATCCGTTCAGTAGCTATTGAGATTATTGCGAACAGACAGACAGACGCAGTGATGAACTTTGTTTTATAATACTTACGTATTGATATTGGACGGCCCTTTGGCGTAAAGGATAGTTACCCTGATTCTGACCCGACGGTCGTTGGTTCTAATCCTAGCTATATACCTACCAATGAAAGTTTTATGTACATTCATGAATCATGAGTTTTCGTACAGTGGTAGTGGAATCATTAAATCTACCAAAAAGTAGCTTACCACCAAGGAGTACATCTGCCGCCGTAACCTTACGGCGTTCCCCGACGCAAAATGTAGGGGTAATATACGTTTAACGTGTGTATCTGTGTGTCTGTCTGTAGCATCTTAGCAACTAACCGGATGAACCGATTTTGTTTTTATTATTGATAGTTTTTTTTTGTTTGATAGATGTCTTCATCGAGCGTTTTCTTAGCTTTGATTCATGAAAATTCGTTCAATCGTTATAAAATTATGAGCTTTTTTCTAGTTAATTGCGCTATGAAATCAACTTTCATAGGTCTGATCAATTCGAAAATCTTCTTCTTCAACGATATTGTAAGAATATGGAAGCCTCCTGGACTCTACAGAATACTCAAATACTCACCAACTTACAGCTCAGATTTTAAATGTCGTATTTAGAGTCCTTGGAAAAAGCTATTATACATACATCAGTCGGGGTGGTTTAAAATATTATATTATATTATTATATATATAGATGAATATTATTTTATACAATACATAGTATTATACTATATTGACTTCAAATTGATTGTGATCGATGGGGATCTACAGCTTAGCTAAGCCTATAATAATATTTTCGCAGTAACTATGACCTAATCTGTGATTTCACTGCAAATATTTTATTAATTTTGCGATGCGCGTTTGTGAAATTCGTGATATCTTCTAGAGTTTTCATTTGAATTATATACTGTAAAGGACAATTTTAATCTATAATATGTGGCCAAGCTAATTAACGTAATTATTTGTATAAGGATTAATACTATATACTTGAAAATAGCCTTGGAAGTTATGTAATATTTTTTAACAAAAATTTTAAAATTAAAATGGTTACTGTGAGTCAACCTTAAGAGATAGACATATGCTGTCGCGGACTTTTTTGTAGGTCTTATTAAGTTGTACAACTCTTGCATAGAAAAAAATCTTCTATCTATTTTCAATTAAGCAGCGTTCGTAAGAAACGTGTTTTTTCGACCGTTTATTTGCCGACTTAGGTTGCAAATTAGGTCTCCACGAATGTACCTTTGATTTAAACGGGATAATATATAGCTTATTTTCATTCCGAAAGTCCATTCTATGTATTAGTGAAAGAATGTTTTAAATCGGTTCAGTAGTTTTTGAGCTTACTCATTACAAACATACAAAAATACAAATGTTCTTTCTTTATAATATTAGTATAGAAGTATAGATTAAGAATGTTGTATAAGTTCTAATAAGACGCAATTCTTATTGAAATAGATACCGGACCCGCAGTACCGTTAATTAGACTTGAGTGTTACATACTTCAGATTTAAATGTACCAAGTAGTCAGTCTCTCGTTGTATCGCGTCGCCACGCATGGACAAATGAAGGTAGACGGTCGAAATGTTGCCTGGTAAGTTGGCTGGTAAAAAGTTTCCATTTGCATAGCAGCGTCCAACGTATTCACTCGGGTAAGAAATCGGCAATCCTATTCCACTATACTGTACTTTCAAATCGGTAGAGCTGTTTGACCGTGAAGATGCAACCAACAAACATCAACAGCACTCAGCCCTTGAGAGTCAGAGTATTCTAGACCTAGCGTGTTCACCATCTTCGACCCCATCATCGCTTAGCGCAAGGCGTGATAGTGGTTGAACGCTAGCCTAAAAGATATTTAAATAAAACTGGCCAAGTGCGAGTCAGCATCGCGTCTCTTATCGCACACTTAGGGAGGGTTCCGTACAATATGAATCATAACAGAGTTTCAACCTCATATATTTGATTAATTGATATTACCAAGAATATTTGGTTTGGTCGCGATCTAGAAAGACGGGCTCGTTTACTAGCGCCATCTATGTCATTTTGCCGAAACTAATTAGATAGATGGCGTTTAAAAACACGTTTTTTGTATGGGGACCCCCTTTAATTTTTAACTTTATTTTGTTTTTAGTATTTGTTGTTCTAGCGGCAACAGAAATACACCATCTGTGAAAATTTCAATTGTCTAACTATCACGGGTAATGAGCTATAGCCTGGTGACAGACGGACAGACAGACAGACAGACAGACAGACAGACAGGCGGACAGCGGAGTCTTAGTAATAGTGTCCCGTTTTACCCTTTGGGTACGGAACCCTAAAAAACAAAGAAATATACAATCTGACTTTTGCATTAAGATTATAATGTAAAGTTGGTGTGAATTATGTTCATTGTAGAGTATATTTTCTTATTGAG
Organism: Cabera pusaria; assembly: GCA_954871355.1. NCBI lineage: Eukaryota > Metazoa > Arthropoda > Insecta > Lepidoptera > Geometridae > Cabera > Cabera pusaria. The sequence goes on along the minus strand of OX940915.1, from coordinate 15,151,791 downwards.
ACAAATCTAATTTACTATGATATAATATTATACATATTGATAATATATTGTGCCTGTACTGCCTGTGTGTGTATTATATATATCGAGTGTATAAATTATTATGTGAATAATATATATAACGTTATTATCCAACAAGACCTTTATATACTTACATATAACTGAATTATATTGTGTACATAATATACATGTCATATTATAATTATTTCTAATAAGAGTAGTAAATAAATATGTGCACTACATAATACCACACTTTTAGTTATATACTTCCACAGGTGGTAGAAGCATATTATATCGATGTTCCGGCTGACTTGCTACCAAAAAGTAGCATACCACTATCAAGGAGAAAATCTGCCGCCATAACCTTACGGTGTTCCGGCAGCACACAGCCCTTGAGAGTCAGAGTATTCTAGGCCTAGCGTGCACTTACCACCTGCAGACGAGATAGTGGTCAAACGCCAGCCTATAAAAAAAAAAAGTAAAATTATATGTATATAATATACTACTCATAATTTTCCTCCTATTTTATTGTTGGTTAGCAACAAAATTATAACATAACTTTGCTTTGCTTAAAGCTTTTCTAAACATAACTAACACTGCACACTGTAGAAACTAATTCAAAAAATCTGATAAGAATGAACTCATACTGTATACACTCACACAGAGTCACACCAACACGTCTGCGAGCACACACTCACACGCGCAGCGGAACGAGATACACACACCATCAAACACAGTGTACCGACATGTCTGTAACTCACACATGCACAAAGTTCGTCGACCGTTTAGTTTTTGCAAAGATGTAAGTAGTCTGTGGCATTCGTGATTTTTTAGCGGGAAGGTCGTTTGGTATGGGGGTTAGAGAGCTTTATGAACCGGTGACCTAAAATAAGTAGGGTACTTTTAAAATAGAAGTGTTTATCAACCGACTTCAAAAAGGGTGGAGGTTCTACATTCGACTGTATTTTTTTGATTAATGTTTTTAATGTTTGTTACCTTAGAACTCTGTAAACATGGAATTGGAAAATTCCTTTTTTTTTGTTTGAGAGAGGGCACTTTCCGTTTAGTACCACTGCAATATCATCGAGATCTGATAAGTATCTCCAGAGATATGGAGATAAACACCTCAAACTTGGTACTGACAAAAATGACTAGCGTGGCATTTGAATTGAATTTTCGTTTTTTAAACAATCTAAAGTTTTTATCAGCCTCACTTGTAACAAACAAACAAACAAACAATGTATTAAAATCTTAGAAGTCAATTTTAACCTACTTTTAAATTGTCGTATCAAAATGAAACTGTTATTACATTGTATGTAGTTTGGATGACATAATTTAAGATAGTTTACATAACGAAAAAAACCGACTTTAAATGCCACGCTAGTAATTAACCGACTTCCAAAAAGGAGGAGGTTCTCAATTCGTCTGTATGTTTGTTTTTTTATTTTATTTTGTATTTTTGTATGTTCCGCGATTAATCCGTCAATTGTGAACCGATTTGAATGATTCCTTAGGTTACAGGTAGGATTCATCTCCAAGATGGTTCAGTTTTAATTTGATCGAATTCTGATAAGTATCTGCAGAGATATGATGATAAATGTCTCAAGCTTAGTACTGAAATTGACTTGCGCGGGGTGGAAGTCTGTTGTTTTAGTTTTTAAATTATCTTAATTATTTTCAGTACTAAGTTTGAGGTGTTTATCTTCATATCTCTGGAGATACTTATCAGATCTCGATGAAATTACAATGTGACCACCTCGGAACTGTACTCTACTAATTAAAAAATGAATCATTCCAATCGATTTACAATTGACGAAGTAATCGCAAAACACATAATAAAAAAAAACATACAGACGAATTGAGAACCTCTTCCTTTTTTAAAGTTCGTTACAACTTCATACACAATACAAGTTTGTATTGTATATAGTATTCTATACTTTGTATGTGTAGTTTGTATGAAAATACTATGATGTGGTATCTTGGAGCTGATCTGATGATGGAGCGAGGAGGTGGGTAGTGAAACTTGTCAGTAATTACCAGGTAACTCTTCGAGCTTGAGCACGTTTGATTAATTTTTAGCTTGAGCGTGGTTTATTAGTATTTTTACCGGCTTCACAAAAAAGGAGGAGGTTCTCAATTCGTCGGGATCTTTTTTTTATGTATGTCCACCGATTACTCGAAGATACGTGAACTGATTTGGAAAATTCTTTTTTTTTTGTTTCAAAGGGTACCTCCCCAGGTGGTCCCGTTTAAATTTTAACGAAATCAGCAGAGCCGTTTTTAATATATCAACATTTGTATCACGATGCATTTATATATCTCAACGACATGCTACCTAACTAGTGGCACAGATTATATATAATAGTTACTGCGTCTACTGGCTATTTTGACTAGCGCCACGTTTGAAGTCGGTTCTTTAAGTTTTTAAACGATCTTAAATTATAAATTATACATATTATTATACTACATATAATATCGTTTAAAAACTAAAAAACAACCGACTTCAATGCCGCGCTATTCATTTTCAGTACCAATTTTGAGATGTTTATCTCAATATCTCTGGAGATACTTATCATACCTCGATAAAATTACCATGGTACCACACTTGGGATATTTCCTTTCGAACAAAAAAAGAATAATCGAAATCGGTTCATAAACGACGAAGTTATCCGCGAACAAACATAAAAAAAAAATAAAAAAACGAATTGCGAAACCTCCTCCTTTTTTTGAAGTCGGTTAAAAATCAGACCTTTTTTCCGTCCGTTTCCGTGGTAGACAGAGACTACATCTTTCCACATGCTACGATCCTGACATACCTCTTTCGCTTCTTCCACTTTCATGAGCGCCTTCATACTTGCTCGCCGGTTATAGGTACTTTTGACTTGTCCTTTCTTTAAAACGTCTCCGATCTGGTAGTGATTTTTCAAAATGATAGATACTATTAATTTACTTATAACTACTTATTTATTAAACTTGCATAGTTTGTATGTGATAGCTATGTAACTTCCCTATCTTAGACACATTTTAGGTTTATATAAGTTCTCTAGTTCTCTGTGAAAATTAGCAAACCATTTTACAACCACTGCAGTGCCCTTAGTACGAGTTTTCATCGTAAACGCTTTTGACAGATCTCACAAAGTTTTCGACTTATTCTGGCTCCCTGATTGGTCTAAATTTAGTGAAGTGTAGTAACCACTAGAGGCGCTGTACTATTTTTAACCGACTTCAAAAAAAGGAGGCGGTTTCTCAATTCGACCGTATATATATATATATATTATTATTTTTTTTTATTTTTTATGTTTGTTCGCGGATAACTTCTTCGTTTATGAACCGATTTCGATTATTCTTTTTTGTTCGAAAGGAGATATCCCAAGTGTGGTACCATGGTAATTTTATCGAGGTATGATAAGTATCTCCAGAGATATGGAGATAAACATCTCAAAATTGGTACTGAAAATGAATAGCGCGGCATTGAAGTCGGTTGTTTTTTAGTTTTTAAACGATATTATTCATACAAAATTTGTTTGATATACGATATCGATTTTGGTATGAACACTCAGGGTACTGGTATCCGTAGCTGGTATCTGATTGAGCTGTAATTTGGCATTCTTATTTATGTTTGGTGTCATAGTAAGTACCATCGAGCTGACCTATAGCTAGCCTATTTATCTATATTAAATAAAATAATTAAGATAGTTTAACAACTAAAACCACCGATTTCCATGCCGCGCGAGTCAGTTTCAGTAGCAAGTTTGAGACGTTTATCGTTATATCTCTGGAGATACTTATCAGATCTCGATAAAATTACAATGGAATCACCTCGGAAACGTACCCTACCGATTAAAAAAATAATCTTTCGAATCGGTTTACAATTGACGGAGTAATCGCGTAACATACATAAAAAAAAAAACTTACAGACGAATTGAGCACCTCCTTTTTGGAAGGCGGTTGAAAATAACATATTATTACACTCTTAGACCATCAGTCGGTCAACCACCCCCTGTGATTGTGTTTATTGCTTTCTTTAACAATGGGGTGAAAGTCCGATAGGATTGGTCGAGCCACCCTTACACGGGGTGGTAACATAATAGGGTAAAAATAACCAATGGTGTAAGGGATGATTAAAAAATCGATATGTACCCCCCGTGCTGTTTGCATTATGCATTTATCGTTGGACCAAATGCGCTTTTTTTCACAATTACTTTGGATGCTTTTGTTATGGTAGAACTTCTGCTAGTCCGCCTGGGGCGGTACCACCACTGACTGAAATTCGTGTTTAGTATACCTCGTTCCCGGCTTCGCTTGCGAAATACTGCCCATGTTATTTGCTGATAATATGGAAGACGACAGACTCCACAGGCTGTAGAAGCAGATTATATCGATGTTCCACCTAACTTGCTACCAAAAAGTAACTTACTACCATAAAGGAGAAAATCTGCCATAACCTTACGGTGTTCCGGCAGCATACAGTCCTTGGAGTATAGTATTCTAGGCCTAGCGTGGTCACTATCTTCGACCAGATCATCGCTTGCCACCAGGTGAGGTAGTGATTAAACGCTAGCATAAAGATATAAAAAAGAAGAAAGTATTACTAAATTTGGTCCAGTAGTTTTATAGCCAGTGATACAATCTGTGCTGTGCTGTGCTCTGTGATTTCACTGACTTTTTAACTGACACACTTTTTGACCGACTTCAAAAAAAAAATGTGGGAGGTGTCTCAATCCGCCTGCAGGACCTGTGACCACAATGAAAATAATAAGAAGTAAACTCATAAAACTTAAAATATCGTTTAAAAAACTAAAAAAGAACAGACTTCAATGCCACGTTAATACTTTTCAGTACTTATTTTGAGATGTTTATCTCCATATCTCTGGAGATACTTATCAGACCTCGATAAAATTAACATGGTACCACACTTGGGATATTTCCTTTCCAACAAAAAAATAATAATCATAATCGGTTCATAAACGACGAAGTTATTCGCGAACAAACATAATATATATATATATATATCAAATTGAGAAACCTCCTCCTTTTTTTGAAGACGGTTAAAAATAGTTATAATTTTTTTTTGTAAGAAAAAGATCACGCGTTGAGGTCTTTTATTCTGTGAACTTTAGTAGTCTACGAGAAATGTGAAGCTGCTGCGAGTTATGTAGATCTTGGCTATACTATAAACTATTTGGAGCGATGATGTGTGGCATATCTTTCTAATCACCTCATACATTTTTCATATATCATACATATACTCTTTTGTATTAAAACGATTTGTTTCTTTATGACGGGTCACGTTGCCATGGGGACAGGATAACAAAGAAGACGAATATTGACTATAGGTACCGATTTGCATCGAATATCTATAAATATCTACTGAATTCATATTTGTACCGGTCTACCACGAACGTTATCGCTTTTCTAGTAGACAATCTTTTTATCTACCTACCCTATCTGAAGTATTCCATCGATTTACCGTATGATAGACAAGGATGAGAATTCCTTTGAAGATGCTGGCGTCCTGGAAGCCGATGTGGGAGCCAGATTCGAGCAGCAGCTAGCGGGCATAGACCCTTAACTGACCATCGGCATGGGTCCGAAGGCTCACCAACAGCTACGTCCAGAAATGATGTTCATACGGGAGGAGCTGCGACAAGCTAAGATGCAGACTTTGGCTTATGAATTGATATACGTCACAAGGTCTATATAGAGGATTTTTGTAGAAGAGCAGTGATAAACTCTAAGTGTTATTTAAGATAAGTATCGTAGAGTATGGTAGAATATATAGGAATATAACTGTTATAACCCGTCTCCTGTAGTTAATCTTGTCTAGGTTCCCTTGATTCCGTAATGAGAGGTAGGCCACTTCCAGGCGCTCCGTTACGTTACACACCGTTACGTGACATTCCGTTACGTTACAGATGTTCACAAGATGGCTGGCAAGAGCTGGATGAGAGTAGCCGAGAATCGTGCTCAGTACTGTGCACTTGTGGACAAGTATAGGTTGGGCAATGAAAAATGAAGTCGTTTGCTCAAAACTACAATTTAGTGCAACGTACAATGTATAGAATCATAATATAAAAATATATACACATATATATTTTGCAAGTGTGTTTGCAAGCTTGTATACTTTTAACCAACTTTAACATAATTTATGATCGTACAAAACAAAGAACCGACTTCACGTGCCGCGATAGTCAAAATACTAGCTAGTTATAATCATGCCATCTAAGTATACAAATTTGCCTATATTGTTTATCTCCATATCTCCGAAGATAATTGTCATAGCTCGAAAAAAATTGAATTGGAACAAACGGGAGGCATAATCTCTCAAAAAAATAATGTGTAATGTCTGTCTGTCTGTCTGTCTGTCTGTCCGTCTGTCACCAGGCTATAGCTCATTAACCGTGATAGTTAGACAGTTGAAATTTTTACAGATGGTGTATTTCTGTTGCCGCTAAAACAACAAATACTAAAAACAAAATAAAGTTAAAAATTAAAGGGGGTCCCCATACAAAGAACGTGTTTTTAAACGCCATCTATCTAATTAGTTTCGGCAAAATGACATAGATGGCGCTAGTAAACGAGCCCCGTCTTTCTAGATCGCGACCAAACCAAATATTCTTGGTAATATCAATTAATCAAATATATGAGCTTGAAACTCTGTTATGTTTCGTATTGTACGGAACCCTCCCTAAGTGTGCGATAAAGAGCCGCGATGCTGACTCGCACTTGGCCAGTTTTATTTTAAATGTTTGTTACCACAAAGCTCCCGTCAATATTAACCGATTTGAAAATGTCTTTCTTTGTTTGAAATAGTGTATCTAATAATTCTCGTTTAGTCGTACTGTAACTCCATCAAGATCTAATGGTTATCTCCAGAGATATAGAATTCAATGAACAAATCGTCTGTATTCGGTTGGTGGTGATTTTCGTATTATTCTAAGAAGTTTACAAAATATAAATATTAATAGTGAGATAATTAAAGTCTGTGAATACCAGGAAACAGAAATATCGACAGTTAGGGTTCCTTGAATCGTATGAAGAAACCCCTCCTATGTGGTACGCTTTGTGTATTGTAAATCAACTTGATCTAAAAGCAAAACCGGCCAAGTGTTCGCGCACTGAGGCTTCCGTAAAAACAAAATGAACTTTACAGTTGGATCCCTAGATGGCTGGACAATGGTCACGTGACAACCGCAAATAATATCTTTGTAATACTAAGTTCGTTTTAAACATTTCCTTAAGCTGCATATTTGCGGTTTTCATTTTTCCTACATAAGTGCTTCAAGACTTTGCTTCTTGCCAACTTTCATGGTTCTAAGTCAACGGGAAGTACCCTATACGTTTTGATTTCCTTCTAACCCGTCATATCCTTTGATCGCGTTGACTCACAAATTTAATTTTTTCACAGCTGAAAGATACCATAAACCCGAGTATTTGTTATAAGTTTCAATTTGATATCTCTACGCGTTACTGAGAAAAAGGGTCTCGATAGACGGACAGACAGACGAACAACAAAATGATCCTATAAGAGAGTTCCTTAGAGAGAACCATAAAAATAAAAAAAAATTAACCGACTTCAAAAAAGGTAGAGGTTATCTGTTCCACTGTAAGTATATATTTTTTAATGTATGTTCATCGATCACTCACACGCCTGTAAGGCTTCCGAGATAGCTTACAGAATAGCCTAGCTGGATCGATTTGGAAAATTATTTTTTCGCTTGAAACTTCCTTGTAGGTACAGGTGTTTCCATTTACATTTCATCTACAGCTGATTAGTATCTCCAGAGATATGAAGATAATCTCAAACGTGGTACTGGAAATAACTAGCGTACCGTGGCATTTGAAGTCGGTTCTTTTACTGTTTAAATAAATCTTTAATTATTAGTATGTACAAACATGTTTGTGACTTTTATTAAATCATATAGGCTAGTGTTTGACCACTATCTCACCTGTTGGTAAGTGATGATGTGGTCGAGGATGGTAGCACGCTAGGCCTAGAATGGGAACTGGCTCTCAAGGATAGTTGCCAAAACATATTAGATGTTTGGCGACAGATTGTCTAACTTGAGGGTGGTAGCTAGAGTTAATAATAATTATATACGGAACCCAACCCCCGTAAGTCCGAGAGTGGCAGTATTCACTGTAACCGGTCGAGCGGCTCCCGCGCTACGCGACGCGACTGTGTGCGTCTGCGCAGCTCCATTGACACACGATACTCTTACTCATTTATTGTCATTTTCTTAATATTTTTTTTATGATATAAAGTAAGACGACAAGAAAGACATTCAATCAATGGTAAGTATTAACGATTACAGTAACTGTGGTATGTCAAACAGTTTTGCGCGTCACTGTACAGTACCACAGAAATGATAATAGTCCTACACAGTACTGCGCTCGTTATCTTGAGAGATAGTAATAAACACTTCAATGAACTTTTTTAGAAGTGAAAGAATCGTGTTTATTATTTATTTTGATTATTTATCCGGTTTGACTCACGTGCAATGGTCGACTGTCTGTTAGACGTCCGACCGGTTTCGAGGCAATCGGTCAACATGGGTCAGTGCGCGTACCCTCGCGGAGCGCTGCACCCGCACTGTCGCCGGAGTTTATCGCGTTGCTTCAATGAACACCTATATTATTATTCTGTAGAATATTATAGTAATTTTCTACAGTAATTTTAATTATTTTTCTTAGGTTCAATAATTATGCCAAAAATCCTAATGACTTTATGCCAAATTAATGTATGCTTAGCTATAATTAGAGTAAACAAAATTATTTCATCATCATCATGTACATGATCACCGATTTCCGTCTAATAGGCCTCTCTAGAATGTATGTTTATTACATTTAAAATGTTAATGCCAAAAATATTACCTATCTGAAACAATAATGTACCATTATAATTATTGAACAGTGAACCATTTAAGGCGGCAAAAGCCCAATGGATAAGGTGTTGGACTGGCGATCGAGAGTCGTGAGTTCGATCCCCACCCCACCCATTACACTATTGACGTGAACCCACTCCAGACACAAGCATATTTAGCTTAGTTGGAGGGGTTAACAAGAATACTAGTAATGTGTAATCCACACTGGGAGTAATCTTTATTTCTAAAAAAATATTAAATTAAAAAAATATATATTGTAAAGTAAGTAAACAACCAGATAGACAAATTGTAATCGTAAGATAAATTATTGTTTTTTACATACTACACAATAAAAATGTGATTAATGTTGGGACGACACATCTCTAAAATGTGGTTTAGTTCAATTTTCAAATAATACAGCTTATATTAACAACCACTTGTGCATTTACGGAACCCAAAACAAAGCAGGGCCATACACACTTAACTATTTACCTATTAAATATAGATAACAATTAGAGAAGCGAAAAATTTAGGTCCTTTTTGAGGGTTCCGCACCCAAAGGGACTATATTATTGAGACTACATATTACTGAGACTGCGGTCCGTCTGTCCATCCGTCGATCTGTCCGCCTTTCACAGGGCTGGATGTCATTAGCCGTAATAGGTAGATACCTACTTGAAATTATCACGAAGTATTTATTAATATGGAGGATTAAACAACAAAATAAAATTACATACTAAAGGGTCCCCATATAAGATACTTGTTTTTTGGCGTTCTATGCTTGACCTTATGAAAAATAATAGATAGTGACTTGCAATCTTCACCAAGTATGTATTACTATGGCTGCTATAACAAATACTAAAAACATGATAAAGTTAAAAATAAAAGGGTCCCCAACCCTATGCAAGAAACGTGTTTTTTCAGGCGTTTTATGCTCGATCTTACAAACCGTAATAGGTAGAGACTTGAATGTTGCTCATAGTGTGTTTTATAGTGGTTGCTATAACATCAAATAATAAAAACTAAATTATTATTTTTTTTAATCCGGTCAAGTACGAGTTGGACTCGCGCACCGAGGCCTCCGTACAAACTGGTCAAACTAGGTTAAAGTACACACTTAACTTTGTAGTTCGATCCATAGAAAATGTATTGCACAATTTTGTTAAATCGGAACCCTACGTGGGCGAGTCCAACTTGCACTTATAAGATATTTTAAAAAAACTACTGTAGAATTTCGAGAACTGGGCGACTATTGTTAGTAATATAAAACAGATTTACAATTAAGCTATAGTTAGAAACATAGCGTAGTTTGACGATGGGCGCCCACGATGTAATCAGGTTACACGATATGAATCATAGTCGCCGTGGCAACAAGCGCGTGTCCATTGTACCGCGCGGGGTCAAGGTCAGTACACAGGTGTTCAATGGACAGCGATCAATGGACAGCATTCACCGACCGACAATTACTACAATATTATCTATTGTATTATTAATATCGTTTAAAAAGTAACACATGCCGCACGAGTCACTTGCAGTAGTTTTTGTAAATTGCAAATGCAAATGCTCAAGCAATACCTGTACACAAGGATTGAGCAACTCCATCTTTTGTAAAGTTGGGCAAAAAGTCAAATCTTCACCAATGTTATAATTATACTTAATTTTAGGATTTTTGAAGTCGCAAGTGAATAATTGTATCTTC